>CATIUR010000004.1:53540336-53865336 GCA_949592205.1 Helichrysum umbraculigerum
TCAACTATAGTAAATTAAAACAAACAATAATTTACTAAGCACAATAAGTCCTGAGGCTTATTTAATTAAGTTTCGCAAATAAACAAATAATATCAAATAATTTCTAATACGATTAAATATATCAATTTAAAATTAGAAATTACCGGACTAAAAGAGAGGATGTTACAACTCTCCCCCCCTTAGAAAGATTTCGTCCCCGAAATCTCATCACGATCAAACAGTCCAGGATATCTGGATCTCATACTATCCTCAGTCTCCCACGTTAGGTTTTCACCTAAACTATGTTTCCATTTCACTAATACCATGGGAATCTGTTTCTTCCTAAGTTTAGTCACTTTTCTGTCAAGAAGTTCTACTGGTTCTTCAACTAACTTCTGACTCTGATCAACTTTCAAATCTTTCAAAGGAAGAATCTGAGTCTGGTCTTCAACGTTACATTTTCTCAAATAACAAATGTTAAACGTATCATGAATACCAGCAAGCTCTGGAGGAAGATCCAATGTAACAGACTGATCATTAACAATCTGTCGAATTCTAAAAGGTCCAATATACCGAGGAGCCAATTTGCCACGTTTTCCAAACCGAATTACCCCTTTCCAAGGCGAAACTTTCAAGTAAACAAGTTCACCTTCAACAAAAGTAACTGGTCGACGTTTAGGATCAGCATATTGTTTCTGTCTATCACGTGCAGCTTTCAACTTTTCACGAGCCACTGCCACTTTATCAGCTGTCATTTGAACAATGTCTGGACCTGCAAACTGTTTCTCACCTGCCTCTAGCCAACAAGTTGGAGTTCTACAACGGCGTCCATAAAGCATTTCATATGGAGGCATGCCAATACTAGAATGATATGAGTTATTATAAGCGAACTCAACCAATGGCAAATGAGAATCCCAAGAACCACCATACTCTAGAATACAAGCTCTTAACATATCCTCAAGCGTCTGAATCGTACGTTCTGACTGACCATCTGTTTGAGGATGATAAGCTGTACTAAGATTCACACGTGTACCCAATTCATGCTGCAAACTCTGCCAGAAATGAGATACAAACCTTGGATCTCTATCAGATACAATCGATAATGGAATACCATGCCGAGTAACAATCTCATTCATATACAACTGTGCAAGCTTACTCAGAGATGCAGTATCACTAGTAGCTAGAAAATGAGCACTTTTGGTCAATCGATCAACAATAACCCAAACCATGTCATTTCCACGGACAGTTCTAGGCAGTTTGGTTACAAAATCCATAGTCAAATGTTCCCACTTCCATTCAGGAATCTCAAGCTGTTTCAACGACCCATACGGCTTCTGATGTTCAGCTTTAACTTGAGAACAAATATGACAAGAACTAACAAACCTTGCTACATCCATCTTCATTGTAGGCCACCAATACAAAGGTTTCAAGTCATTATACATTTTAGTGCTTCCTGGATGTACAGACAATCTGGACTTATGGGCTTCATTCAGAATAATATCCCGAAGACCACCAAACAAAGGTTCCAAACACGAGACTGAAAGGTTTTTAATCCTCTCGAATCATCCAATAACAATTCTTTTTGATTCAACATAATTTCAGATTTCAAATTATGATCTAACAAAGCCTCTAACTGTGCAGCTTTAATCTGACCCACCAAATCAGAAGAAACTTCTAAACGCATAACATAAACTCGATCAGAAGTCACCTTGCGGCTTAAAGCATCAGCAACCACATTGGCTTTCCCTGGATGGTATTTAATCTCACAATCATAGTCTTTGATTAGCTCTAACCATCGTCTCTGACGCATATTCAACTCTTGCTGTGAAAATATATACTGAAGACTCTTGTGATCTGTACAAATAACATATTTGGTACCATACAAGTAATGCCTCCAGATTTTTAAAGCAAACACAACTGCTGCAAGTTCTAAATCATGGGTAGGATAATTTCTTTCATGAGGTTTGAGCTGACGAGAAGCATAAGCAATCACACGATCTCGCTGCATCAAAACACAACCCAAACCAGCAATCGATGCATCACAATAAACAATAAAATCATCGGACCCATCTGGCAATGCTAACACAGGAGCCTGACATAACAACTGTTTCAGAGTCTGAAAAGCAGCTTCCTGTTGTTCAGTCCATACAAATTTTTCATCCTTACGGGTCAATTTAGTCAACGAACCGGCAATTTTGGAAAAATCTTTAATAAACTTCCGGTAATAACCCGCCAAACCAAGGAAACTTTTTATTTCTGAAGCAGACTTCGGAGCTTTCCAATTCATAACAGCTTCAATTTTCGAAGGATCAACTTTAACACCATCATTACAAATAATATGACCCAAAAACTGTACTTCCCGAATCCAAAATTCACATTTAGAAAACTTTGCATACAAGTGTTCTCTCTTTAAGGTTTCCAATACCAACCTCAAATGCATTCCATGCTCTGATTCGGATTTAGAATATACCAAAATGTCATCGATAAACACAATCACAAATTTATCAAGAAAAGGTCGACAAACACGGTTCATCAAATCCATAAAAACTGCGGGAGCATTCGTCAAACCAAAAGGCATAACTAGAAATTCAAAATGACCATATCTGGTTCTAAATGCAGTCTTTGGAATATCACAATCCCTAACACGAACTTGATGATAACCTGATCTCAAATCAATCTTTGAATAAAATGAAGATCCCTGCAACTGATCAAATAAATCATCTATCCGAGGCAGAGGATATTTATTCTTTACTGTCCTTTTATTCAATTCCCTATAGTCAATGCACATTCTAAAAGACCCATCTTTCTTTTTCACAAACAGAACTGGTGCACCCCAGGGAGAAGAACTAGGTCTAATAAACCCTTTATCCAACAACTCCTGTATCTGATTCATCATTTCACGTATCTCAGACGGAGCTAATCTATAAGGGGCTTTGGCTATAGGTGAAGAGCCAGGAACAAGATCAATCTGGTATTCAACTTCCCTAACCGGTGGTAAACCAGGTAATTCATCAGGGAATACTTCCGGATACTCTGAAACAACCGGTACATCAAAAAGGGACTTCTTTTCTAACTTAGCATCAATCACATAAGCTAGATACGATTCACAGCCCTTAGACAAAGATTTCCTAGCTTTCATCATACTAATCAAAGGTATACAAACATTATCCCGTTCTCCTCGAGCCACGACATATGACTTTTCAGAGATTGGAATTCTAATCAGCTTATTGTGGCAATCTATACTTGCTTTATACTGACTTAACCAATCCATACCAATAATCACATCAAAACTAGCAATTGGCATCAACAGAAAGGAAATTGGAAAAGTCTGGCTATCTATCATAATACTAGCTCCAATTACCGAGGTGGTAACAGGAACCGATTTGCCACTAGCTATTTCTACTTCAACTGGGTTTGTTATCACAGTAGGCATCATTTTCAACTTATCACAGAAGTACACAGATACAAAAGAACAATTTGCACCAGAATCAAACAAAACACGAGCTGGTACAGAATTTACAAGAAAAGTACCCGTGATCACGTCATCTGTATGGACAGCTTCATCAACTGTCATTTGAAAAGCCCTACTAACTGCAGATGGCGGAGTCTTCCGCTTCTGACCGGAAGAAGCTGATGAACCAACAACTGTCCCCGAACCCTGTCTCTTAGCCTCAGAACACTGATTTGCACGATGACCTTCCTTATGGCAATTCCAACACACATAAGTAGGGAAAACACAATCTTTGGCTTCATGCCCAATCACACCACATTTGACACATCTAGTGGTTTGCACAGTACACGGCCCAAAATGTCTAGCTCTACATTTAATACACCAATTGGGACGATCAGAAGTACCACCACGACTTTCTTGTTTCTTACCCTGCTGATTTCCTTGCCACCGTTGCTTACCTTTACCAGAAGATTCACTCCTAGATTTCTGAGAAACTATTTCTTTACTTGGTACTTGTTGAGGTTTCAAATCACTGTCAACAGATCGAGCTAACATGAAAGCTTGAGGAAGAGAGCTCGCTAATCTCACTGAAGTTCGATAATGATTAGGTAAAGTACCCACAAACTGTTCTATTTGAGTTCTCTCATCAGGAACCCACTGCTGAACAAACCTGAGTTTCTCTGTAAACTGATTTATCAAATCATCCATTGACATGTTATCAGTTAATTGCAAATCCATAAACTCTTTTCTAATCCGAGCTATATCATAGTTTGAACAATACTGCTTACAAACTTCATTACGAAAATCAGACCATCGGATAGATGCTTTCTGAAAAGAAGATAAAACAGAAGTAATCGAATCCCACCAATTCATTGCTGCTCCTTTTAAAAGTTGAGTTGCATAAGGAACTTTCAGTTCTTCCTCACATTGACAGACTTCAAATTTCTTTTCAACATCTCTCAACCAATCTAGAGTTACAGAAGGATTCGTACTACCCGAATACACAGACGGATTACTGCTCATAAAGGTTTTAAATGAACACACCTTCTGTTTTGACGGTGAAATCGTACCAAACACAGGATGAGATGCTTCAGCCTCTTTTTGTTGTTTATACATTCTAAGTGCTTGATTTTCCTCTTCCAATTGAAGCAGATACTGATCCCTTTCTGCCTCCTCTCTAGCATGGAAAGAAGTACCAGCATTCTCATTCCGGTCATCATGAGTCTCAGCAGCAACTTCAGGCCTTGAGGCATTATTAGGGTTAACAGGTAGTTGCTCATTATCCGCCATATCTGTAAACACCACAACAGCTTACAAATCATTAGTCGTTAGCACCTATTCTACTAACCAATTCACATTCAATACATAATCCCTTTCCCAAGAATGTTTGACACAACACAATCAAAGTTTAGGATTGAACATACAATCATATTCAATTGCCCCAAACTCTTGCTCTGATACCAACTTATAACGCCCCTCATTTAATACAACAATATAATATTAAAACTGGCGGAAGCGACTACTTGAAATACATATTCTATTAAAACCTGCTAGAAATTTTCGCAACCCTTTGTACAATATGTTTAACTACTAAACAACCATAATTAACATGTTTACAAACCCGGGGCATTATATACTATAAAACATTATTTATTACAAACTGGATCAGAGTTGCAAGTTTCAAACATTCCCAGCATCAAAACATCCTTCCTGACTACCCACATAATATACATCACCTGCAGGAAGTAAATTGAGGGATTAGCACGAAGCTAAGTGAATGAATAATCAACTACAATTCAATTTAGCTAGCAATCTGTTCACAATCAATAATGCAACAAATATCGTCAAGAGGAACGGTGGTTCCTAGAGACCCTGTTCCGGGTGGCCCCATCAGAACACTTAAATCAACTGTAGGCCAAAACAGTGATTAACCGCTAACTAAATGCTAATCTCCATCAACACATGTACGCAACCCTGTGTTGACCAACATTAGCAATCAAGTCCAACTGACAATCTAGTTGACCTCTGGATTATACATTTCAATTCAATGTTCATCAAACAACCAATCAAATGGCATATCGTTTCAAGGTTAGCATACTATCGATAGTAATCCTATAATTACTGATTGAAATCAAACTGACACAACCAAATCAAACTGTGAGTCTCAAATCCACTCACCTGATTTTCTCGTTTCACTTACTCAGCTGTCTTATCTCGCTGAGCTCTTTGTTTATCTGAGAATCAACAATCAGGTAGAAGTTAGAAATCAAGATCGTAACACTTGAATCACGTCAATTTAAATCATTAGGAACTTAACTCAATTAACATTACAAATATCATAAGTTCCTAAATACAACAGCTATCATGTATTATTATGCTAATAAGTACAATTTACATTGCAAACAACAAGTTAGAACAAGTCTTAAAAGTTAAACAAAACATTTGCTGAAACACACCCCAAGCCGCCGGCTTGGGTAAGGAAGTCGCCGGCTTCCGGTCCCCACCCGCCGGGTCCCACGTTACAACCGCCGGGTAATTTAATTTTGGTGGTAACAGAACTTAATTGCGTTTTAAAGCTTTTAGAGGCCGCCGGTTAACCATTCAACCAGCCGGCTATGGCTGTCAAGCCGCCGGCTTGGGTAGTTCACCCGCCGATTTCCTTTCTACACAACGAAGCCGCCGGCTTCATGGTACCAGCCGCCGGCTTCAACCGACGTACAGGGGAAACCCTGGGCAGCCATGGCAGATTCTGCAAAAACTTAAAACCAAACCAACCAACCACAACCACGATTTCAGCAACATATATTCACTCATATAGCATCATTTAAACATGTTATAACATATCATAACATCAAAATCATCAAACACATGTATTCACTCAAACCATAAACTAATTAACTCAAAACTTACCAAATTAAGGAAGTTTAACTAGATGATGATGATAATTATTCTAGCAATTGATCACAGCTTCAAAATCACTTAGTTTCAATCTTGGTTTGAAAAAGGGTTTTGAAGGATTTTTAGTGTTAGGGTTTATAGTTCTAAAAATGGAAAGTGAAGATCTTTCCTATTTGGGAAAGTATTTAAGTCGGTCACTTTTAACCCCGACCCGTATCCGCTTAAAACTAGTCCCCTTTCAATCTATTGCCCGGAACCTAAAAATCATCTGCGAGAAACTTATTTTATTTCACCGTCAACTATAGTAAATTAAAACAAACAATAATTTACTAAGCACAATAAGTCCTGAGGCTTATTTAATTAAGTTTCGCAAATAAACAAATAATATCAAATAATTTCTAATACGATTAAATATATCAATTTAAAATTAGAAATTACCGGACTAAAAGAGAGGATGTTACAACAAGTCTCCCCCACTTATTTTATTCGTGTCCTCACGAATGTCACTAGTATAGATTCGTATTAATACTTTCTTTACAGGTGCGGAAGCGTTTATTTCATATATGATACTTTACACATCATTTGATTCATAACATGAATATATACAACTCATATATCCACAAAATCTCTTTTATTCCTATTTCATTTTAGTTCCAGACAACCCAATACGTATATTACATTAGTCTTAATAATTTACCAGCTATTTATTTCGTACTACTTTAATTACATAAATAATCTTTCATCATATGCAGATAAGGTGTGCATATTTCTTAGATACGTATTCATATACTTCTATTCAATTAGGCACCATATGTGAATACCTAATAATTCACTTATTCATATACATTTTATTTCATTAATTTGCGCACAACTAGTATATTACTATATAATCCATCATGAGCACATAATTTGTGCTTTTAACTATATTTATCTTGCTAGTACAGATTACCATATCCAACACAATGTGCAATAATACCAATTATTTCATCATAACTAATACACATAACATTCGTCACTCAATTGAGTAACTTATAATATAGATACATGTTTTCGATTCTTTCCACATGTACATATTTAATAATGGACATGCTTCTATTTTTACTCACGCACATATACGGTGCATACATCCTATTCCATACTGACCACTTACCTGGGTCATTTGTTATTATTAATCATATAGATACTTTGAAACACATAATCACTTGATATAAGTGAAACACATAACTATTTATTTCTTTATAATGATCACATTAGTGGTTATAAAAACCACAATACATATTTCAACAATGAAAATTTTAATTCAAATCATAACTAGCCAATAAGCTAGTACTCATATATTACCTTAATTACATAATCATTTAGCATCAATTCACACTTAAATAGATACTAGACACAACACAGGTTAGCACCAGCTACACTAACATGAGTACTAACAATAACATATTTCGTATTGTCATACTAGCTACGTCAGCAAAGTATGATTATCAAGATCATCATATTTCGTAATTAACTCTAATACAGGATCAGTACTACCCGTAGCTAGCAATGATCAATCATAAATCCATAACAATATTTCTATATTATGTTATTTCGCAATCAAATTCTATTTCTGTTAACCTATTACATGTCACTTAATAAGATTCTCCCCCACTTAAGATTCATCATGCTACTTTTAATAACAGAATTCATAATAAGATAATAGTTTAGGGGCAAACGCATATTTTATGTCGACTAACATCTATTTCTTTTATAATAGGTACCACTTTATGACTATAGTCTAGTGGTTTACTATTTCTATATTCCATACTGAAATCACATCATATTGATACTATATTCATTTATAAGGCATAAACTTACATGTTTCTGCCCTTATTTTAGATACAATTCAATAATACCTTTCTAAAATTACATTAAATCCTTTTGATATTCAGTAGCCTCAACAATTCCATGTGAATAGCATAATATAACTATGTTGGCCAGACGTCGTCAGATTATGTCATACACACTTTCTTCTCAGGCTATTTCACACCATCCAGTTTTAATGTAATTTCCATGTAAACACATAATACAATGATCCATAACAACTAAAACACTTGCTAACACTTTGATCATATATATTCAACTTAATTTAATTAATAGATTTCACATAAGCAAGAAATTTCACATATTTCAGTCAATATCATTTATTTCACCTTCCAACTTATCTCTGATGAATTTATCTTTTGATTCATTCATCAGTCAATTAAATACATATATTTCTGATCACACAACAACTAATTACATAATGATGACATATATTAATCATGTCATTATTTTACATTATGTATTTCACACTTACACATATAATCAAATTTAAACAACAATTGAGCTTAGGTAGAGATTAAACTCCTTAACAGACCCGCGGTCCATAAGATATCCTTGTGCTTAGCACATATTTTGTATAATCAATATTTCGTATGATCGTTATTTCGTAATAAAGAATCTCTACACTAAAGCTCAAATACACAATTCATAATAAAAACATATCATTATACTAAATTCACAAAGTACAATGATAATAACAAATACGTAGTACATAGTTATATAAAACGTCTTCTTTAATCATTTAAAATAATAACACAATCTGTATATTTCGTAAACATATCCACAATTTATTTCGTCAATTGTTTGACCAGAGTCAAAACAAATTCACTAACCACATATACATGTATTCTCCCTCAGGAACAATTATTTCCAATTTAAAATAATACATAAAGAATACTAATCGGATCTTAGAATATCATATCACATTTGTATGATGGATCACTTATTTCTTATTAATTTAATTCATATTCCAAATCTGTAGATCACTAGGAATAGATTTTAGATACATATTTGATTCAATACATAATTTTTAATAATATATTTAGCCACAGGAATGCTTCCTAAGCTTAAAGAAACAAAAGGCTAATTCGAAACGTAAATCAAAATTCAAAATAAAGTCTGAAAAATAATAAAATACCATTTTCGGGCCCCAAACGACCCCGAAGTACCCAAAACTGACAGGGCTTATGGCATAGCGATGAGCTTTGACCGTTAGGCCATTTTTGAGTGGACATGTAAATTTCGTATTAATCGGACACTGAAATTTTCTAACGGAAATTTCTACGTCAAATATTACGTCGAACGTCGCAAAAACTTTTTTTTTTCCACTTACCAACGCGATCCAGGAACGTGTTCAGGATCGCGTGCCATAGTTAAAAACATTCTGTAACCAAATTAGTCATACAAACGCGATCCAGAGAACCGAGCAGGATCGCGTTTCCAAGAACAAAATATGATGCTCACGAAATACACATGCAAACGCGATCCGGAAAAATTTACTGGGATCGCGTTCCGTAGACCAAAAATATCCTGTAACCAAATTCAACATGCTAACGCGATCCGGATCCCAAGCCTGGATCGCGTTCCTATGTATTTTCAGACCTGCAACTTTAATACAATTTTCTGAAATTCCAACGCACATATCTCCCAAACCGTAAAGAGTTAGAATCTGAAATTTTGCAGGCACGTTCATCCAATCATACCCTTTTTACACTTTTTCAATTAACATGTTTTACATGAAAACGGACACATGACTCATTTTAGGCCATTTTCGGCCAATTTGGTGGACGACCCATATTCCAAACCACTTGGTTTTAGATTCTGGTCTTTTGCCAACATATTCCTGCATCCATTTGTGACTTAAAGCAATGATCACAACTACCATTCTTGAATTATTACTCATTTTGACATCTTGACCCGTTTGGGGGTCCATTTAGACACTTTCATTTATTCTAACACAATTTAACTATTTGACACTTGATTTCAATTCATTTTAACATCATACCATATTTCTTGATTCATGATCATCCAATTAGACCATATTTCAATATTTAACCCATTGATCACAATTTCACCAAAACTATGATCAATATCTATATATTTCAACATCTAACCATATTATCACTATATAATATTTCTATTACCCAACTTGACACCCTTATATTCCAGTTTGACCTTTTCAAGCCAAAGATACATTTTTCAACGACTAGGCTAATTACTATTTTAACCAATCATGAAATTTCAAATCCTATTACATAAGGTTCTAGACCTCATTAAACGTTCTATTATTAATTCTACACATATTAACCATCAAATATTTCGCTACAGGGTATCATATCAATTAAATCAATCAATTCTATTACTACTCATAATTAAGATAACAATTCAAATAATATATATAGGTTTAAGCTTAGGCAATCCTATTGTGGATTACCTAATTATCTTAAACCATCGCTTTGATACCAACTTGAAACGCCCCAATTTCAACAGTTTTTTTTTTTTTTATATATAAAACTCACATATTACAATTTATGAAATCATAATGCTTAGAAATATCATTCCATCACATTTGGTTCCATGTGAATGCTAAAAGTAAATGTTTATGAAATCAACTCAATTCAATGATGACACACTACATCAAAATCATAATCCTTTGGGCGATTTATACAATGGTAATTCAAAACGACAATTCAATAGAATGAGAAACTTGTCTAATAACATTACAAGTTTCTATCCACGCTACCTTCTTGAATCATTTCATCCAATTCGTTCAACAAAACCAAACACCTACAACATAAAACCACTGATACGAGTAAGCATATAGCTTAGTGAGTATACAAGCAATCAAATAAATAATTCACCAAAAGCACCAATAAGATACAATTATCAAATAACCTTTTATTTCTTTTAAATAAATCGTATTGAGCCACAGTAGAGATTTCAACATTTTTCGTACGGATCCATGATCCAATAGATACAAATAAGCATGGCACCAATCATATATGGATACCAAACTTCATAGATACCAAGTAGTGCCAAGCACTTATTTCGTGATACTCATTTATTTCGTAATAAGAAATCTCTACAATACTCAATCCACATAATTCACATAATCCACACAATCCACATAATTCACATAATCCACATAATGCTATACTGTTTCCAAATACCTCAACAACTAACAACAATTCATAACAATAATCAACAACAATATTACTTAAGATACATAATATGATATCACCTAGATACAATCATAAAAACAACTATAAGAATCAAATAATATTCCAAATGATTGTATGGACCTCTTGCTCGTAAGCAATCCGGAGCATACAATCATTATTCATTTAATCCTCGTATCACTCACCTTTGCCTTTTAGGGTACATGTATGATTTCACACTCGAATAGCAAAGCCACCATTCTTGATCACTTAACATACAACCTGTCAATACCATAACACATAATCATCAAAATCAACTAATACAATCATCAATCCATCACCTCTTTTGGATTGATTATTTCTAATTCATGATCTCTCCTTTCATAATCTTCATCATTTCACTATTTCATTACTTGTATAATCATATACATAACTTGATTACTTGTATTCCATTTTGATCATTACTTTAATTCACTTAATCATAATCATTCTCATAACTATAATGAATCCAATTACTTAATTCTTTGATTCAACACTTTAATATTCCTTAATCATATTATAATAACATTCTAACAACACTTTTAACTATCAACAAAGGTAAATTAATACTAATTCATTATCATTTACACAATACTCATTTTAAATCACTAGATACACAATTCAAATCATTCACTTTTAGGTTGAATTAGTGTTACCAATACTCTTTATAATACTAATTAACATCTATTTAAACATATACAACCCTAATTTCGGATTAAAATCACTAATTCTTCAAAACCCACCAAACCTCAAGAACACTATCTTTGATTCTTCATCTTTAATTCATTTTAATGATACCCAAAATCATTAGTAAGCTTATCTATCATCAATTCAATGTATTTCATACTTTATTTCGTATTAAAATCGTTAATCTCATAAACCCCCATGAAAATTCATAAAATTCAAGATTCTAGGTTAAAAAAAATCAAGAACAAAGATTACCTTATGTTACGGAGAATCAATCCATGCTGAAAACATGATTTCAAGGTTCAATTTGATGTTTTTGAATCGAATTTAGTTAAAGGTTAGGGTTTGTACGTATTTCCTTCTTCGTGAAGCTCCTGGAGTATGTTTTTGAATTGATAAAAATGATACGTACATATCCATATTAATAATAAAAATAAGACTTATTTCGTGCCCCGTACTTATCATTGTCTGGAACTTTAAAACCGACATACAATTATTACTATTTTATTTCACCTAAAGTAAATATAATTTAAAACACTTACTATTACTTTATTTACAATATTACTTTTGAATTTTGGGATGTTACAACTAATCAATAATCAAAGCACATAGATATATAGCAAACGACTTTATATGCGTCGTTTTAACAAAATACATTTAATATAAGAGATGATTACAACATTTAAAGCTGTACATAGCTCGTGTTCGATTAAATGAGAGATTTCAGTACATAAGTACTTGTACAAAATATACTAATGCAAGAAAATCTCTAATGTCTGCATGCTAACTCGAGCTATAGTGATCCTGAGGCAGTCCAATCTACTGTTGGGTACCTGTGATACATGCTAAAATGGGTCAGCTAAAGCTGGTGAGCTCACAGGTTTGAAATAAGATAATATCGTATGAACCACAAGATTTAAGTAGTGATTTGCATCCCGCAAATAAATAATAATGTATACAGCCATGAGCACATTGTCTGAGCTTAACTCGAGGCTCGGGTCCCATATAGAGAATTCCGAGTGAGGTGCCTCCACGAGTGCCTAATCTACACTCGTATGAACAATTATTAGTACGTCCGTTTACCCAGTTAGTGCATGCTAACCCGGACGAGGAAGGTTAATCCTATATGGTACCATATACTAATAATCACGCTACAACGTATTACCAAACTATGCTGATGGAGGGCTTTGAAATGATTAGTGGAAAACAACTCATGTAGTATATTGTAAAGTTTGTACTTGCGTTCACATGTTAAAAATGAGCAATGGATCACACCCCTTAGTAAAAACGATAAAAGAGGGGCCATGAGACTCACCTGAGTCTTGAGCGTTTGGTCAATAAACGTACGATGCTTAATCAAGCAGTGAGATGTCCGCGACACGCGATGGTTATTAATATGAGCACGTAGTTACAAAGACTACCTTTGTAGTTGTTTCGTTCAACCATAATGTCCAAATTACTACGATTTGGTTGTTTGATTTGAGTTTTGAAAACGTGTACGGCCCGTTGGTGATTAGTTGAAATAATAATCTTAACATTATCATTTTGATTTCGAATAGTTATACTTAAAAAGTATTTATAAACTTTAGGTGACGGGGGTCCGGGGGCAGCGCCCCTGGTTAGCGGGGTTCCACGGGTGGCAAGTCAGCTCGAATTTTTTTTTATTTATACTAAGTTGCTTTGGTGAAAAACGCATCTGGACTTGAATTTGGGTGAAATCAAGTGATGAAATTTTAGGTCTCGACACTTAGTAAAATCTGTGTTTTCTTGGTTCTGTTTCATGCGACACTTATAGCGACACTTAGGGTTTAGGCGACACTCAGGAAGTGCCGCATAAAATGACGGATTCTGATCTAATTGCGTCACTTGTGCAAGTGACGCATATATGGCGACACTTAAGGAAGTGTCGGTTGTAAGTGTCGGTATAAAGGTCATGAGTCACTAAGGTTAGTGACGGATGAAATCTGTTCTCGATTATAGGCGTCACTTAGACAAGTGACGCTAGAAGTGTCGGTTTGGAGTGACGGATATTGAATTTGCGACACCTAGGCAAGTGTCGGGAAAAAGGGGTTTTATGCGGCACTTAGGCAAGTGACGCAAAATTAGGGCTTTGTGCGACACTCAATGCGTCACTTAAGTGACGCACGAAGTGACGCTATACTGCAGTCGTCGTTGTGACACTTAAGGCTGTTGATGGATTTTTCGAGCTAAAACGTGTTTTCCGGTGACCACTTGGTCCGATTATTTTACCCAACCCTTATTTGGACATTTTTAACTTATCTAAACCAAAATCAAGTATTATAACAAAGATTTAAGCATTTTCGAGAATTTGTCGGAAACTTACAAGTCCACGCCGGAGAAATCTGAAAAGGTAGGATTGTAGATCGTGACGTGGTGATTCTTTTCTTCCAAACGGGCGTGAAGATCCGATGTCATTTAGTGGTGTTATTTAGTGATTTTAAGGTGGTGGTGGTTTGGGATTTTAGAGAGAAAAAGAGAAAGAGAGAAAGAGAAAGTGAGGGAAATGGGGTGGGGAGGTGGTGACCTCACCCCTTTTTGCTGATTTTGGTTCCCTGTGTTTGCGCTCCGCGCGGTGTTCGTTTTCCCAATCGTTTAAACGTTAAATACTTATTTAAAACATTAAATTATACGTTTTAAAATGTAAATAATTACTCAATAATTTGGTTGAAGTATTTTATTAAAATACTTAATATTGGTGTTATAAAATATAACTTTAATTTGTTTTGCTTTGGTCGCGCGTTTAATATTTTTATCGCGAAATTGTTAATTGTACGATACGAGTTGTGTACGAAACATTATAAAAATAATATTTTGGATATAATTACGTTATTAAATAATGTTATATTATTTAATAAAATTTGTTCACCAACGTCCGTATTTAATTGAACTGAATTGCTTTCGATTTTAAATTGCGTACGATTTAATCAAATCGCATAATCGTATATATATATTCATCAATATATATATTTTTCGGTACATTAATTAGCCTAACACAGAACTAATTACATGTATTACAATTGATTAGGCCCTAATTAATGGTCCTAATTTGACGGGTGTCACATTCTCCCCCTGTTAGGAGAATTTCGTCCCGAAATTTAACTCGAAGTCGTGTTTGATGTAGAGTCAGTGAAGAGTTGAGGATACTTGAGTCGCATTTAGTCTTCCCGTTCCCAGGTGAACTCCGGACCACACCGCGAATTCCACCTGACCTTAACGATGGGAATACGACTTTGTTTGAGTTGTTTGACGATTTCAGCGGGTTCCTCAACGAAGTGAAGTTTATCGTCAACACGAATTTCATCGAGTGGGATAATAAGTGTCTCATCAGACAGACATTTCTTCAAGTTAGAAATGTGAAAAGTGGGGTGTACGCTGCTGAGCTCGGACGACAGCTGCAATCGATATGCCACTGGAGCGATTCTCTCGAGGATCTCGAATGGTACAATGTACCTGGGATTTAACTTCCCACGTTTGCCGAATCGGATTACGCCTTTCCAAGGTGATACTTTGAGTAGCACTCGATCCTCAACCTGGAACTCGAGTGGTTTGCGTCTCACGTCAGCGTAACTTTTCTGACGATCACGTGCGGCTTTGAGTTTGTTTTGAATCTCGAAGATTTTCTTGGTTGTTTCGTGGATGAGTTCAGGACCAGTGAGTTGACTGTCTCCCACTTCGGTCCAACAGATAGGTGATCGGCACTTACGATCGTACAGTGCCTCGAATGGTGCAGTCTTAATGCTAGAGTGATAGCTATTGTTGTACGAAAACTCGCACAATGGTAGATGTTGTTCCCAGTTTTCACCGAAATCAACTGCGCAGGCTCGTAGCATGTCTTCTAGTGTTTGAATGGTTCGTTCACTTTGGCCGTCAGTTTGAGGGTGGTATGTGTTGGGACATAGATTGTGACAACAGATCTAGCTTGAAATAGGACTGGTGTAATTATTATTGCGTTTGTACATTGGTTTAGATTTGTAAATAAATATTTGTTTTGTTGGTAATATTCGTTAAACATATTATTGTGCTAAGTTAGACGAATGTTTAAATACGAAATAAATAATAGACGTTTCATGCGAGACGAGTCGAGATCTCAAGTCGCAGCGAGTTGAGCTGTGAGGTGAGACCTGAACTCGCGAAAGCATGAGTCTGGCGAGCCGAGTCCTTTAACGGGCTTGGGCTGCGAGTTGGACCGAACTCGCAGGCCCATTCGAGCCGAGCCAAACCAGATTATCAATGTGTTTTTCCAACGTGAAAAACCTAACACTTTAACAACTTTTGCCATTCGGTTTTCTGATCTACGAATTCACTAAACCCAGAGAAAACTTATACCTAACGGCTAGGCTTTGACGTATTATTCGTTTAAAGTTAAGCTTTATAAACGCAATTACGAACGTATTCGTTGTTAGTAAGATAACACCGTATTGAGGGATTCCGCACCTTAATACTACAGATAACGAAGTTATCGATCCTAGAACTAGGGGACTTACATCTGGTATCAGAGCTTTCGGGCTAAATACGAGTGTGTTCATAAGTTTTAGTGTTATTGCGTTTTTGATTCGGGTCGTTTTTACGTGCTTTCTTGCAATACTAAGGATCAAAATCATTCTCTGGACGTTTTAGGGTTTGTTTACGGTCAAAATTTTTAGTTTCAGTAGTAAAAATACCTTAAAAATTTGTTTTCGGGTTTAACAGCCGTTTCGCGAGTCGAGATTAGGGTTCCAGCGTCGCTTGCGAACCGAGTTGAACTAGCGAGTCGAACCAAGACTTGCGAGTCGAACTAAGATTTCTCGCGAATCGACATCACTTGCGAATCGACATCTTTAGCAATCCGAACTGAGGCTTGCGAGTAGACATATTCTGCGAGTCGAACTGAGATTGCGAGTTGAGCTTAGTCTTGCGAGTTGAGTTTTCTGAATTCGCTGAAACAGTTTTACTTTACGTTTTTAAGATGTCTGACTTAAGTAGAATGATCGAGATGGACCACGAGGTGGGAAAATCGAATGTTCCACCAAAGTTGTTGAGAATCGAGGATTACTACAATTGGAAGGACATATTTGAATCTTACTGTAGATTCCATGACCTGTCAATCTGGATGTGTATCAAGAGTGGATACACCGCACCTACTCAAACTGTTCAAAATGCCACTGTGGTTCTTACCTATGCGAACATGAGTGATCAAGAGAAGGAAGCTTACAGAAATGAAAATAAAGCACATTCATGCATAAAGATGTGTCTTCCTAAAGAGATTGCTCATCAACTGAAGTCTTTTCATACTGCTAGAACGCTCTGGGAAGCTCTAGAGAAAAGAGGTGAGGGAAGTCCACAGGTGAGAGCTGGCAAGAGGAGTCTTCTCAAAAAGCAGTTTACTATGTTTAAAGCTTTAAAAGGAGAAGATCTTGATGCCTATGTCACGCAGTTCTACCATTTGCTAAGTGAATTAGAATACCATGAGATTGTTGAAGAAGAAGTAGCTAAAACCGACAAGTTTCTTGAGGGTTTGCCTTCTAAATGGGAAATGTATGGCGTTATGATTAAGGATAATGAAACCAGGTATTCTACTATGACCTTAGAGCAAGTCATTGACAAGTTGAAAGGTTATGATTTCTCCAGAAAGTCAAGAGATAGTGATTCTGATCAGGTTCAGAACCCTGGGTTGTATCATGGAAAGTCAAATCTTTCGACTGCGTCCTCTAGTTCGACAACTGCACTGTTAGTTGGTGATACTGGTGAAAATGGAGAAATGATTACTGAAGATCTATGCTTTATTTCCTCCTCAAGTGATGAGACAAAGGGAAAGAATTCTGAGAAGTCACCTCAAGAGCATCAGAAGATGCCGATGAGTGTGAAATCTGCTGAACAGCAACTGTCTGTTCTTGCTTCCTTTGTGGCATCATATGAGAATTACATAGAGGGAAAGATCAATGATCCCGTTCTATTTGACGAGGATTATGAGCAGATAGATCCGGATTATGTTGAGGAATTGGAACTTCAAGAGATGTTAGCATTAGTTTCAAGAAAAGTTAAAAATTTCCTCAAGAGAACTGGTAGAAAGGTATTGGGCAATAGATCAGGGTTTGACAAAACCAAGGTCAGATGCTTTAACTGTCAGGGTATTGGTCATTTTGCTAGAGAATGCCAAAGACCTAAAGTAGAAGCACAAGGAAAACAAGGTTCGGGAAGTACTCTTGCTTCCAAAGCCTTAGTGGTGAAGCAGTTGGATGGCTCTTATGATTGGCAAGCTCATTCTGAGGAAGCCTTGATGGCCGAGATCGAAGAGACAACTGCTGGATCAGTGTCCTACATGCCCACTGATATGGAACAGAAAGTAGAGGTGCCTGAGTCTGAAGTGAAGGCAAGTGATGATGACGTGCTATATATGGATTCAACTCCAGATATGAGTCCTGAAGAATTCGTGGCACGCATGGCTGAAGTACAAACTGACAAGAAGAAGGTATGTTTAGATATTCTTAATCTTGCTGATGTTTGTTACTTAGTTACTGATTTACAATCTCAGAATAGTGTTTTAACTATGTCAAATAACAATCTGTCATCACAATTGAATATGGATAAGGAATCCTATAAGACTGTTAGATCTGAACTTGATCAAGCTATTATGGATATTCGTAGATTAAGTGATGATAAACAGGCCTTAAAAGATAAAATTAAGTCTGATGCTTCAGATAGAACAAAGCTTAGAGATACCATAAGTGAAAAATCCGTTGTCATAGATGGTCTCTATATGAATATCAAAGACTTAAATGAGACAATTGCTAGTAAGGATCAGGAAATAGTGAACCTTAACTTAAGGTTAATTGAGCAAAACCGTAAACTTGAGAACTATAGGACATCTCAAATGGATAAAATGTTAGATGCTCAACGTAGTGTAAAGGACAAGACTGGGTTAGGTTACAATGATGTATCCCCTCCTTTTAATGCCAATTACACTCCTATTCCTGAAGATACTGAAATGACTGAAGTTAATCCTGAGGTTTCAGTAACTAATAACCATGAACAGTCAGAGGCACAGAAGGATGTTATTAAGAACCCTTCATCAGGTAATAGTAAGGATTCTCATTTCACCAAAATACAATTTGTATCGGGTGGAGTGATTAATGATACTAAGACTGATGATAAGGTTAATAAGGAACATATATCTGAACCTTTAGTGCCTAAGACTCCGAGTAGTAATGCAAAAGTTCCTAAATCACGCAAGCAGATGTCATGTTTCAAGTGTCATCAAAAGGGACACGTGGCTTCGTGTTGTCCTAACAAAAAGCCTGAAACACCACATAAACTTGTGTTTGATGAAAAGACACAGACTGACTCTAGTATGACTGTAGATGGGTTAGATACCAAACCTAAGTTAGGTAATAAACCTGTTAACATTCTTAAAAGAGATGGTAAGCATAGTGTCTCTCCACCTAAACCTAAACGGTCATATACTCAAAGTGATAATTCTGTCTATAAGACTAGAGATGTGACACCGTCGAGGTTTAGAACTCCAATTAGAGGCCATAGTCATTATGAGAGTGGTACTACTTTGCGATCACATGAGTTTAATTATAATTATCATAATAGAACTCATAATTATGTGCCTAGGAGGTTATCCTCAAATTCACCTCTTAAGGCTGATCGTCCACAAACTCAAGCTACTTCGAAAGTAACCAAAGCTCCTGATGGAAAGGATGGTTATTTTAAAGAGCTTAAGTTTGTTGATGATAAGGGACAAACCAAGACCGTAATGGCTTGGGTCCCTCTTGATAACTGATCGTATTTTGTGTTATGTGCAGGAGCATGCTGTGAACAAGGATAGCTGGTGGTATGTAGACAGTGGATGCTCAAGGCACATGACCGGAGAAAGAAGTCTACTGAAGGACTTCAAGGAGAGTCTCAAGCAAAAAGTAAATTTTGCAGGAGATAAAGGAGGAGTAATTTCGGGAAAAGGAAAAGTTTCAAATGGAACTTTGACTCTTGAGGATGTGAATTATGTTGAAGAACTAACTCACAACCTAGTGAGTGTTTCCCAAGTCTGTGATAAAGGTCATCCAGTTTACTTTAATGAAAAGGAGGCCTTAGTCCTGAATCCAGGTTTAAAAATTCCTGAAGAATGGATATTGATGAGGGCATCAAGGAAGAAGGACATCTATGCTATTAACATGGGTGTTCCTAACTCTTCAATGGTGTCTACATGTTTATTATCCAAGGCTTTGGAAGCAGATGCTTTGTTATGGCATAGGAGAATGGCACATCTGAACTGGAGAAAGATGAATTACATAACCAAAATTGGTTTGGTTCTAGGTGTACCACAAAAACGTTTCGAGTCTGAGGATAAGTGTGTTCCTTGCATGAAAGGAAAGCAGCACAAGAAACTACACAGACCTAAGACTGAAAACTCTATCTCCTCGCCATTTGAATTGCTACATATGGATCTCTTCGGCCCTATAAGCAAGAGAAGTATAGGTGGCAAATGGTACTGTTTGGTTGTCACAGATGATTATTCTAGATTCTCATGGGTATTGTTTTTGGGATCAAAGGATGAAACTCCTGGAATTCTAATTGAGTTCTTTGATCTAGTTGAGAATGTCTATAAAAAGAGAGTGAAGCGTATTCGTAGTGACAATGGAACAGAGTTCAAGAATTCAACGTTGAATATCTATTGCTAAAGCAAAGGGATATTACATCAATTCAGTACACCTTATGAACCTCAATAGAATGGTGTTGCTGAATGGAAAAATAGAACGTTGATTGAAGCTGCTAGAACAATGCTTGCTGATTCAAAGCTTCCGGTCATCTTTTGGGCAGAAGCAGTGAATACAGCATGTTATGTTCTTAATAGGGTTCTTACGGTTAAGAGACATAACAAGACTTGTTATGAACTTTTGAACAATAAGAAACCTAACTTAAAAGGGTTTGAACCCTTTGGAGTTTCATGCACCATATTAAAGACTGGACATCAAGCAAAATTTGGTGAGAAGGATGACGAAGGATTTTTTTTAGGTTATATGCCCAATTCGCCAAACAAGAGAGTCTTTAATAAAGTCACAGGACGTTTGGAGGTAGTTTATAATATTGAGGTTACGAGCTACTCACCTGATGTTCATAAGGGCTTAGATTGGCAATTTGATTATTCTGATCTTTTTGCATCATTTAAAGTTCCTATTTGTGACTATGTCAGTGATTCAGAGATAGCTGAACATTTATTGTTTGAAGATGGGGATATTGGTCCCGATTCAACATCAAGTGTTAAGCAGTCTGGAATTAAGACTAATGTTGACTCAGATAAAGCTTCCACAAGTGAGTCACAACAACCTTCAGAGGATAAGTCTCAAGAAACAGAAGATCTTGATGATCTTCCTACAAAGTTTGATGATATACTTACTCCTTTGAAACACTTAAGGATATCTTCTGCTCGTACGGAAGATGTACCTGCATTGGAAGAGATTGGTACTAATTTAGGAGATGATATACCGGTTGAACCAGTTACTTCAACTAGAACGAGTAAGAATCATCCCGTTGAAAACATCATCGGTGATATTAATACTCCAGTTCAAACTAGGCATCAATCGAGAGCTAGTACGTCTGAGAATTCAGAATACCAAAGCTTGTATACTGCAATGAAAGAGACAGGGATTCCTAATCAATGTCTATATTCATGCTTTATCTCACAAGTCGAGCCTAAAAATGTTCAGATGGCTTTAAAAGAAAGCTCGTGGGTAGAAGCAATGCAAGAGGAACTATCTCAGTTCTCTAAATTACAAGTATGGGAGTTGGTTGACCTACCAAAGGGAGAATATCCAATTGGAACTAGATGGGTATTTAAGTGCAAGAGAGATGATAAAGGAATCGTTACTCGCAATAAAGCTCGTCTGGTGGTTCAAGGTTTTAATCAACAAGAAGGTATTGACTACAATGAAGTGTTTGCACCAGTTGCTAGGCTAGAAGCAATTAGAGTATTCTTAGCATTCGCATCATATTTTGGTATAAAAGTGTATCAGTTGGATGTTAAGAGTGCCTTTTTGTATGGCAAAGTGGAAGAATTGGTGTATGTTTCACAACCGCCGGGGTTTGCTGATCCTGAGTATCCAGATAGAGTATATCGCTTGAATAAGGCTCTATATGGATTACATCAAGCACCTAGGGCATGGTATGGAACACTATCAACGTATCTACTTGAGAATGGATTTACAAGAGGATCGATTGATAGTACACTGTTTGTGAAGTGGAAAAAGAAAGACTTTCTTCTCGTGCAAGTTTATGTTGATGACATTACCTTTGGATCGTCTGATGAAAAGATGTGTCAAGAATTCGAACAAGTTATGAGAAAAAGGTTTGAAATGTCTGCAATGGGAGAGTTGAATTTATTCTTAGGATTACAAGTTGATCAACAGAAGGATGGATTCTTTATTCATCAATCTAAATATACATATGAGTTATTAGAACACTTCAATATGGGTGAAAGTAAGGTCTACAATACTCCAATTCCAGTCAATCATGGACTAGGTCCAAATACATCGAGTGATAGCGATGTGGATCCAACTCTTTATAGAGCCATGATCGGATCACTAATGTATCTAACAGCCTCTAGGCCTGACATAATGTTTGCTGTTTGTTTATGCGCAAGATATCAGGCTAATCCGAAAGAGTCACACATGCAAGCTATTAAACGAATCTTTCATTACCTCAAAGGGAAACCTAAGCTGGGTCTTTGGTATCTGATTGATGGAGACTTAGATCTCGTAGTTTATACTGATTTGGATTACGGAGGATGCAATCAGAATAGGAAATCTACGACCGGAGGATGTCAATTCCTAGTAGGTAGATTGGTATCCTGGCAGTGCAAGAAGCAAACCTCGGTAGCCATTTCTACATGTGAAGCTGAGTATGTTGCAGCTGGCAGTTGTTGCTCTCAAGTACTTTGGATTCAACAGCAACTGCGGGATTACGGGTTAAATATAACCAATACTCCTATGATGATTGATAACGAATCTACTATGTCGATCACCAATAATCCGGTAAAGCACAGTAAAACTAAGCATATTGATATTCGACATCATTTTATTAGAGATTGTGCTGAGAAGAAGTTGATAAAGTTAGTTAAGGTTCCATCATTGGATAACTTAGCAGACTTATACACAAAGGCGTTCGACAGAGCAAGATTTGAGACGTTGGTTCAACTAAATGGAATGAGAAATCCAGAGTGATTAGTCTTCCAAGGGTATTTTTGTAATAGTTAGTATTTCTGTGTTCATTTAAAAAAAAAAAAAAAAAAAGGCGTATGGCATTCATTTGCTTGTTACCTAAGGGGAATCGCCTTCATTAAAGAATATAAATATAATATTCTTTGAAATTCATTTAAGTTTTTATTTGCAAAAACTAACGAAAATGATAGTACATTAGGAGAATAAGCTTCACAATAATAAGCTTAAGTCCTAAGTATGATATGGTAGTAGGTTCAAATAAAGTTGCTTTAGAACTACAACGGTTCTATCAGGTATGTGTTTATATTTATTTAATTATACACCTATATCCACAAGTGATAATTTGTCTATTTTTAAGTGAAAACTTTAGATGGCTTCATCATATGATGTACTGGTAGGCAAATTATATGACATTTTATAAGCCTTAAAAAGTTAATCAACTACTTGTTTATTATCTTGTGTTACTATTCTATGATGTATGACATTAAGTCTTAATTGTTGAATGATGGTATTACCATACACTGTTATCATGCATTTTAATTTGAAGTGACAAATAGTAGCAATATGGGTATTAACTTAATTACTGGTAACTTTGTTGTACTAAGTACAGAACTGAAACCTTTAATTAAATTAATATTCTCAAATATATTTTGAATTATGCTAGAAGGGATCTTCTGTTGTACTACGTACAGACTTAGATAACATAGCATATTCAAAGTATGTCTGATATTTGTTTAACCTTAAAAAAATTCAAGTGTATGTTATATGTTTCGAAAAGATACATCATTTAGTAACCGCTACCTTAAAAATTTAATGATGCAGTGTTATGTGTTTTACTTGAATTCTTCAGTATGTCATATAATAGGAAGCACTTGATAATATTCATACTAACAATAAAGTGTTTGCTTAGAAAATTGAGTATAATTTGTTTATGTGGATCATAATACCGGTAATCGTCTTGAACTGTCTATAATTAAAATATTCACTTTATGTGAGTAATGCATTTATTAATTATGCTATGTGGATAAAGGTACCTAAGATATAGTTTTATAAATATAAATGTATAAATGATAAATTCAGTTGTAATTTTATAGTAATTTACTTGAATTTCATGAGGTATGCATACTACCAATTTGCTTAGACTTTTAAATATATATAATTAATTGCTTATTCTTACTAATATGATCTCTAAGCAGATAAAATCTTATTTAGTTTGTATATTTACTTTGTTTTGAATGATTAATAACATGGTACTTGATACCAAAGTTTATATAATTGTGTTTTTATCTTATTTTTATTTGTTTTTAATTTAAGTTTTTGTGTTTATTAGGTTTTACCCTTCGGAATTAAATTAAATGGAATATTTTTGAGTTGAACAAACGTAACAAATACAAGTGAAAAATAATTTTATTTTATTTTATTTTAGACTTGTACAAATAATGGGTTTTTAATTTATACAAAGTATTTAATTCGCATTTTTATTTATTCCTGCGAGTTGACTAAGTCAACTTGCGGATCCGCTTGATTTCTCGCGAATCGGATACAAAGTATAAATGGGGTCAAACGAGTCTAGCCAACCCACCGAATCCACACACTTCGCGAGTTCAGTAAAACTTTGCGAATCCGCTTACAGGCGAAACGAGGCGATTTTGAGTTTTTGTTTGATTTCGATTTTTAGAGTACGGGAACGAGTTTTTCAATCCGTAGTCTTTATACATCTTTACTTTGCGCACATTTTGAGGTATATAACAACGGATTTCACCGTTTAAATTGCACGAAATCGAAGGTTTTTTTTTTAAACTTAGGGTTTCGGTTTGAAGTTTAAACGATTTACATGATTTATGATGTTATTGGACATGGATCTTTAGGGTTTATGTTAAACGAACGTTAATGAACGTAAATCAATCGATAGATCATGTTAAAATTACAGGATTAATCGATTTTAAGTTTAACCTTGTATCGGCTGTTCATTGAACGAGTTGACTCTTTAATTCAACTCGCAGCGAGTTGACTAGCGAATCGATGAGATTAGCGAGTTCACTTCAAAAGCGAGTTGATAAGTTAAGCGAGTTGATCAGTGAAGCGAGTTGATAAGCGAAACGAGTTGATCTCGATTCGTTAGGCTAGTTTATGCGAGTCCAGTACTTAGAAACATTTTATTTTTAAAGTGGTTATATAAATGTTAAGACTTTTTAATAACCTTTATATAATGGATTTAAATTAGACTTAAGACTCTTTAGTTATAAGTTAAATTTGTTATATACGACTTGAGACTATTTTGTAACAAGTTATATATAATTTCAATTTTAAACTAAGATGTTTGATGAATCTCAATTCATAATACGTTATAGTTTAAAGATTTTTTTTAATCGTGCATTAAAATTATATCTGTTGTTTGTGTTTATTTTACAGATATGGCAAGAGCATTTGACAAGGGCCACAATATTTTGGTGGATCTGAACCTTGAAGCCAAGCGGGCTGACAGGGTTGCTGATATTCTTCGATTTTTGGCACGATCACGGATTAGATACGCCATTACGGCCAATCCTCCTATCTCTCAGGCTATATAGAACGATTTCTGGACGGATATAGTATATGACGAATCTGTCAACCCACCAGAGATTCGAGCTACGATTAGTGGCCAACCTGTTACGTTTTCGGCTGGTAATCTCCGTGAGATTTTGCAGCTAGGGACAGTAGAATAGGAGAATGGGGATATTGAGTATCCTATGGATTTTATAGAGGGTGCTATAGGCCGTATGGGTTATACAGGAGATAGACGTGGACGTCAGTTCCAGAAACCTCTGGTTATTGGTCAGTGGAGGTTTCTCTGGCACGTGATGAATATTGTTTTTGCAGCGAAGAAGGGTGGTTTTGATGAGTTGAGCCCTGCGATTTTATCAGCTGCACTGTCACTGGTTTATAATAAACCATACAGTTTTTGTGATTATCTTTTTGGTGAGATTGCGAAACAGATATCGGGGTCTGTTAGATCAAGATTTTTGGTTTACCCGAGATTTTGCATGTTGATTATCCGTGCGCGTCTACTGGATTTGGCTATACCTGAACCACATCTAGTGGTAAATACGATTGATCATCGTGGGTATAATGCCATGTTTATGCAGACGGTTAGGAAGGAGGGAGTGGTGAAACCTGAGGTTAGACCACTATTTGGGTATATTATTGACCCGAACTACATTGCACCGCCAAATCATGGGTGGTTAGATGTTGCTCCTGCTGCTGCTGTTCCAGATCCTGCTGATGCTGCTGATGTTGTACCTGATCCTATAGCTGAGGAGGTTCAACCTGAAGATCCACAAGGGCTCCTTGAGGATGTTCTTATTCAGGTTGGTCAGGTTGATCAGCAGGTGAATCAAGAGGTTGCTGCACAGGTTGTGCAAGAGGTTTTGGAGCATAATGATGATGCGACAAATCCTTTGCTCAAGGACATTGATAGTTAATTTGCACCATCTGAGGTAATATTTTATTTATTTAATAATATAGATGCTTAGTTGATAGATTGTTTTTATTAATCATAGATGCATAATATTATTATCTAATGATTATGATATTAGATATTTAGTTAATTGGATATTATTTCTGATTTTAAAATATAAATATCATTAACCGAATAGGAAGCTGAAGCTGAGGCTGCGAACCCAGAAGTTGTAATACTTGAGGGGGAGCAGATACAGCTGGATAAATCAGTTGTTGTACCGACTGAGGTATTATATCTGATTAATCTTAAATATATAGAACTTGTATGATAGAGCTTACGCTAATCATAAATGTTTAATATATTCAAAATTTAGGATCCTGTTAGATCATCTAGAGGTCGTGATGGTGAGACTGCTTCAGATGAGGATTCTGAGAATACACCTTCTCCTCCTCCATCTGCTTCTGAAAGGAAGAGAAAAGGGAAGGATATTCTGGAGGAAGGTACTGAGGAAGTTGAGATTCTTTTGATGAAGCGTCCGAGAACGCTAACTATTCGAGAAGGTTAGTATTGATTATAAAAGTTAAATGATCTTAACTTGTTGTTTATCAGGAGTTAAACTGAGACAGTTAATTCTGTATACAGTTGCTCAAGATACACCACAGGTGGAGATGGATGCACCGGTGGTTTCTGAACAGATGTCTGTACCGCTTCAGGTATGAGATATAAGTTCTATAACTATGAGTGTTATGCAATTAATTAGAGTTTGAGACAGAGTAATCTGTAACAATAACTGATTTTAATTATGTTTAACTTTACAGCATGAGGTTGCTGATCTAGTTCGTGGAGCTAATTTTCTGACGAATAAAGCAGCTAGATTTGCGACAAACTTGCTTACGCAAGCTTTGTCTCAACCTCATACACCGCTGACAAGAGACTGGCATATAGAGTCTCTTACACCGCCTGAACCTACAACGATACCTGTTACTCCGATGACTGATGCTGAAAGGATTACATCCTTAGAATCTAGGGTAAAGGATTTAGAGAAGCTTACTTCTCAGATTCCAGAGCTGGTGTCGAATAATCTTCTTCTTGCTCAGCAGATACTCAAGCAGAGTCAATCTTATAATCTGCTGATGAAGACTCATGATACTTTGCTTGCGGACTTCAATGTGCAGAGACTGAAGTTATCTTCTTTGGAGAGTCTGGTCTTGAGATCGCATTCAGGACAGTCTACTCAGGGGGAGATATTGGTATATCTGGAGTCTTGCAGAGAGAATGAGCTGAAGAGGAAGAGAGATTCATACAAGGACTATTTCAAAACAATATGTTTAACGAATATCACTAACAAAACAAATATTCTTTTACAAATCCAAACCAATATACAAACACAATAATAATTACACTAGTCATATTTCAAGCTAGATCTGTTGTCACACTCTATGTCCCAACAGACTCCCCCTTGACAATAGCTCTAGCGTCTTTATCTTCACGCTTGTCTTTGGTCTTCATTTGTAAATCTTACTGCCAGCGTAAATCTTCATCTTGATACACGTCTTAACCATCATCTGATAATCTTGTCCTAAATCACCCCATGCGTCTGTCGTCAAGATTCTATTTTCATTCAACTTAATCAAATCCTTCTTCGACATGTTCATTAGGTGTCGATGGTCATAGACTCTGAAGATTTCTCTTTCACCACCGTCAACCTCATCATCAGCTTCAACCATAACAGCTTCTCCAGTTCCTGAATCTACATGCCATCTCTTCATATTACCCAGAATATCTTGTGGCATTGTCTTCAGTGGAATCTGCTGTATGCATCTAACAGCTGGATATATCTTTTTCCTTCCTCTTCTTCCCGTTCTTTGACTTCTCTCTTGTAATTTCATAGTTTTTCCCTTTCTTGGCTTAATCTGAACAAACTTATTCGTACCAACCTCATGTCTAATGATTCTTTCAACACGATCAGCATAATCATCACGACTTGGGTTGTTAATCTCTAATCTAGCCAAATCACGTATTTCATAACGTGGTAGAGAACTAAAAACTGCAAGCTTTCGCTCAAAATATTGAACTCCGTCAAACCTTTTGATCGCAAAAAGCTTTAGTTCTGAGTCAAAGTACCAACCAATAATCCCTTTACGTGGTACACGCTTTTTCGTAACATCAACTTCAGAAATTCTAATCTTCTTCTTTTTCTTTGGAAGTTTCCTAAGTACAACAGCAGGATTTTTGGTTTGAACAAGAACTTCTTCTTCTTCATCAGAGGTTGAATCATCAATATCTTCATCTATATCGACAATTGTTGGACCTTGTTCATTTTCAATAACAACTTTTGTCCTAGATGGGCTCACATGGTGTTCATCAATGTTTGCATCTAGATCTACACCCATGTCTTGCACATTCTCAGGTACAGCAGTCCAATCTGTAGGTGGTTGGAATTCTCCATCCTCAAGATCATAATTAATGTCTTCATCTATCTCATCAAAAATATCATCTTCCGAATCAGATAGATTAAGCATTTCCATTCCTAGAGAAAAACATAAATACAAATATATTAATAATTCAAATTCTTCATTGATTTCCCTGAACCAATCTAAGAATTTCTTTATTAATTCTTTTGTATATTTTAACCTAACATATAAACGCAATTTACATACAACTTATAAAATCTTTTATTGATTACCCTGAATCAATCCAAAATTTCTTAAGTCTACTTAACAAATATTAATTGATTTTAAATTCTAATGCATTGTGAATAATCACCAAACATTTAAATTTACTATTAATTACCTTATATAATTTCCAAGTGTTAATTGATCTCATTCATTATCAATTTAACCTTTAAATTATATATCATTTGTCTAGTTAATACGAATACATTTTCAACTTGTTAATTACTTATATACCTTACGGTCTTAAGTCCATAATCAAATCTAAAATGCATATGTTATCATAAAATTTTGACCGCCGATATTAATCGGAACACGCCGCTCGACTACTCAATGAGTCGGAAGTCTTTCGATCACTATTTTAACTTAACATATATAAAATCAAATAACTTAATAATATCTAACACATTTAACTTGTAATTACAATCTCAAGCTGAATATATTACCAAAATATTAAGTTACAATTATTCTGTACAAATTAATACCAATAATTACTACACTATGCTAATACTAAGCTATCTTACCAGCTTCTGTATCAACCTGTGCAGTCTTATCAGCACTTGTACCAGCACCCGAACCACTAGCACCAGCATCAGACTCCCCCTGAATAGTAGCTTGGTCACCAGTCTTTGAAGGACCAGTCTGCTCACCACTCGGTGCATTGGGATCATCATCTTTGTCTGAATCTCTCTTCCTCCTTAGCTCATCCTCTTTGCAAGACTCCAGATATACCAATATCTCCCCCTGAGTAGACTGTCCTGAATGCGATCTCAAGACCAGACTCTCTAAAGAAGATAACTTCAGTCTCTGCACATTGAAGTCCGCAAGCAAAGTCTCATGAGTCTTCATCAACAGATTGTACGATTGACTCTGCTTGAGAATCTGCTGTGAAAGAAGAAGATTGCTCGACACCAGCTCTGGAATCTGAGAAGTAAGCTTCTCCAAATCCTTTACCCTCGACTCTAAGGATGTAATCCTTTCTGCATCAGTCGTTGGAGTAACTGTGACAACCGTCAATTTAGGACTATACTTTAGTGCCTAATTAAGTTTTAATACATGTAATTAGTTCTGTGTTAGGCTAATTAATGTATCAATTATTATATATATATTGTTGAATATATATCTACAATTATGCGGTTTGTTTAAATCGTACGAGTTTCGAATCGAATGTAATTTCGACACAATAAATACGGACGTTGGTGAACAATTTTATTAAGTAATGCAAATATTATTTAATAACGCAACTTTGTTTAGAATATTATTTGTTATAATATTTAGTATCCAAGTTTTATCGCACAATTAATATAAACGCGAATAAAATGTAATTGCGCAAACAAAACAAAACAAATTACCTTTTTATAATGAAATTATTAAATGTTTAGTAAAATGCTTCAACAAAAATACAGAATAATTATTCGTATTTTAAAACGTATATTAAAACATAGAAAATAAATATTTAACGTTCAAACGACGGAGTAAACGAACACCGCACGGAGCGAGAACGCGGGGCGAAAATGGGGACTTAACCTCCCACTCCCACCCCACTTTCTTTCATTTCCTTATTTCTTTCTCTCTCCCTCTTTCATTTTCTCTCAAGTTTCATCACAACCAAAATCAACTAAAACCACAAAATAAACATACTAAACAACCTCGGATCTTCAAGCCCCTTTGGAAATAAACGACCACCTCGCGACGATCTACAATCCTACCTTTCCGGAATTTCATTTCGGCGATTTGTAAGTTTCCGACACAACTCCGAAAACTCTCGTTTCAGAGTTTTATAACTTGCTAGTTGTTTGTATAACCTTGTAATGTCCTAAAATGGGTTGGGTAAAAATATTATGCCGATCGATGGCCGGAAAACGCGTTTTTGGAGTTGAAACTCCGATCAGACCCCGTACGTCGCATTGGGCCTGGAGCAAATGCGACGCAGCGACCTACGTCGCACTATATCCCCAACGTCGCATATAGCGACGCAGCGACCTACGTCGCACTATAACCCCAACGTCGCACTTAGCGACGCAGACCCTTACGTCGCAGAAATCAACTACGTCGCCTATAGCGACGTCACGTACAACGTCGCATTAAATTGCGAAAGTCGCACATAGCGACGTCATGCCCAACGTCGCAGTCCGGATCTGCGACGTAGCACCCTACGTCGCACAAAACAGAATCTTCAAACCTCAAAATTTTGAAGTCAAAGTTACTGTTCAAAAAAGTCAAATTTACTGTAGCAGTACTGTAGCAGTACTGTAGCAAAGTCAACATTTTAGAATTATTATTATTTCAACTAAATCACCAACGGGCCGTACACATTTTCAAATACACAATTGAATCAACTAAGTCATAGTAACTTAGATAATTCAATCAAACAAGTCGTTGTAACTTGTATCAACTTATTCCAAACAAGTCGTAGTAACTTGTAACAAAACAATCAACCAAATCGGGGTAATTTGGACATCAAGTTAAGCAAACAATTTCAATGGTAGTCTTTCGAGATACCGGTACAATTAATGACAATTTAAGTGTCGTGGACACATTCAGGTTTCAAGCCTTTGGACACCAACTCACAGCTAATTACTTCAAGTTTATTAAGTTAAACACTTCAAGAACCAGGTGAGTTTCATAGCCCCATTTTCACTGCTTTACAACTAGGGGTGTGATATTACTACTCGATTTTGTTTTACAAGTAGAACGCAAGTGCCAAACTTCAAATACTACATGAGTTTCAAGCTAATCAATTTAAAGTCCTCCATAAGCATAGTCTCTAGTATTTTATAGCGTGAATGTTAGTATATGATATCATATGGGATTGACAATCCTCATCCGGGTTAGCACGCACTAACCGGTCAAACGGATGTATTAGCATTTGGGAAGACGAGTGTTGATTAGGCACTCGTAGGAGGCATTTCAAGTTAGGTTTCCTTAATTGGGCCTGACAAATCAAGTTAAGCTCAGACTATGTGCTCATGGACAGTATAACTTTTATTTTGCTTAATTGCATTTTAAATTCAATATAAATCTTGCGGTTCTGACAACTATACATTGACATACAAACCTGTGAGCTCACCAGCGTTTTCGCTGACCCATTTTAGTATTTATCACAGGTACCCAGCAGTAGTTTGGCTGCACAAGCAGGAATTATTAGCTCGAGTCAGCATACATACAACTAGAGATTGGACTGCATTATTATATTTTGTAAAAGTAATTATGCTATGTAATCTCTCAAATTTCAGGAATCGAGCTAATGTAACTATATTTTGATGTAAACATTTACTTTATCTATACAAGTTTAAAACGACGCATATAGTGGTCGTTCATTATATCTTGTGCTTTGTATATTGATTAGTGACACCCAAATCAAGCTTCCGCAAATCATTAAATTTGGGGGTGTCACAGATTGGTATCAGAGCCTAAGGTTATAGTGAACTAGGTTGCATTTAGTGGACCTAGACTATGACCGTTAGGCAGTATTCCTTATTAGGTATAACCAGTTCAGAGATTACAGCATACGAATTTAATTTAACATAGCCTGATCAACTATGTACAATTAAATAAAGATGATGTAAGATCTGAAGGAAGTTATGGCTGAACAGGATACATTAGTTGACTCTGACCTCGAGAGAAACGGGACTCAAAATACGTCTGTGCTAGACACTCAATAGGTTATTATGTGATATATATACATATTTACATAAGTAGACCTCATTACAACTTTAGGCTATATTATATGAATATAGGCCTCTTTCTCTCTAACGCTTTGTCTCGAAATGACAACCACACCACTAGTTCATCATACTCGGACTAGTATCTTATTTCATTCCTTGTTCTTTCTTACTCAGCATCATGCCTCCTCGTCGTCAAATTACCCTTAGCGAAGCTGAGATCGCGGGAATCATTGCCCGCAGTGTGACCGAAGCCTTGGCTACCCGAACACCACCTGGTAGCGAGGACACAGCAACCAATACTCCACCACCCAAACCTTGCTCCTATAAGGACTTTCTTAGCTGTAAACCGCTATACTTCAAGGGCACGGAAGGTGCCATTGGCTTGATCCGTTGGATTGAGCGTATGGAATCTGTTTTCAGCCTCTGCGACTGCACTGAGAACAACAAAGTCAAATTCGCTGCTTACACCTTTCAAGAAGGTGCACTCACGTGGTGGAAAACCCACGCAAACTCTGTAGGCCTTGAGGTTGCAAATCGACTTCCTTGGGCCGAATTGAAGAAGAAGTTGACAGAAAAGTACTGTCCTGAAGAAGAATTGCACAGGCTGGAGGAAGAATTCTGGCACCTGGAGGTGCAGGGAAATGATGTCGCTGATTATACCACCAAATTTCAGCAGTTTGCTCTATTATGCCCGGGTTTGGTCGAACCAAAAAGTAAGGGCATTAAGAAATACATTCGTGGACTCCCCGAGAACATTCAGGGAAACGTCGCCTCATCCAAACCAACTACTACTGAAAGTGCCATTCGATTGGCCCACGAACTCATGGCTCTAGTTGTCAGCCGTGAGACCTCCAACACCTCATCCTCCAACAACAACAAACGCAAATCCACTGAACACCACCACAACTCAAACAAGAAAAACAACGCCATCCAAGTCTACAACACCAACTCTGAATCCAACCGCAGCTACACCGGGGACAGACCTTATTGTCCCAAGTGTAACTATCACCACTTTGGTCAGTGCGGTACTCTTTGCAACAACTGCAGGAGGTACGGGCATTTGACTAAGGATTGCCGAGCCCCCAAATCCAACAACAACCCTTCTGACAAAAATGCCCGACAACCTAAGTCCTGCTACGAATGTGGAAACCCTGGACACTTTAGGGATTCTTGTCCAAAATTTAAGAACAAGGGCAACAACAACAACCACCGCAACAACAATAACACCAAAAGTAGCGCCTTCGTGATCAACTCAGGAGACGCCCGTCAGGACCCGAATGTGGTCACGGGTATGTTCCTCCTCAACAATTTAACTGCTTCTATTCTGTTTGATACTGGTGCCGATAGGAGTTTTATTTCCGATGAATTTTGCCCTCTACTTGACATTACACCTGTTGCTTTAGACGTTAAGTACACCGTAGATTTAGCAAATGGCAAGCTGATAGAAACCGATAGTGTGATACCTAATTGCACTTTAAATCTAGCTGACGAAACCTTCTCCATAGATCTTATGCCTATTGAAATAGGGAGTTTCGATGTCATCGTAGGCATGGACTGGTTATCCAAACATCGCGCTGAAATCATTTGCTACGACAAAATTGTTCGCATACCTCTCGCCGTCGGTAGAACTCTAATCATACAGGGGGAGACCGGTGGGACGAGGCTTAACATCATCTCTTGTCTTAAAACCCGAAAATTCCTGAGAAAGGGGTATCCATCAATCCTCGCGCACATCATGGAGAAAAAGTTGGATGAGAAGCGACTTGAGGATGTTCCAATTGTTCGAGACTTTCCAGAAGTCTTTCCTGAGGAACTGCCTGGTCTACCACCACCAAGACAGGTTGAGTTTTCAATTGATCTCGTACCAGGTGCTGCGCCTGTGGCCCGAGCACCATACCGTTTAGCTCCATCCGAACTTCAGGAGCTGTCCACCCAATTACAGGAACTCCTGGAACGAGGGTTTATCAGGCCGAGTTCTTCACCTTGGGGAGCTCCGGTCCTATTTGTTAAGAAGAAAGATGGTTCTTTTCGAATGTGTATCGACTATCGAGAGTTGAACAAGTTAACTGTCAAGAACCGGTATCCACTTCCTCGAATCGATGATTTGTTCGACCAACTTCAAGGGTCGAGTTGTTATTCAAAGATTGATCTCCGATCCGGTTACCACCAATTGCGTGTCCGCGATGCTGATATTCCAAAAACCGCTTTCAGAACCCGTTACGGGCATTACGAATTCCAAGTGATGCCATTCGGCCTAACCAACGCACCGGCTGTATTCATGGACCTTATGAATCGGGTGTGCAAACCTTACCTTGACAAGTTTGTCATTGTCTTCATCGATGACATCCTCATATATTCACGAAGCAAAGAAGAACACGCGCAACACCTCAAAACCATCCTTGAACTACTTAAACACGAGGAGCTCTATGCCAAGTTCTCTAAGTGTGAGTTCTGGATCAAAACCGTTCAATTCCTTGGTCACGTGATTGACAGTCAGGGGATTCACGTTGACCCATCAAAAATCGAAGCAATCAAAGATTGGCAATCGCCAACCACTCCGACCGAAGTACGACAGTTTTTAGGACTGGCCGGATACTATCGACGATTCATTGAAAATTTCTCCAAAATAGCCATACCACTCACGACTCTGACCCAGAAAGACAAAAAGTTTGACTGGACTGAGAAACAAGAGTCGGCATTCCAACTCTTAAAACAAAAGCTTTGCAGTGCTCCTATTCTATCATTACCCGAAGGCACCGATGACTTCGTGGTATACTGCGATGCTTCTCATCAAGGTCTCGGTTGTGTACTCATGCAACGAGACAAGGTCATAGCTTATGCTTCCCAGCAGCTCAAGATTCATGAAAAGAATTACACCACCCACGACCTCGAGCTAGGAGCTGTCGTTTTTGCCCTCAAAATCTGGAGACATTACCTTTATGGTACCAGATGTACAATCTTTACCGACCATAAAAGCCTTCAACACATATTCGATCAGAAGGATCTCAACATGAGGCAACGTCGATGGGTCGAGTTGCTTACTGATTACGACTGTGAACTCAAATATCATCCAGGCAAAGCAAATGTTGTTGCTGACGCCCTCAGTCGAAAGGAGCGAGTGAAAACACTTCGGGTTCGAGCCCTCAGTATGACCATTCACAACAATTTAAACATTCAAATCCTCACTGCTCAACTCGAAGCTTTAAAACCCAAAAATGTCAAAGATGAAGCCTTACGGGGCATGGATAAACAATTCGAAATCAGACCTCACGGGATTAGGTATTTCTCAAACCGAATCTGGTTGCCTAAATTTGGGAACCTACGAGACTTGGTGATGGATGAAGCTCACAAGTCCAAATATTCTATCCATCCGGGATCCGATAAAATGTACCACGGTATCAAGGATTTCTACTGGTGGCCGAATATGAAAGCTGAAATCGCCACCTATGTCAGCAAGTGCCTTACTTGCTCCAAAGTCAAAATCGAATATCAAAAACCTTCTGGTTTACTTCAACAACCCAGTCTTCCTGAATGGAAATGGGAACAAATTGCCATGGACTTCATAACCAAACTACCCAAATCCTCGAACGGTTGCGATTCCATTTGGGTGATCGTGGATCGTCTCACCAAATCTGCTCACTTCCTGGCAATCAAGGAATCCGACAAAATGGAACGCCTCACCAACATTTATCTGAAGGAAATCGTGATCAAACACGGTGTTCCAATCTCAATTATCTCCGATAGAGATAGTCGTTTTACTTCACAATTTTGGCAATCACTTCAAAAATCTCTGGGTACTCGACTTGATATGAGTACCGCTTACCATCCTCAAACCGACGGCCAAAGTGAACGAACCATTCAAACACTGGAAGACATGCTACGGGCCTGCGTAATAGATTTCGGTGTAAACTGGGAAAAACATCTACCATTGTGCGAGTTCTCGTACAACAACAGTTACCATACCAGCATCAAAGCCGCACCCTTCGAGGCATTGTACGGTCGTAAGTGCCGGTCACCTATCTGTTGGACCGAAGTTGGGGATAGCCAACTCACAGGTCCAGAAATCATTCACGAGACGACCGAGAGAATCGTTGAAATTCAAAACAAACTCAAAGCCGCGCGTGATCGTCAGAAAAGTTATGCTGACGTGAGACGCAAAACACTCGAGTTCCAAGTTGGGGATCGAGTTCTACTCAAAGTATCGCCTTGGAAAGGCGTAATCCGGTTTGGCAAACGAGGGAAGTTAAATCCCAGATACATTGGACCATTCGAGATCCTCGAAAGGATTGGTCCAGTGGCATATCGATTGCAGCTGCCATCTGAACTCAGCAGCGTGCATCCCACTTTTCATGTTTCAAATCTGAAGAAGTGTCTGTCTGATGAGACACTTATCATTCCACTCGATGAAATTCTAGTTGACGAGAAACTTCACTTCATTGAGGAACCCGCTGAAATCATGGACCGTGAGGTCAAACAACTTAAACAAAGTCGTATTCCCATCGTCAAAGTTAGGTGGAATTCGCGGCGCGGTCCGGAATTTACCTGGGAACGGGAAGACCAAATGCGACTCAAGTATCCTCAACTCTTCACTGATTAAACGTCAAACACCACTTCAACATAAATTTCGGGACGAAATTCTTCTAACAGGGGGAGAATGTGACAACCGTCAATTTAGGACTATACTTTAGTGCCTAATTAAGTTTTAATACATGTAATTAGTTCTGTGTTAGGCTAATTAATGTATCAATTATTATATATATATTGGTGAATATATATCTACAATTATGCGGTTTGTTTAAATTGTACGAGTTTCGAATCGAATGTAATTTCGACACAATAAATACGGACGTTGGTGAACAATTTTATTAAGTAATGCAAATATTATTTAATAACGCAACTTTGTTTAGAATATTATTTGTTATAATATTTAGTATCCAAGTTTTATCGCACAATTAATATAAACGCGAATAAAATGTAATTGCGCAAACAAAACAAAACAAATTACCTTTTATAATGAAATTATTAAATGTTTAGTAAAATGCTTCAACAAAAATACAGAATAATTATTCGTATTTTAAAACGTATATTAAAACATAGAAAATAAATATTTAACGTTCAAACGACGGAGTAAACGAACACCGCACGGAGCGAGAACGCGGGGCAAAAATGGGGACTTAACCTCCCACTCCCACCCCACTTTCTTTCATTTCCTTATTTCTTTCTCTCTCCCTCTTTCATTTTCTCTCAAGTTTCATCACAACCAAAATCAACTAAAACCACAAAATAAACATACTAAACAACCTCGGATCTTCAAGCCCCTTTGGAAATAAACGACCACCTCGCGACGATCTACAATCCTACCTTTCCGGAATTTCATTTCGGCGATTTGTAAGTTTCCGACACAACTCCGAAAACTCTCGTTTCAGAGTTTTATAACTTGCTAGTTGTTTGTATAACCTTGTAATGTCCTAAAATGGGTTGGGTAAAAATATTATGCCGATCGATGGCCGGAAAACGCGTTTTTGGAGTTGAAACTCCGATCAGACCCCGTACGTCGCATTGGGCCTGGAGCAAATGCGACGCAGCGACCTACGTCGCACTATATCCCCAACGTCGCATATAGCGACGCAGCGACCTACGTCGCACTATAACCCCAACGTCGCACTTAGCGACGCAGACCCTTACGTCGCAGAAATCAACTACGTCGCCTATAGCGACGTCACGTACAACGTCGCATTAAATTGCGAAAGTCGCACATAGCGACGTCATGCCCAACGTCGCAGTCCGGATCTGCGACGTAGCACCCTACGTCGCACAAAACAGAATCTTCAAACCTCAAAATTTTGAAGTCAAAGTTACTGTTCAAAAAAGTCAAATTTACTGTAGCAGTACTGTAGCAGTACTGTAGCAAAGTCAACATTTTAGAATTATTATTATTTCAACTAAATCACCAACGGGCCGTACACATTTTCAAATACACAATTGAATCAACTAAGTCATAGTAACTTAGATAATTCAATCAAACAAGTCGTTGTAACTTGTATCAACTTATTCCAAACAAGTCGTAGTAACTTGTAACAAAACAATCAACCAAATCGGGGTAATTTGGACATCAAGTTAAGCAAACAATTTCAATGGTAGTCTTTCGAGATACCGGTACAATTAATGACAATTTAAGTGTCGTGGACACATTCAGGTTTCAAGCCTTTGGACACCAACTCACAGCTAATTACTTCAAGTTTATTAAGTTAAACACTTCAAGAACCAGGTGAGTTTCATAGCCCCATTTTCACTGCTTTACAACTAGGGGTGTGATATTACTACTCGATTTTGTTTTACAAGTAGAACGCAAGTGCCAAACTTCAAATACTACATGAGTTTCAAGCTAATCAATTTAAAGTCCTCCATAAGCATAGTCTCTAGTATTTTATAGCGTGAATGTTAGTATATGATATCATATGGGATTGACAATCCTCATCCGGGTTAGCACGCACTAACCGGTCAAACGGATGTATTAGCATTTGGGAAGACGAGTGTTGATTAGGCACTCGTAGGAGGCATTTCAAGTTAGGTTTCCTTAATTGGGCCTGACAAATCAAGTTAAGCTCAGACTATGTGCTCATGGACAGTATAACTTTTATTTTGCTTAATTGCATTTTAAATTCAATATAAATCTTGCGGTTCTGACAACTATACATTGACATACAAACCTGTGAGCTCACCAGCGTTTTCGCTGACCCATTTTAGTATTTATCACAGGTACCCAGCAGTAGTTTGGCTGCACAAGCAGGAATTATTAGCTCGAGTCAGCATACATACAACTAGAGATTGGACTGCATTATTATATTTTGTAAAAGTAATTATGCTATGTAATCTCTCAAATTTCAGGAATCGAGCTAATGTAACTATATTTTGATGTAAACATTTACTTTATCTATACAAGTTTAAAACGACGCATATAGTGGTCGTTCATTATATCTTGTGCTTTGTATATTGATTAGTGACACCCAAATCAAGCTTCCGCAAATCATTAAATTTGGGGGTGTCACAGTAACAGGTATCGTTCTTGGTCCAGGCAGTGTGAGAGACTCAATATGCCAGTCTCTGGTAAGCGGTGTATGAGGTTGAGACAAAGCTTGCGTAAGCAAACTTGTCGCAAATCTAGCTGTTTTGTTCGTCGGAAAATTAGCTCCACGAACTAGATCAGCAACCTCATGCTGTAAAGTTAAACACAATTAAAATCAGTTATTGTTACAGATTACTCCGTCTCAAACTCTAATTAATTGTATAACACTCATAGTTATAGAACTTATATCTCATACCTGAAGCGGTAAAGATATCGATTCAGTAACCACTGGTGCATCCATCTCCACTTGTGGTGTATCCTAAGCAACTGTATACAGAATTAACTGTCTCAGTTTAACTCCTGATAAACAACAAGTTAAGATCATTTAACTTTTATAATCAATACTAACCTTCTCGAAAAGTAAGCGTTCTCGGATGCTTCATCAAAGGAATCTCAACTTCCTCAGTACCTTCCTCCATAACACTCTTACCTTTTCTCTTCCTTTCAGAAACAGATGGAGGAGGAGAAGGTGTATTATCAGAATTTTCATCTGAAGCCGTCTCACCATCACGACTTCTAGATGATCTAACAGTCTCCTAAAGTTTAAATATATTCAACATTTATGATTAGCGTAAGCTCTATCATACAAGTTCTATATATTTAAGATTAATCAGATATAATACCTCAGTCGGTACAACAACTGATCTATCAAGCTGTATCTGCTCATCCTCAAGTAATATAACTTCGGGATTTGCAGCCTCAGCTTCAGCTTCCTATTCGTGTAATGATATTTATATTTTTAAAATCAGAAATAATATCCAATTTACTAAATATCGAATATCAGAATCATTATATAATAATATTATGCATCTATGATTAATAAAACAATCTATCAACTAAGCATCTATATTATTACATAAATAAAAGATTACCGCAGATGGTGCTAAATAACTCTCAATGTCTTGAAGCAAAGGATTTGTCGCATCATCATTCTGCTCCAAAACCTCTTGCACTACTTGTGCAGCAACATCTTGATTCACCTGCTGATCAACCTGACCAACCTGAATAAAAACATCCTCAAGGAGCCCTTGTGGATCTTCAGGTTGAGCTTCCTCAGCTACAGGTTCTGGTACAACATCAGCCTCAGCAGGAGCAACAGCAGCAGCAGGAGCTACATCTAACCACCCATGATTTGGCGGCGTCACATAAGCAGGATCAACAATATAGCCAAAGAGATCACGAGTCTCCGGCTTGACATATTCCTCCCGCCGAATAGTCTGCTGAAACATCGCGTTGTATCCTCTGAGCGCGATAGTATCTACACGTAAGTGCGGTTCAGGGATAACAATATCCGGAAGATGAGCACGGATAATCATCATACAGAACCTCGGGTAGATCATAAATCTAGATCTAACAGAACCCGATATCTGTCTTACCATCTCGCCAAAAATATAATCACAAAAACTGTATGGTTTATTGTAAACCAGTGACAGTACCGCCGATACAAGAGCAGGGCTCAACTCATCAAAACCGCCCTTCTTCGGTCCAAAAACTGTGACTATAACATGCCATAAGAATCTCCATTGCCCAATAACGAGTGCCTTGAGGAATTAACGTCCTCTTCTCTCACCAGTATAACCCATGCGACCTAACGCACCCTCGATAAAATCACTGGAGTACTCAGTAGGACCATCTTCTTGGTCTACTGTACCCAGATGTAAAATCTGACGAAGGTCAGAAGCAGCAAAAATAATCGGTTGTTGATTTACCGATGCGCGAATAACCGGTGGGTTAACCGATTCATCATACTGAATGTCCGTCCAAAAATCGTTCAGTATAGTCTGAGAGATCTGTGGAGACTCTGTAAGCGTATATCTAATACGTGAACGTGCAAAGAAGGTCAGCACTTGAGCTACTTTGCTAGCTCCCTTTGCTGATAGATCAAGATCCACAAGAATATTGTGACCCTTATCGAATTGTCTCGCCATATCTGTACAAGAAACACAAATGACAAAAACAGTTAATGCACGTTAGTAAGTTATAAACTATAATGTTTATGAATCAAAATGATCATCTAACATCTTAGTTCTTAACATATTAAACACATATATAACTTATAACTAATAAGTCGTAAGTCCAATATGTAAAATCCGTTAATTACTTGTTAATAAGAAATCCTCAAGTCGTTAACGTTTTATAAAACCAATATATATATTATAGCTAACAAAAATTAGGACACGCCACTCGATTACATTGTGAATCGGTAGACTTTTGATATATATATACATACATTGTCATAGGAATCCAAAATATACTAGTTATTACTTAAAAAGTCTTAACTCTTATAAAAACCCTTTTTTTAAAAAAAATTTAGCTAAGTTCGGGACTCGCATAAGACACCTATGCAAATCGAGTTCAACTCGTTTCGCTTATCAACTCGCGATTGGATATGCAACCAAGTGAACTCGCTAATCATGTCGATCTGCAGGTCAACTCGCTGGTCGATCCGCTAGTCAACTCGCTGCGAGTTGAATCGAAGGTTCAACTCGTTCGATGAACAGCCGTCGCGAGTTTAAACTTAAAATCGATGATTTTGTTAGTTTTAACATGATCAAACGATATATTTACGTTTATTAAGGTTCGTTTAACATTAATCTTAAGGATTCGTGTTCTAACAAGCCGTTAATCTACGTGAATCTATCAAACTTTAAACCGAAACCCTAAGTTTATAAAAACTTCGATTTCTCGTTAATTAGACGGTGAAATCCGTTGTATTTTACCTCAATATGTTCGCAATCTAAAGGTGAATAAAATCTACGGATCAAAAACTCGTTCTTCGTATTTGTAAAATCGAAATCAAACGAAAACGACGTTTCGCCTCGTTTCGCCTAGAAGCGGATTCGCCAAGTTGAAGTGAACTCGCGAATGCTGTGGATCCGGTGATCTATTGACTCGTTTGACCTCCTGTTTTATACTCTGTATCCGATTCGCGAGAATTCAAGTGGATTCGCAAGTTGACTAGTCAAACTCGCAAAAACAATTAAAAACACGAATTTAATGCTAAGTATTAATAGAAACCCGATATTTTACAAGTCGAAATTATGATTAATTTTCACTTGTATTTGTCACGTTGTTCAACTCAAAAATATACAGTATAATTTAATTCCGAAGGGTAAATTCAGATAAACATAAAAACTTAAAAACAAATAAAAATAAGATAAAAATACAACTATATAAACTTTGGTATCAAGTACCATTTTATTAATTATTTGAAACAAAGTACATATACAAAGTAAATAAGATTTTATCTGCTTAGGGATCATATTAGTAAGAATAAGCAATTAATTATATATTAAAAAGTCTAAGCAGATTGGTAGGATACATACCTCATGAAATTCAAATAAATTACTATAAAATTACAACAAAATTCATCATTGATATATTTATATTTATAAAACTATATCTTAGGTACCTTTATCCACATAGCATAATTAATAAATGCATTACCCATATAAAGTGAATATTTTATTATAGAAGGTTCAAGACGATTACCGGTATTATGATCCACATAAACAAATTACACTCAATTTTCTAAGCAAACACTTTATTGTTAGTATGAATATTATCAAGTGCTTCCTATTATATGACATACTGAAGAATTCAAGTAAAACACATAACACTGCATCATTAAATTTTTAAGGTAGCGGTTACTAAATGATGTATCTTTTCGAAACATATAACATACACTTGAATTTTTTTAAGGTTAGACAAATATCAAACATACTTTGAATATGCTATGTTTTCTAAGTCTGTACGTAGTACAACAGAAGATCCCTTCTAGCATAATTCAAAATATATTTGAGAATATTAATTTAATTAAATGTTTCAGTTCTGTACTTAGTACAACAAAGTTACCAGTAATTAAGTTAATACCCATATTGCTACTATTTGTCACTTCAAATTAAAATGCATGATAACAGTGTATGGTAATACCATCATTCAACAATTAAGACTTAATGTCATACATCATAGAATAGTAACACAAGATAATAAACAAGTAGTTGATTAACTTTTTAAGGCTTATAAAATGTCATATAATTTGCCTACCAGTACATCATATGATGAAGCCATCTAAAGTTTTCACTTAAAAATAGACAAATTATCACTTGTGGATATAGGTGTATAATCAAATAAATATAAACACATACCTGATAGAACCGCTGTAGTTCTAAAGCAACTTTATTTGAACCTACTACCATATCATACTTAGGACTTAAGCTTATTATTGTGAAGCTTATTCTCCTAATGTACTATCATTTTCGTTAGTTTTTGCAAATAAAAACTTAAATGAAGGCGATTCCCCTTAGGTAACAAGCAAATGAATGCCATACGCCTTTTTTTTTTTTTTTTTTTTGAATACCGAAATACTAACTATTACAAAAATACCCTTGGAAGACTAATCACTCTGGATTTCTCATTCCGTTTAGTTGAACCAACGTCTCAAATCTTGCTCTGTCGAACGCCTTTGTGTATAAGTCTGCTAAGTTTTCCAATGATGGAACCTTAACTAACTTTATCAACTTTTTCTCAGCACAATCTCTAATAAAATGATGTCGAATATCAATATGCTTAGTTTTACTGTGCTTCACAGGATTATTGGTGATCGACATAGTAGATTCATTATCAATCATCATAGGAGTATTGGTTATATTTAACCCGTAATCCCGTAGTTGCTGTTGAATCCAAAGTACTTGCGAGCAACAGCTGCCAGCTGCAACATACTCAGCTTCACATGTAGAAATGGCTACCGAGGTTTGCTTCTTGCACTGCCAGGACACTAATCTACCTCCTAGGAATTGACATCCTCCGATCGTAGATTTCCTATTCTGATTGCATCCTCCATAATCCGAATCAGTATAAGCTACGAGATCTAAGTCTCCATCAATCGGATACCAAAGACCCAGCTTAGGTTTCCCTTTGAGGTAACGAAAGATTCGTTTAACAGCTTGCATGTGTGACTCTTTCGGATTAGCCTGATATCTTGCGCATAAACAAACAGCAAACATTATGTCAGGCCTAGAGGCTGTAAGATACATTAGTGATCCGATCATGGCTCTATAAAGAGTTGGATCCACATCGCTATCACTCGATGTATCTGGACCTAGTCCATGATTGACTGGAATTGGAGTATTGTAGACCTTACTTTCATCCATCTTGAAGCGTTCTAATAGCTCATATGTATATTTAGATTGATGAATAAAGAATCCATCCTTCTTTTGATCAACTTGTAATCCTAAGAAGAAATTTAACTCTCCCATTGCAGACATTTCAAACCTTTTTCTCATGACTTTCTCAAATTCTTGACACATCTTTTCATCAGATGATCCAAAGATAATGTCATCAACATAAACTTGCACGAGAAGAAAGTCTTTCTTTTTACATTTCACAAATAGTGTACTATCAATCGATCCTCTTGTAAATCCATTCTCAAGTAGATACGTTGATAGTGTTCCATACCATGCCCTAGGTGCTTGATGTAATCCATATAGAGCCTTATTCAAACGATATACTCTATCTGGATACTCAGGATCAGCAAACCCTGGCGGTTGTGAAACATACACCAATTCTTCTACTTTGCCATACAAAAAGGCACTCTTAACATCCAACTGATACACTTTTATACCAAAATATGATGCAAATGCTAAGAATACTCTAATTGCTTCTAGCCTAGCAACTGGTGCAAACACTTCATTGTAATCTATACCTTCTTGTTGATTAAAACCTTGAACTACCAGACGAGCTTTATTGCGAGTAACGATTCCTTTATCATCTCTCTTGCACTTAAATACCCATCTAGTTCCAATTGGATATTCTCCCTTTGGTAGGTCAACCAACTCCCATACTTGTAATTTAGAGAACTGAGATAGTTCTTCTTGCATTGCTTCTACCCACGAACTTTCTTTTAAAGCCATTTGAACATTTTTCGGCTCGACTTGTGAGATAAAGCATGAATATAGACATTGATTAGGAATCCCTGTCTCTTTCAATGCAGTATACAAGCTTTGGTATTCCGAATTCTCAGACGTACTAGTTCTGGATTGATGCCTAGTTTGAACCGGAGTATTAATATCACCGATGATGTTTTCAACGGGATGATTCTTACTCGTTCTAGTTGTAGTAACTGGTTCAACCGGTATCTCATCTTCTAAATTAGTACCAATCTCTTCCAATTCAGGTACATCTTCCGTACGTGCTGAAGATATCCTTAAATGTTTCAAAGGAGTAAGTATATCATCAAACTTGGTAGAAAGATCATCAGGATCTTCTGTTTCTTGAGACTTATCCTCTGAAGGTTGTTGTGACTCACTAGTGGAAGCTTTATCTGAGTCAACATTAGTCTTGATTCCAGACTGCTTAACACTTGATGTTGAAGTGGGACCAATATTCTCATCTTCAAACAATAAATGTTCAGCTATCTCTGAATCACTGACATAGTCACTAATAGGAACTTTAAATGATGCAAAAAGATCAGAATAATCAAATTGCCAATCTAAGCCCTTATGAACATCAGGTGAGTAGCTCGTAACCTCAATATTATAAACTACCTCCAAACATCCTGTGATTTTATTAAAGACTCTCTTGTTTGGCGAATTGGGCATGTAACCTAGGAAAAATCCTTCGTCAGCCTTCTCACCAAATTTAGCTTGATGTCCAGTCTTTAATATAGTGCATGAAACTCCAAAGGGTTCAAACCCTTTTAAGTTAGGTTTCTTATTGTTCAAAAGCTCATAACAAGTCTTGTTATGTCTCTTAACCGTAAGAACTCTATTAAGAACATAACATGCTGTATTCACTGCTTCTGCCCAAAAGATGACCGGAAGCTTTGAATCAGCAAGCATTGTTCTAGCAGCTTCAATCAACGTCCTATTTTTCCTTTCAGCAACACCATTCTGTTGAGGTTCATAAGGTGCACTGAATTGATGTAATATCCCTTTGTTTAAGCAATAGATATTCAACGTTGAATTCTTGAACTCTGTTCCATTGTCACTACGAATACGCTTTACTCTCTTTTTATAGACATTCTCTACTAGATCAAAGAATTCAATTAGAATTCCAGGAGTCTCATCTTTTGATCCCAAAAAGAATACCCATGAGAATCTAGAATAATCATCTGTGACAACCAAACAGTACCATTTGCCACCTATACTTCTCTTGCTTATAGGGCCAAAGAGATCCATATATAGCAATTCAAATGGCGAGGAGATAGAGTTTTCAGTCTTAGGTCTGTGTGGTTTCTTGTGCTGCTTTCCTTTCATGCAAGGAACACACTTATCCTCAGACTCGAAACGTTTTTGTGGTACACCTAGAACCAAACCATTTTTGGTTATATAATTCATCTTTCTCCAGTTCAGGTGTGCCATTCTCCTATGCCATAACAATGCGTCTGTTTCCGAAGCCTTGGATAATAAACATGTAGACACCATTGAAGAGTTAGGAACACCCATGTTGATAGCATAGATGTCCTTCTTCCTTGGTGCCCTCATCAATATCCATTCATCAGGAATTTTAAAAACCTGGCTTCAGGACTAAGGCCTCCTTTTCATTAAAATAAACTGGGTGACCTTTATCACAGACTTGGGAAACACTCACTAGGTTGTGAGTAAGTTCTTCAACATAGTTCACATCCTCAAGAGTCAAAGTTCCATTTGAAACTTTTCCTTTTCCCGAAATTACTCCTCCTTTATCTCCTGCAAAGTTTACTTTTTGCTTGAGACTATCCTTGAAGTCCTTCAACAGACTTCTTTCTCCGGTCATGTGCCTCGAGCATCCACTGTCTACATACCACCAGCTATCCTTGTTCACAGCATGCTCCTGCACATAACACAAGATACGATCAGTTATCGAGAGGGACCCAAGCCATTACGGTCTTGGTTTGTCCCTTATCATCAACAAACTTAAGTTCTTTAAAATAACCATCCTTCCCATCAGGAGCTTTGGTTACTTTTGAAGTAGCTTGAGTTTGTGGACGATCAGCCTTAAGAGGTGAGTTTGAGGAGAACCTCTTAGGCACATAATTATGAGCTCTATTATGATAATTATAATTAAACTCATGTGATCGTGAAGTAGTACCACTCTCATAATGACTATGGCCTCTACTTGAAGTTCTAAACCTCGACGGAGTCACATCCCTATACTTATGGACAGAATTATCACCTTGAGTATATGGCCGTTTAGGTTTAGGTGGGGAGACACTATGCTTACCATCTCTTTTAAGAATGTTAACAGGTTTATTACCTAAGTTAGGTTTGGCATCTAACCCATCTACAGTCATACTAGAGTTGGTCTGTGTCTTTTCATCCATCACAAGCTTATGTGGTGTTTCAGGCTTTTTGTTAGGACAACACGAAGCCACGTGTCCCTTTTGATGACACTTGAAACATGACATCTGCTTGCGTGGTTTACTCACTTTTGCTTTCTCATCCGGAGTCTTTGGCACTAAAGGTTTAAGCTGTTCCTTATCAACTTTATCATCAGTCTTAGCATCGTTAATCACTCCACCCGATACAAACTGTATTTTGGTGAACTGAGAAGCCTTGCTATTACCTAATGATACGTTCTTAATAACATCTTTCTGTGCCTCTGACTGTTCAGGTTTATCAGCTACTGAAATCTCAGGATTAACTTCAGTCATCTCAGAATCTTCAGGAATAGGAGTGTAATTGGCATTAAAAGGTGGGGATACATCATTGTAACCTAACTCAGTCTTGTCCTTTACACTACGTTGAGCATCTAACATTTTATCCATTTGAGATGTCCTATAGTTATCAAGTTTACGGTTTTGCTCAATTAACCTTAAGTTAAGGTTCACTATTTCCTGATCCTTACTAGCAATTGTCTCATTTAAGTCTTTAATATTCATATAGAGACCATCTATGATCACAGATTTTTCACTTATGGTATCTCTAAGTTTTGTTCTATCCGAAGCATCAGACTTAATTTTATCTTTTAAGACATGTTTATCATCACTTAATCTACGAATATCCATAATGGCTTGATCGAGTTCAGATCTAACAGTCTTATAAGATTCCTTATCCATATTCAATTGAGATGACAAATTGCTATTTGACACAGTTAAGACACTATTCTGAGATTGTAAATCAGTAACTAAGTAACAAACATCAGCAAGATTAAGAATATCTAAACATACCTTCTTCTTGTCAGTTTGTAATTCAGCCATGCGTGCCACGAATTCCTCAGGACTCATATCTGGAGCTGAATCCATATATAGCACGTCATCATCACTTGCCTTCACTTCAGACTTAGGCACATCTACTCTTTGTTCCATATCAGTGGGCATGTAGGAAACTGATCCAGCAGTTGTTTCTTCGATCTCGGCCATCAAGGCTTCCTCAGAATTAGCTTGCCAATCATAAGAGCCATCCAACTGCTTCACCACTAAGGCTTTGGAAGCGAGAGTACTTCCCGAACCTTGTTTTCCTTGTGCTTCTACTTTAGGTCTTTGGCATTCTCTAGCAAAATGACCAATACCCTGACAGTTAAAGCATCTGACCTTGGTTTTGTCAAACCCTGATCTATTGCCCAACACCTTTCTACCAGTTCTCTTGAGGAAATTCTTCACCTTTCTAGATATCAACGCTAGTTGATCTTGAAGCTCCAATTCCTCAAGATAATCAGAATCTATCTGCTCATAATCCTCATCAAACAGAATAGGATCATTGATCTTTCCCTCTATGTAGTTCTCATATGATGCCACAAAGGAAGCAAGAACAGACAGTTGCTGTTCAGCAGATTTCACACTCATCGGCATCTTCTGATGCTCTTGAGGTGACTTCTCAGAATTCTTTCCCTTTGTCTCATCACCAGAGGAGGAAATAAAACACAGATCTTCAGTAATCATTTCTCCATTTTCACTAGTATCACCCACTAACAGTGCAGTGGTCGAATTAGATGACGCAGTCGAAAGACTTGACTTTCCATGATACAACCCAGGGTTCTGAACCTGATCAGAATCACTATCTCTTGACTTCTTGGAGAAATCATAACCTTTCAGTTTGTCAATGACTTGCTCTAAGGTCATAGTAGAATACCTAGTTTCATTATCCTTAATCATAACACCATACATTTCCCATTTAGAAGGCAAACCCTCAAGAAACTTGTCGGTTTTAGATACTTCTTCTTCAACAATCTCATGGTATTCTAATTCACTTAGTAGATGGTAGAAACGCGTGACATAGGCATCAAGATCTTCTCCTTTTAAAGCTTTAAACATAGTAAACTGCTTTTTAAGAAGACTCCTCTTGCCAGCTCTTACTTGTGGACTTCCCTCACCTCTTTTCTCTAGAGCTTCCCAGAGCGTTCTAGCAGTATGAAAAGATTTCAGTTGATGAGCAATCTCTTTAGGAAGACACATCTTTATGCAAGAATGTGATTTATTTTCATTTCTGTAAGCTTCCTTCTCTTGATCACTCATGTTCGCATAGGTAAGAACCACAGTAGCATTTTGAACAGTTTGAGTAGGTGGGGTGTATCCACTCTTGATACACATCCAGATTGACAGGTCATGGAATCTACAGTAAGATTCAAATCTGTCCTTCCAATTGTAGTAATCCTCGATTCTTAACAACTTAGGTGGAACGTTTGACTTTCCCACCTCGTGGTCCATTTCGATCATTCTACTTAAGTCAGACATCTTAAAACGTAAAATTAAACTGTTTCAGCGAATTCAGAAAAACTCGACTCGCAAGACTCAGCTCAACTCGCAATCTCAGCTCGACTCGCAGAATTCGTCGATTCGCAAGCCTCAGTTCGGATTGCTAAAAGATGTCGATTCGCAAGTGATGTCGATTCGCGAGGGATCTCAGTTCGACTCGCAAGCCTCAGTTCGACTCGCTAGTTCAACTCGGTTCGCAGACGACGCTGGAACCCTAATCTCGACTCGCAAAACGGCTGTTAAACCCGAAAACGAATTTTTAAGGTATTTTTACGACTGAAACTTAAAATTTCGGCTGTAAACAAACCCTAAAATGTCCAGAGAATGATTTTGATCGTTAGTATTGCAAGAATGCACGTAAAAACGACCCGAATCAAAAACGCAATAATACTAAAACTCACGAACACACTCGTATTTAGCCCGAAAGCTCTGATACCAGATGTAAGTCCCCTAGTTTTAGGATCAATAACTTCGTTATCTGTAGTATTAAGGTGCGGAATCCCTCAATACAGTGTTATCTTACTAACAACGAATATGTTCGTATTGCGTTTAATAAGACTTAGCTTTAAACGATAAATCGTCAAAACCTAGTCGTAGGTTATGTTTTCTCTGGTTTGCTGGAATCGCAGAATGTAAAAGTATCAAAAGTGTTATGTTTTTCACGATTGAAAAACATTAAATATGTCGTCTCAACTCGCTGCCGCTGGGCCTGCGAGTTGACTCGACTCGTTCTGCAAGCCCAAGCCCATTATGCTTCGGCTCGTTATGCCTATCTGTGTCCACGAGTTCAGTTCTCATCTCGCTGCTCAACTCGCAGCGACCTGAGATCTCGACTCGCTACGCATCAAACGTCTATTATTTATTTTGTATTTAATTATTCGTCTAACTTAACAAAACAATATGTTTAACGAATATCACTAACAAAACAAATATTCTTTTACAAATCCAAACCAATATACAAACACAATAATAATTACACTAGTCCTATTTCAAGCTAGATCTGTTGTCACACTCTATGTCCCAACAGACGATGATCCCAATGCACCAGAAGGTGGTGAGCAGACTGGTCCTTCAAAGACTGGTGAGCAAGCTACACGTCATGGGGAGTCTGGTGGTCATGCTGGTGCTAGTGGTTCAGGAGTGGGTACAAGTGCAGATAAGACTGTACCGGGTGATACTGAAGCTGGTAAGATAGCTTAGTATTATCATAGTACTGTAATATTTGTAATAATTTGTAGTGAACAAATGTAAACTTAATATTATTGTGTAAATATATTTGGCTTAGGGTTATTATTATTTTAAGTAAAATATGTTTGATGTAATTTAAGTTTATATAATTATGTTAAGATAAAATAGTGATCGAAAGACTTCCGACTTATTGAGTAGTCGAGCGGCGTGTTCCGATTAATTTCGGCGGTCAAAATTTTATAATAACATATGCATTTTAGATTTGATTATGGACTTAAGACCGTAAGGTATATAAGTAATTAACAAGTTAAAAATGTATTAGCTTTAACTAGACAAATGATATATAATTTAAAGGTTAAATTGATAATGAATTAGATCAATTAACACTTGGAAATTATATAAGGTAATTAATAGTAAATTTAAATGTTTGGTGATTATTCACAATGCATTGCGATTTAAAATTAATTAATATTTGTTAAGTAGACTTAAGAGATTTTGGATTGATTCAGGGTAATCAATAAAAGATTTTATAAGTTATATGTAAATTGCGTTTATATTTTAGGTTAAAATATACAAAAGAATTAATAAAGAAATTCTTAGGTTGATTTTAGAGAAATCAATAAGAGAGTTTTAATTATTAATATTAATTTGTATTTGTGGTTTTCTCTTAGGATTGGAAATGCTTGATCTATCTGATTCGGAAGATGATATTTTTGATGAGATAGATGAAAACATTGATTTTGATCTTGAGGATGGAGAATTTCTACCATCTACAGATTGGACTGCTGTACCTGAGATTGTGCAAGACATTGGTGTAGATCCAGATGCAAATATTGATGAACACCATGTGAGCCCATCTAGGACAGATGTTATTATTGAAAATGAACAAGGTCCAATGGTAGTCGATGTAGATGAAGAAATCGATGACTCAACCGATTCTGAAAATGATGAAACTTTGATTCCTACCAAGAATCCTACTGTTTTTCTTAGGAAACTTCCAAAGCAGAAGAAGAAGATTGGAGTTTTAGAAGTTGATATTTCGGGAAAACGTGTTCCTCGTAAAGGGATTGTTGGATGGTACTTTGACTCTGAGCTGAAGCTTTTTGCTATTAAAAGGTTTGATGGAGTTCAATATTTTGAGCGAAAGCTTGCAGTTTTTAGCTCTTTACCACGTTATGAGATACGTGATTTGGCTAGATTAGAGATCAACAACCCAAGTCGTCATGATTATGCTAATCGTGTTGAAAGAATAATCAGACATGAGGTTGGTACAAATAAGTTTGTTCAGATTAAGCCAAGAAAGGGAAAGACTGTGAAACTACAAGAGATAAGTCAAAGAACTGGAAGAAGAAGAAGGAAAAAGATTTATCCAGCTGTTAGATGCATACAGCAGATTCCATTGAAGATAATGCCACAGGATATTTTGGGAAATATGAAGAGTTGGCACGTGGATTCAGGAACTGGAGAAGCTGTTATGGTTGAAGCTGATGATGAGGTTGAAGGTGGTGAAAGAGAAATTTTTAGAGTTTATGATCATCGACACCTGATGAATATGTCGAGAAAGGATCTGTTTAAGTTAAGTGAGAACAGAATTTTGACGACTATTGAATGGGCTGATTTAGCAAGAGATTATCAGTTGATGGTTAAAACTTGTATCAAGATGAAGATTTACGCAGGTAGTAAGATTTACAAATGAAGACCAAAGACAGCGTGAAGATAAAGAAGCTAGAGCTATTGTCAATGGGGAGTCTGTTGGGACATAGATTGTGACAACATATCTAGCTTGAAATAGGACTGGTGTAATTATTATTGCGTTTGTACATTGGTTTAGATTTGTAAATAAATATTTGTTTTGTTAGTAATATTCGTTAAACATATTATTGTGCTAAGTTAGACGAATGTTTAAATACGAAATAAATAATAGACGTTTCATGCGAGACGAGTCGAGATCTCAAGTCGCAGCGAGTTGAGCTGTGAGGTGAGACCTGAACTCGCGAAAGCATGAGTCTGGCGAGCCGAGTCCTTTAACGGGCTTGGGCTGCGAGTTGGACTGAACTCGCAGGCCCATGCGAGCCGAGCCAAACCAGATTATAAATGTGTTTTTCCAACGTGAAAAACCTAACACTTTAACAACTTTTGCCATTCGGTTTTCTGATATGCGAATTCACTAAACCCAGAGAAAACTTATACCTAACGTCTAGGCTTTGACGTATTATTCGTTTAAAGTTAAGCTTTATAAACGCAATTGCAAACGTATTCGTTGTTAGTAAGATAACACCGTATTGAGGGATTCCGCACCTTAATACTACAGATAACGAAGTTATCGATCCTAGAACTAGGGGACTTACAGTATGCGGTACTCATATCAAGATGGGTACCTAATGATTTCTGGAGTGATTGCCAAAAGTGAGATGTGAAGCGACTATCCCTATCGGAGATAATCGAGATTGGAACACCGTGTCGAGAAACGATTTCTTTGATGTAGATTCGTGTGTGGCGTTCCAATTTTATCGGTTTCCTTGATAGCCAGGAAATGAGCAGATTTTGTGAGACGATCGACGATCACTCAAATGGTATCGCAACCGCCCGATGACTTTGGTAGTTTGGTTATGAAATCCATGGCAATTTGTTCCCATTTGTTGGAATAGTGTCCAATATCATAACTAATTGGTGAGACTATCATTAACGGTAAAGTCCTTTTTGGGTTGCCCTCATAAACAGTCAAGAGAAAGATGAATGATAATATTAATAGTATTAATATTATAATTTATTGGTTGATTTATTAATAATATTTATTAATTAGAAATTAAAAATAATTGAAAAGATGGAAAAATATGATAGACGGATTTAGCCAGCGGCTAAATGGTTTAGCCAGCGGCTAAATTTGAAGTCGGTCAAAATGCGGATCAGATCTCGGATTCTTGGGTAGAAAGTTAACCCGACCGCCGGCTAAAGGTTTTAGCCGGCGGCTAAATGTCGAATCTGTCAAACCGTGGGGTTTTCCTCTCCAGTATAAAGAGGGGTCAAACCTATACCTTATTCCATACGAATTTCATACGAATTTTTGAGGGTTTTGAAAATTCGACTTTCTCTTGGGTTTTTGGTTGTGAAGCATTAGAGGTATTCTACTTTGGGTACTTGCCTCCAAGTGACGAAGCTAGGGTTTTTGCGCGTGAGAAATAGGTTTTCTCTAAGGTTAGTGTTTTTCCTTATTTTCTTTGTCTAATTTATTTATTGTACTATGTTGTTAAAGTTAAAGATCTCTTAGGGTTTTAGTTTCCTGATTGCCTTAGATTATTTAAAGTTTTGTTATTCCGCTGCGTATATAATAATCTAGTTAGTGAATAGAAAACCCAACAGTGGTATAAGAGACATAGCTTAACAAATAGTAGCATGCAATTATCTGCAATAGTATGTAGGTAAAGATAAATTGGAAAGAGAATTATCTAAATAGGTAATATGTATTTACAGTTTAGATATTGATAATTTTAGATTGTTTAAAATAGACCACTAATTTTAAAAGGTTTAAAATAGAACCCCAAACTTCAAGAGAGATTATATATATATATATATATATATATATATATATATATATATATATATATATATATATAATTAATTAATTAAAGTCTAAATACATCGTCAGTCAATTGATAAATCGGCTCACCCATGAGGAACAAACTATAAGAGAGGTATAAGGCGGGTCGCTTTGCTTCCCTAAAGAAGTCAGGTTTTTAATAAGCTTCGCGCTGACCTACTTCTCCGCTTCTTTGTGCGTTCGATGGAGCTACCGATGACTTTTGATAGGATGATGTCAAGATTAAAAGTAGACTTAAAATAGTAAAACAAAATCCCGTTTTAGCTATAGGAAATGATGAATAGTATGCTAACCCATGAAATCCGCACATCTCTCGTATGAACTGTTAATGGAGCGTGTGTCGTTTACCGGCACATTAATATGAGGACATAATGAGAGATGATTGAGACTCGCGATTCTCGAGCGTACTCGAGCCGGGGATCACGCGGGGTTTGCATGGTTAATTCACCATCTTGTTCATGATCCTCGGCATACCAGTCATGAATAGTAGATGTGCATAACCGAGATTAACATGCCATTGATAGAAATCAATGAATCTCAAAAATCTAGGAGTTTCATAGAAATGAAATAGATAATGGTATTTTAGTTATATGATTACGGCGACCCTTTTCATAAAACTTAAAATATGGATCCTAGCCTTAATTTAGAAAATTGGGTAAATAATTAAGGAATATTCAAACTAACTAAAACTTTTTTTTTCTCATAGATGGCTAATTTAAATGGTGCAAATCCTCCCGTCCCCAATCCCGCACATAACTCGAACTTCTCACTACTCTCAGTCTTGGGAGGGAAAGACTGACCGGTCCAAATTATATGGACTGGATGCGTAACCTAAGGTTTACCTTGAGGTACGAGAACAAGAAGTATGTTCTTGATGAGCAGATTCCCGTAATTGATGAAGAATCAACCCAAGAGGAGAATGAGGCATACCGGAAACATTATGATAACGCGAATAAAGTGTCTTGTATCATGGCATCTTCCATGAGCCCTGAACTGCAAAAGACTTTTGAAAACACATGGGCTTATGAAATGAACCAACAGCTGAAAGAAATGTTTCAGGCTAAGGCAAGCAAAGAACGCCTTGATGTGGTGAAATCCCTCATGGCTTGCAAGCCCAAACCTGGAGTTTCTATCTATGCTTTCGTCTTAGAGATGAAAGGGTACTTTGATAGGTTGGAGTCATTGAACATGGTATTTGACATAGAGTTTTCCATCGCCATAATTCTATCCAGTTTGCCAGCTGTCTACAATCAGTTTGTAATGTCATATCAGATGAATATGAATGAGAGGGAAGGCTCAATAATGGAACTTCACAATTTACTGCAAACTGCCGAGCAAGGAATCAAGAAAGATGATGTGTCCTCTGGCTTAGCAGCTCCTGTGTTGACTGTTGGTCAAAGTGCAAAGAAAAGAAAAAGGTCAAATACTAATTGGAAAAGGAAGACTGCTGACGGAAAGTCTGTTTGCAAGTCTAAGAAAGGGACCGATTCTGAGATTGCCCCTGTGAGTGACCCAAAGGAAGCAGTGTGCTTCTACTGCAACACAAAGGGGCATTGGAAGCATTACTGTCCGAAGTACCTGAAGGACCTTGAAGATGGAAAGGTCGAGAAGAGTATTCACTCAGGTATGTTTATGATCGAACTCCATAATACAACAACTTCTAATTCATGGGTTCTGGATACAGGATGTGGTAATCACATTTGCACTGTATTGTAGGGGCTAAAGGAAAGTAGAAGTGTGAAGCATGGAGAGCTCAACTTAGTTATGGGAAACAAGGGAATTGTACCTGTGACGAAGATTGGAAGATTTGAGCTCATGCTGAATTCTGGAGTTAGGATAGATTTAAATAATTGCTATTATTCATCAGAAATGACTAGAAACATTATTTCATTTTATGCTTTGTATAAAGATGGTTATCATTTTTCTTTTGATAATGGAAATGGAGATATTTTGGTTCATTTAAATGATTGTTTTAATTTTAAAGCTTCTCCTTACAAAGGCATATATGAAAATGTTGAATGTGTTAGCAATGTTATTTTAAATGTTGATTCGTCTAATGAAATTGTTAAATCCAAGTTGTGGCATTATCGTCTAGGCACATAAACAAGAAACGCATTGCCCAACTCCAGAAGGATGGAGTGTTGGAATCATTCGACCTCAAATCGGATGATGTATGCGAATCTTGTTTATTCGGCAAGATGACTAAATCACCATTCACAGGATCATGTGAAAGAGGTGAAGGATTATTGGATTTGGTACATACAGAGGTATGTGGACTATTCCGATGTGCTACAAAAGATGAAAATAGATACTATGTTACATTTACTGATGACTTCAGCAGATTTGGACATGTTTATCTGATCAAACATAAGTCAGATACTTTTGATATATTCAGAAGATATCAAAACGAAATAGAGAATCAACTGGGCAGAAAGATAAAGGTTCTCCGATCCGATAGGGGAGGAGAGTACCTTAGTATCGATTTTCTCGATCATCTTAGAAACTGTGGAATAGTTTCACAATTGACTCCTCCTAGAACACCGTAGCTTAATGGTGTTGCTGAGAGGAGAAACAGAACTTTGTTAGACATGGTTCGATCTATGATGAGTCGAGCAACACTTCCAATAAGTTTATGAGGTTATGCATTAGAAACAGCCGCCCATATCTTAAATCAAATACCCACTAAGAAAGTTTCAAAGACACCTTATGAGAGGTGGAAGGGAAAGAAACCTTCTCTTGGTCACATCAAAATCTGGGGTTGTGAAGTTTACGTTAGACGGGAAACTCGGGACAAACTAGACTCCAGATCTGAAAAGTGTCTTTTCGTCGGTTACCCACAAGAGTCATTTGGATATTTATTCTACAGACCCAAGGATAATGTGGTCTTTGTAGCTCGAAGAGGAGTGTTCCTTGAGAGAGAAATGATATCTAAAGAGGACAGTGGGAGTAAAATTGATCTTGAAGAAATTCAAGAATCTACCGATGAAGAACCTATAATAAACACTGAAGTTCAACAAGAGGTGGAGACACCTGTTGAACCTGAAGACATATCCTTACCCGTTCGCAGATCTAGTAGAGTTAGCAATCCTCCTGAGTTCTATTATGGTACCAAATAGAAGAAGAGGATAAGATAAGTGATAGTACACTGGGTGAATTAGATGAGCCTGCTAACTACAAGGAAGCAATGGCAGGCCCTGAGGCTGCTAAATGGAAGGAAGCTATGAAAAGCAAAATTCAGTCCATGTATGACAATCAAGTTTGGAATTTTGTTGACACTACACCCGGTCTTAAGACGGTGGGTTGTAAGTGGATCTTCAAGAAGAAGACAGACATGGATGGAAAAGTACACACTTATAAAGCTAGGTTGGTAGCAAAGGGCTATACTCAAACCTATGGGATTGATTATGAGGAAACCTTCTCACCAGTAGCTAAGATCAAGTCGATTAGGATTATGCTAGCCATAGCTGCATTTCATAACTATGAAATTTGGCAGATGGATGTCAAAACCGCTTTCCTTAACGGTTAACCGACCCAAAATCTACCAAAAAAACCGATTAACCATAACCGATTTAACCGAAACCGAACGGTTAAGAAATTTCCATAACCGAAATTTTGGTTTTGGGTTCGGTTAAGGGTCATAACCGACCCAAACCGACCCATGCTCACCCCTATTTTTTGGTGGGTTTTACAAATTAGTAACACATGTGTTAGTAATTGGTTGTATATTTGATTTGTAGTTAGGGTTAGGGCTAGGGCTTAGGGCTAGGGTTTAGAGTATAGGATTTAGGGTTAGGGTTTAGCAGGGTTTAGGGTTTAATATGATTTAAGGTTTAAAGTTTTGTAAAGCGTTTAGGGTTTGGGGTTTAGGGGTTAGGGTTTAGGGGTTAGGGTTTAGGGTTTGGGGTTTCGAGGGCGAAACCTTAAACCCCCAACCATAAACCCTAAACCCTAACCCCTAAACCCCAAACCCTAAACCCTAAACGCAACACTTTAACACGTGTGTTAGTAAATGTGAAACCCCTCAAAAAAGATGAAAAAAAAACTCGTCGGAAGTATGCCTTGAGGGACGGCAAATCGAAGAGGAGAAAACGCTGAATTTAATGGTGCAATTTTCATAATTTTTTGATTTGTCCTTTGTGAGATAATTGATGTTGAGGGTAAATTGGTTTTGTACATTTGGAACATTTTCTTTGTACACATGAGACAATATTATTGGTTCCCTCATTCTCACACAAATTCCTATTTTCATTTGAACCCCACCCTAATAATATATATTTATTTTGATAAATGTAGTAGAGATAATGCTTTTAAATGATTAATTCACTATCATTTGTTATATCTTTAGTTTATACATAAAAAGAACAACATCACTTCAAATTGCCTAAGAAGTTGACACATATACACTTTAATATATATTTACTTAAGAAAACATCTTAATTTTATAACAAAAGTACACATCATCATCATTTATTTTTAATTGAGATTTGATTTTAACTAATATTCAACATTTTTCTTTTCAATTTTTTTACAAAGCAAGGCATGCTAAAATAATATGATTGTCCTTTCAACAAATTTAAACCATTTTTTTTTTCTTTTTTGCAAATTAAAGCATGACAAAAGATAATATAAGTTTTTATTATTAGTTAATACATTTTTGTTCTTTCATTACTTATCATAATTAAGTAAAATGAAATTTCATTTAGATCTTGCAAAAATACATGGTATTGTCAATTTCATATATTGTGTTTAGTTAATACGAATTGCATCTCGTAAGAATGACGCGTTGACTTTTAGGGTACGAAAAATAATTTCTCAATATTTATAATATAAGTCCTTCGAAGTTTGTAGTTTTTGATCAATTCAGTTTGAAAAGAATACAACATTAAGTGATATGATAATTACTAAATCTAATGGTGTTATAATTAAAATGGAGAATTATAATAAGTTTCTTGTGTTGTATTTTCAATACACATTATAGAGTCATGATTTCTTATTTTGCATCGTCTACGAATAGTAATATATATTGTGACACCCGTCAAATTAGGATAATTAATTAGAGCTTAATCAATTGTAATACATGTAATTAGTTCTGTGTTAGGCTAATTAATTTATCAAAATATATATATATTGATGAATATATATATACGATTATGCGATTTGATTAAATCGTACGCAATTTAAAATCGAATGTAATTCAGTTCAATTAAATACGGACGTTGGTGAACAAATTTTATTAAATAATATAACATTATTTAATAACGCAATTATATCCAAAATATTATTTTTATAATGTTTCGTACACAACTCGTATCGTACAATTAACAATTTCGCGATAAAAATATTAAACGCGCGACCAAAGCAAAACAAATTAAAGTTATATTTTATAACACCAATATTAAGTATTTTAATAAAATACTTCAACCAAATTATTGAGTAATTATTTACATTTTAAAACGTATAATTTAATGTTTTAAATAAGTATTTAACGTTTAAACGATTGGGAAAACGAACACCGTGCGGAGCGCAAACATGGGGAACCAAAATCAGCAAAAAGGGGTGAGGTCACCACCTCCCCACCCCATTTCCCTCACTTTCTCTTTCTCTCTTTCTCTTTTTCTCTCTAAAATCCCAAACCACCACCACCACCTTAAAATCACTAAATAACACCACTAAACGACATCGGATCTTCGCGCCCGTTTGGAAGAAAAGAATCACCGCGTCACGATCTACAATCCTACCTTTTCGGATTTCTCCGGCGTGGACTTGCAAGTTTCCGACAAATTCTCGAAAATGCTTAAATCTTTGTTATAATACTTGATTTTGGTTTAGATAAGTTCAAAATGTCCAAATAAGGGTTGGGTAAAAGAATCGGACCAAGTGGTCACCGGAAAATACGTTTTAGCTCGAAAAATCCGTCAACAGCCTTAAGTGTCGCAACGACGACTGCAGTATAGCGTCACTTCGTGCGTCACTTAAGTGACGCATTGAGTGTCGCACAAAGCCCTAATTTTGCGTCACTTGCCTAAGTGTCGCATAAAACCCCTTTTTCTCGACACTTGCCTAGGTGTCGCAAATTCAATATCCGTCACTCCAAACCGACACTTCTAGCGTCACTTGTCTAAGTGAAACCTATAATCGAGAACAGATTTCATCCGTCACTAACCTTAGTGACTCATGACCTTTATACCGACACTTACAACCGACACTTCCTTAAGTGTCGCCCTATATGCGTCACTTGCACAAGTGACGCAATTAGATCAGAATCCGTCATTTTATGCGGCACTTCCAGAGTGTCGCCTAAACCCTAGGTGTCGCTATAAGTGTCGCATGAAACAGAACCAAGAAAACACAGATTTTACTAAGTGTCGAGACCTAAAAGTTCATCACTTGATTTCACCCAAATTCAAGTCCAGATGCGTTTTTCACCAAAGCAACTTAGTAGAAATTAAAATTTTTTCGAGCTGACTTGCCACCCGTGGAACCCCGCTAACCAGGGGCGCTGCCCCCGGACCCCCGTTACCTAAAGTTTATAAATACTTTTTAAGTATAACTATTCGAAATCAAAATGATAATGTTAAGATTATTATTACAACTAATCACCAACGGGCCGTACACGTTTTCAAAACTCAAATCAAACAACCAAATCGTAGTAATTTGGACATTATGGTTGAATGAAACAACTACAAAGGTAGTCTTTGTAACTACCTGCTCATATTAATGACCATCGCGTGTCGTGGACACTCTCAGGTTATCAGTCTGCGGACATCTCACTGCTTGATTAAGCATCGTACGTTTATTGACCAAACGCTCAAGACTCAGGTGAGTCTCATGGCCCCTCTTTTATCGTTTTTACTAAGGGGTGTGATCCATTGCTCATTTTTAACATGTGAACGCAAGTACAAACTTTACAATATACTACATGAGTTGTTTTCCACTAATCATTTCAAAGCCCTCCATCAGCATAGTTTGGTAATACGTTGTAGCGTGATTATTAGTATTGTTGGAATAGTGTCCAATATCATAACTAATTGGTGAGACTATCATTAATGGTAAAGTCCTTTTTGGGTTGCCCTCAATAAACAGTCAAGAGAAAGATGAAGGATAATATTAATAGTATTGATATTATATTTAATTGTTTAATTAATTAATAAAAGTTTATTAATTATAAATTAAAAGTAATTAAATCTGGCGGAAGATTCCAGAAACTGACTCAACCGCCGGTTGGAAGGTCCAACCGCCGGTTGAGGTTAGGGTTTCTAAGGCGGTGGAATTCGCAGACTTGGAATACAAGTCAAACAGCTCCAACCGTCGGTTGGAAGGTCCAACCGCCGGTTGGGAGTCGAATTCAGCAAACCTTAGGGTTTCTTCCACAACTATAAATAGGGACATCCTATACCTTCTTAAACATGCGAATCAGATACGAATTTTCAAGTATTTCGAAAATTCGACTTTCTCTTGGATTTTTAGGTGTGAAGCATTAGAGGTATTCTACTTTGGGTGCTTGCCTCCAAGTAACGAAGCTCTGCTGGTTGGTCTGCGTGCGAGAAATAGGTTTTCTCTTAAGGTTAGTGTTTTCCTTATATTCTCTTTGTTCAATTTATTCATTGTACTATGTTGTTAAAGTTAAAGATCCCTTAGGGTTTTAGTTTCCTAATTGCCTTAGATTATTTAAAGTTTTGTTATTCCAATGCGTGTATGATAATCTAGTTAGGGAATAGAAAACCCAACAGTGGTATCAGAGCCATAGCTTAACAAATAGTAGCATACAATTATCTGCAACAGTATGTAGGTAAAGATAAATTGGAAAGAGAATTATCTAAATAGGTAATATGTATTTACAGTTTAGATATTGATAATTTTAAATTGTTTAAAATAGACCGCTAATTTTAAAAGGTTTAAAATAGAACCCTAAACTTCAAGAGATATTATATGTATAAAATGATTTATATATATGTATAATAAAAGTCTAAATACATCGTCAGTCAATTGATAAATCGGCTAACCCATAAGGAACAAACTATAAGAGAGGTATAAGGCGGGTCGCTCTGCTTCCCTAAAGAAATCAGGTTTTTAATAAGCTTCGCGCTGACCTACTTCTCCGCTTCTTTGTGCGTTCGATGGAGCTACCGACGACTTTTGATAGAATGATGTTAAGATTAAAAGTAGACTTAAAATAGTAAAACAAAATCCCGTTTTAGCTATAGGAAATGATGAATAGTATGCTAACCCATGAAATCCGCACATCTCTCGTATGAACTGTTAATGGAGTGTGTGTGGTTTATCGGCACATTAATATGAGGACATAATGAGAGGTGATTGAGACTCGTGATTCTCGAGCGTACTCGAACCGGGTATCATGCGGGGTTTGTGATATCGCGTAAAAAGTCACGTTTTTACTACCGATATCTCTCTCATTCTGGAACGATTCTTGGCATATTAACTCAAAACCATTACAAATCAGTAGTATTATGCCAAGATGGTCAAAACGAGGTTGCACGATGAAAATCAAGCAAAACGGATGAAAAACGAAGATTCCACACACGTTTGAAGATTCAAGGCATGAAAACGAGATTTCAAGACAAAAGTGCCCATCACCAAAATCCATCTTACCCAAGATGTTCGTTTTCAAATTACGAATCCAACAGAAGAAGAATCAACAAAAACGGACGAAGAATGAAGATTCTACGTACGCCGGAAGATCCAAAGGATTCGTACGACACATCTAAAGTTCAGAGATATATTTTTGGGATATCTTTTCATCAAAGTCTTCGTTTTTGAATTACAAATCCAACAAAAAAAGAATCAACACAAACGGACGCATAACGAAGAAGATAAGCGCGAAACGAGCAACGAGGCAACGGGCGACGAATCGGGACGGGTGGCAGCCAGCCGCCGCCGGCCAGCCACCAGGCCACCGGCTGCCAGCCACCAGGCTGCCGGCTGCTTCAACCCCCCCATCCGGTTCCCGCTTTTTGGTCCTTGCGTGTACCCGGTGCTAGACCTTTCCGCAACTTTACGTACCCGGTGCTAGACTTTTCCGCAACTTTACGTACCTCGTGCCACTATATGCCCGTACCCGGTGCCACTACCTTTTTCACCTTTTGCTATTGTGAGCTTCTACTTGCTAACGTGCACCAAAACTCTCCTATAAATAGGAGGCATTAGGCTCATTTGCAAAACACACCATTCTTTCCACACTTTGGAAGATACACTTTCTTTCTAGCTTCTAGCTTTTCTTTCTTTCTTTATTTTCTCACTTTAAAATAGTATTAGGCTAGTTGGAATAGAAGCAAGGAACGTGTTTGTAGTCCTTGGTGAGGAACGAATTTGTAATATTTGGTGTACGCTTGGAGCAACTCTTATTAATTCAAGTCTATTCCTTCTCGCATATTAATCTCGGTTATTTCTATCCTTATCTATCTTAATTAAATATGTTTACTTTAATTATGCTACAGATCGTTTATGCCATGATTAGCGAGTAGATTACTATTGTATTTGTTGTGATGTAGTTAGCATATATAATTGTGGGATGACTTTAAATGTGTCATGAAATAATATGACGGCCCCTATTCGACTGTTTACTTGGTATAGTGCTGGAAATGCTTTCGAGCAAAGTACAAACGCATGGAAGCCGGTAACGAACGAAGGTAGTTGTATTATGGATTGACACTATTGAAATGGAAACTTTATGAACGGGCTTATCTTACGATTTTAAACATAAAACTTACATTCGCCTTTCGATTAACAAACGTGATTGTAACCTTGTAAAGAGGAGTCGCGAACCTTAATACTTGGTCAATAGTTATCTGTGTAAAAACTATGGTTTTAATTGTAACGTCATGCAAGCATCATAAAATGCAATGTGATTACGTGGAATTTCCATGAGTATTGTACACTTATAATCACAATGTACTTATCATGTAAACATCGCGAAGCAATTAAACCCACAATGGAAATATCGGTAAACGATTAAATACATTGTGGATTACCATAGCATTTTCTGACATGGTCTGGGTTTAACTTTATGCAAAAAGCCGTCAGCATTTTAATTAGCGTTTTAATTAGATTAGTTAGTTTAGATTAGATTAGATTAGGTAGGATACAGGCTAAATAACCATTTACGAAAACCTAGGGATTTGTTAATTATATTTAGATAGGCAAGTTTAAAATCCACCTTAAAATGATACTTTTCCTTAACCTATGAAATCTAAAGTAAGGTACGCAAGAAACCTCAACACTTTCCTTCGCTTACCATGCTTAAACTTCATTAATCGGAATTGATCAACTAAGTCCGAACATATTTGTTGAAGTTAGTTGTTTGCTGGATTTATAGTCTTTATGGTATTAAGAACGGTTAGACTTGTTGTGGACTTGCTACTCTATTCCTTTGCCCACGAGCAAATGCGTTCGACAATAAGGGCCACTGACTCCCTCATAGGAGAGTGTGGGGAGTTGAGCATTGTCTGTCTGATCAGAATCATGATACCTCGGTTCCTCTTGACATATTAGTTGATAACCGACTAATAGGGAATCTATTGGTTATACCATGGACTACCAAATCTAGTGAACATCCCAAATTTAGTAAACGTTTTCCCTAAAAGTCATCGTCCCACATTATAAGCTAATGAACTCACAACAAATACTTCCTTTAATTATCTGATTTATCATTATCTTTTATCTGCTTTATTTAGTTTACTTAGTTAACTGAACCAAAACCCCCCAACGCACTCTTTTAAAACATTTACTAGAAAAACAAGATTGATTGGATCACCTCTGTTTCAATTCAGTTTCTCTTTAAGAACGACTCTAGGTCATACTTACCATCCACTAACCTTTGGTTCAGTATTTGTAAGTTACGCTTAGACCCCAGCAATTATAAATTTTAAAACACCCACCGATCGGCGTCCGTAAAAGGACCCATCAGTTTGCATGGTTAATTCACCATCTTGTTCATGATCCTCGGCATACCTGTCATGAATAGTAGATGTGCATAACCGAGATTAACATGCCATTGATAGAAATCAATGAATCTCAAAGATCTAGGAGTTTCATAGAAATGAAATAGATAATGGTATTTTAGTTATATGATTACGGCGACCCTTTTCATAAAACTGAAAATATGGATCCTAGCCTTAATTTAGAAAATTGGGTAAATAATTAAGGAATATTCAAACTAACTAAAACTGTTTTTTTTTCTCTCTTAAGATGGCTAATTTAAATGGTGCAAATCCTCCCGTCCCCAATCCCGCACATAACTCGAACTTCTCACTACTCTCAGTTCTTGGAAGGGAAAGACTAACCGGTCCAAATTATATGGACTGGATGCGTAACCTAAGGTTTACCTTGAGGTACGAGAACAAGGAGTATGTTCTCGATGAGCAGATTCCCGTAATTGATGAAGAATCAACCCAAGAGGAGATTGAGGCACACCGGAAACATTATGATGATGCGAATAAAGTGTCTTGTATCATGACATCTTCCATGAGCCCTGAACTGCAAAAGACTTTTGAAAACACTTGGGTAATGAACCAACAGCTGAAAGAAATGTTTCAGGCTAAGGCAAGAAAAGAACGCCTTGATGTGGTGAAATCCCTCATGGCTTGCAAGCCCAAACCTGGAGTTTCTATCTGTGCTTTCGTCTTAGAGATGAAAGGGTACTTTGATAGGTTGGAGTCATTGAACATGGTATTTGACACAGAGTTTTCCATCGCCATAATTCTATCCAGTTTGCCAGCTGTCTACAATCAGTTTGTAATATCATATCAGATGAATATGAATGAGAGAGAAGGCTCAATAATGGAACTCCATAATTTACTGCAAACTGCTGAGCAAGGAATCAAGAAAGATGATGTGTCCTCTGGCTCAGCAGCTCCTGTGTTGACTGTTGGTCAAAGTGCAAAGAAAAGAAAAAGGTCAAATTCTAATTGGAAAAGGAAGACTACTGACGGAAAGTCCGTTCGCAAGTCTAAGAAAGGGACCGATTCTGAGATTGCACCTGTAAGTGACCCAAAGGAAGCAGTGTGCTTCTACTGCAACACAAAGGGGCATTGGAAGCGTAACTGTCCAAAGTACCTGAAGGACCTTGAAGATGGAAAGGTTGAGAAGATTACTCACTCAGGTATGTTTATGATCGAACTCCATAATACCACAACTTCTAATTTGTGGGTTCTGGATACAGGGTGTGGTAATCACATTTGCACTGGAAAGTAGAAATGTGAAGCATGGAGAGCTCAACTTAGTTATGGGAAACAAGGGAATTGTGCCTGTGACGAAGATTGGAAGATTTGAGCTCATGCTGAATTCTGGAGTTAGGATAGATTTAAATAAATGCTATTATTCGTCAGAAATGACTAGAAACATTATTTCATTTTATGCTTTGTATAAAGATGGTTATCATTTTTCTTTTGATAATGGAAATGGAGATATTTTGGTTCATTTAAATGATTGTTTTATTTTTAAAGCTTCTCCTTACAAAGGAATATATGAAAATGTTGAATGTGTTAGCAATGTTATTTTAAATGTTGATTCGTCTAATGAAATTGATAAATCCAAGTTGTGGCATTATCGTCTAGCGCACATAAACAAGAAACGCATCGCCCAACTCCAAAAGGATGGAGTGTTGGAATCATTCGACCTCAAATCGGATGATGTATGCGAATCTTGTTTATTAGGCAAGATGACTAAATCACCATTCACTGGATCATGTGAAAGAGGTGAAGGACTATTGGATTTGGAACATACAGATGTATGTGGACCATTCTGATGTGCTACAAAAGATGGAAATAGAAACTATGTTACATTTACTGATGACTTCAGCAGATTTGGACATGTTTATCTGATCAAACATAAGTCGGATACTTTTGAGGTATTCAAAAGATATTAAAACGAAGTAGAGAATCAACTGGGCAGAAAGATAAAAGTTCTCCGATCCGATAGGGGAGGAGAGTACCTTAGTATCGAGTTTCTCGATCATCTTAAAACAGTGGAATAGTTTCGCAATTGACTCCTCCTAGAACACCGCAGCTTAATGGTGTTGCTGAGAGGAGAAACAGAACTTTGTTAGACATGGTTCGATCTATGATGAGTCGAGCAACACTTCCAATAAGTTTATGGGGTTATGCATTAGAAACAGCCGCCCATATCTTAAATCAAATACCCACTAAGAAAGTTTCAAAGACACCTTATGAGATGTGGAAGGGAAAGAGACCTTCTCTTGGTCACATCAAAATCCGGGGTTGTGAAGTTTACGTTAGACGGGAAACTCAGGACAAACTAGACTCCAGATCTGAAAAGTGTCTTTTCGTCGGTTACCCACAAGAGTCATTTGGATATTTATTCTACAGACCCAAGGATAATGTGGTCTTTGTAGCTCGAGGAGGAGTGTTCCTTGAGAGAGAAATAATATCTAAAGAGGACAGCGGGAGTAAAATTGATCTTGAAAAAATTCAAGATTCTACCGATGAAGAACCTATAATAAACACTAACGTTCAACAAGAGGTGGAGACACCTGTTGAACCTGAAGACATATCCTTACCCGTTCGCAGATCTAGTAGAGTTAGCAATCCTCCTGAGTTCTATTATGGTTACCAAATAGAAGAAGATGATAAGATAAGTGATAGTACACATGGTGAATTAGATGAGCCTGCTAACTACATGGAAGCGATGGCAGGCCCTGAGGCTGCTAAATGGAAGGAAGCTATGAAAAGCGAAATTCAGTCCATGTATGACAATCAAGTTTGGAATTTGGTTGACACTACACCCGGTCTTAAGACGGTGGGTTGTAAGTGGATCTTCAAGAAGAAGACAGACATGGATGGGAAAGTACACACTTATAAAGCTAGATTGGTAGCGAAGTGCTATACTCAAACCTATGGGATTGATTATGAGGAAACCTTCTCACCAGTAGCTAAGATTAAGTCAATTAGGATTATGCTAGCCATAGCTGCATTTCATGACTATGAAATTTGGCAGATGGATGTCAAAACTGCTTTCCATAACGGGAAACTGACAAAGGATGTGTTCATGACACAACCGGAAGGTTTTGAAAATTCAAAGTATCTTAATAGAGTGTGCAAGCTTGAAAAGGCTATTTATGGACTTAAACAAGCTTCTCGTAGCTGGAATCTCTGCTTCCATGAGAAAGTCACAGAGTTTGGTTTTTCTAGAAGTGAAGATGAGTCCTGTATATATGTTAAATTCAGTGGGAGTATTGTAGTATTCTTAGTATTGTATGTGGATGATATACTACTCATAGGAAATGATATCCCAACTTTACAAGGTGTAAAGGAATGGTTGGGAAAGTGTTTCGCTATGAAAGATCTTGGAGATGCAACATATATCCTTGGTATAAAGATTTATAGAGATAGGTCAAAACGTCTCATAGGACTTAGCCAGGATACGTACATAGATAAAATATTGAAAAGATTCAATATGGAGAATTCTAAGAAAGGGAACTTACCCTTGAATCATGGCATTAAGATCAGTAAGGATCTATGTCCAAAGTCTGAACAAGAATTGGACAGAATGAGTCGAATCCCATATGCTTCGGCTATAGGATCGATCATGTATGCCATGACATGTACAAGGCCTGATGTCTCATTTGCTTTGAGCTTAGTGAGTCGACATCAGCAGAATCCTGGAGAAGGTCATTGGACAGCTGTAAAGAATATTCTTAAGTATTTGAGAAATACTAAAGACAGGTTCTTGGTTTATGGTGGAGAAGAAGAACTTAGAGTAACGGGTTATAGCGATGCTAGTTTCCAAACAGACAGAGATGATTATAGATCACAGTCTGGTTGTGTATTCCTACTGAATGGGGGAGCGGTTACATGGAAAAGTTCTAAGCAAGATACAGTAGCAGACTCTACATGTGAGTCTGAGTACATTGCGGCTAGTGAAGCGGCAAAGGAAGCTATCTGGATGAGGAATTTCATTGGAGATCTTGGAGTTGTTCCAACAGTACAAGATCCTATTGCTATATTCTGTGATAATGAAAGTGCAGTCGCCTTGAGTAAAGAACCCAAGGATCACGGAAAGTCAAAGCACATTGAAAGGAAATACCATTTTGTCCGAAGTAAAGTCGAAGAAGGACATGTAATTGTGAAGAGCATAAGATCAGAGGAAAATCCAGCTGATCCGTTCACAAAGCCTCTAGGAAAGTCCAAGCATGATGAACATGCTAGGAGCATAGGTTTAAGAGATAACGTAAAGTTTTAGTTGATTAGTTTGAATTTGAAACGTTCTAAACAATGATAGAAACTGTAATAGACTTGGTGATTAATAATGGAGATTTTTAATGGGAAGGAGTCCTACCATTTACTATTGTTTGTCATTGTGTTTCAGTTTTGCATGTTTAGACACCACTTCCAGAGTAATAAGTTCTTACTCAAACCTCCTCAGTCGATCACACTATAGGAAGTATGTGGTGAATTAAGACTGTCATGGAGTGTTAGTAGATGTCTATGGAGATTAGACATGGCATGGAGATTGCTGCAACACTCATGGGTACTTAATGGGGATTTAAGTATAGGAGAAACCCGCACTTAAAGAGATCACTTCATGGATTAAATCACGAGTGATTTTAAGATGATAATATCTTCTATTCTTAAAATGGAGATACATGAGTAACTAGTTCTTCGAGTCTGTTATACTTTAGTCTATTCAAACGCTGTGTGTAAATGCCAGTTATAAAGGGTATGCTAGGTATGATATGATGAGTTGACTAGTGCTATGTAGTCGAAATTTATTTGTTCCTTTCGCCTAAAATGGAAAAGAGATATCATGGGCCCTCTGATGATTAAAGTTTGACTTAAAAAGTGCTAGGCCTGGCCGAGACTAAAGTGATAGTTCAGTAGTCTCATATAGTCAATATAATCAGAAATCGAAAAACATATATGAATCTTGAGATTGATTATAATCCATGTCTCGGTTCATAAGATATCGTGAAACAAAGGAATGGTTGATCACTTATCTAAAGGACTAACTCAAAGATGAGATCAGAGTTCGGCAGTTGCTTGGATGCACACTTTACATAGTTAATGTGAGATAGCCTTTAGACCAATAGTTGTTGATGAATTGTCCAAGTGGGAGACTGTTGGAATAGTGTCCAATATCATAACTAATTGGTGAGACTATCATTAATTGTAAAGTCCTTTTTGGATTGCCCTCATAAACAGTCAAGAGAAAGATGAATGATAATATTAATAGTATTAATATTATAATTTATTGGTTGATTTATTAATAATATTTATTAATTAGAAATCAAAAATAATTGAAAAGATGGAAAAATATGATAGACGGATTTAGCCAGCGGCTAAATGGTTTAGCCAGCGGCTAAATTTGAAGTCGGTCAAAATGCGGATCAGATCTCGGATTCTTGGATAGAAAGTTAACCCGACCGCCGGCTAAAGGTTTTAGCCGGCGGCTAAATGTCGAATCTGTCAAACCGTGAGGTTTTCCTCTCCAGTATAAATAGGGGTCAAACCTATACCTTATTCCATACGAATTTCATACGAATTTTTGAGGGTTTTGAAAATTCGACTTTCTCTTGGGTTTTTGGGTGTGAAGCATTAGAGGTATTCTACTTTGGGTACTTGCCTCCAAGTGACGAAGCTCTGCTCGTTGGTCTGCGCATGAGAAATAGGTTTTCTCTAAGGTTAGTGTTTTTCCTTATTTTCTTTGTCTAATTTATTTATTGTACTATGTTGTTAAAGTTAAAGATCCCTTAGGGTTTTAGTTTCCTAATTGCCTTAGATTATTTAAAGTTTTGTTATTCCGCTGCGTGTATAATAATCTAGTTAGTGAATAGAAAACCCAACACCATTTCCATTCGGGAATGCTGGGCTGTTGAAGTAAACCAGATGGTTTTTGAAATTCGACCTTGACTTTCGAGCAAGTAAGACACTTGCTGACGTATGTGGCGATTTCGGCTTTCATGTTTGGCCACCAATAAAACTCCTTGATGCCGTGATACATTTTGTCGGATCCCGGGTGAATAGAATATTTGGACTTGTGAGCTTCATCCATCACCAAGCCTCGTAGGTTCCCAAAACTAGGCAACCAGATTCGATTAGAGAAACACCTAACTCCATTAGGCTTGATTTCGAATTGTTTATCCATGCCTCGCAAGGCTTCGTTTTTGACATTATCAGGTTTGAGAGCTTCGAGTTGAGCGGTGAGGATTTGAATGTTTAGATCGTTATGAATGGTCATACTGAGGGCTCGGACTCGAAGTGGTTTCGATCTTTCCTTTCGACTAAGGCCATCGGCAACAACATTTGCCTTCCCTGGATGATATTTGATTTCGTAATCGTAATCGGTAAGCAACTCGACCCATCGACGTTGCCTCATGTTGAGGTCCTTCTGATCGAATATGTGTTGGAGACTTTTGTGGTCGGTAAAGATTGTGCACTTAGTGCCATAGAGGTAATGTCTCCAGATTTTGAGAGCGAACACGACAGCTCCAAGTTCGAGGTCGTGAGTAGTGTAATTCTTTTCGTGGATTTTGAGTTGTCGTGAGGCGTAAGCAATGACTTTGTCTCGTTACATCAACACGCAACCGAGACCTTGGTGAGAAGCATCGCAGTATACCACGAAGTCATCGGTGCCTTCGGGTAGAGATAAGATTGGAGCACTGCAAAGCTTGAGTTTTAATAGTTGGAATGCTGACTCTTGTTTATCAGTCCAATCGAATTTCTATTCCTTCTGAGTCAGTACCGTGAGTGGTTGGGCTATTTTGGAGAAGTTTTCAATAAATCGCCGATAGTACCCGGCAAGACCTAGGAATTGCCGTACCTCGGTTGGAGTTGTTGGTGCTTGCCAGCACTTGATGGCCTCGATTTTTGACGGATCAACATGAATTCCCTGATTATCGATAACATGACCAAGGAATTGAACGGTTTGTATCCAGAACTCACACTTGGAGAATTTGGCATAAAGCTCCTCGTGTCTAAGTAGTTCTAGAATGGTTTTGAGATGTGGTGCGTGTTCTTGTTCGTTGCGCGAGTATATGAGTATGTCATCGATGAAGACGATGACAAACTTGTCAAGGTAAGGTTTGCAAACCCGATTCATAAGGTCCACGAATACAGCCGATGCGTTGGTTAGGCCAAAGGGCATCACTTGGAACTCGTAGTGCCCGTATCGGGTTCTAAAAGCAGTTTTCGGAATGTCGGTGTCGCGAACACGTAGTTGATGATAATCTGACCGAAGGTCGATCTTTGAATAAAAACTCGACCCTTGTAGTTGGTCAAATAGATCATCTATTCGAGGAAGTGGATAACGGTTCTTGACGGTCAATTTGTTCAACTCTTGGTAGTCGATACACATTCTGAATGAGCCATCTTTCTTTTTCACGAATAAGACCGGAGCTCCCCAAGGTGAAGAACTTGGTCTGATGAATCCTCTATCCAGGAGTTCCTGTAATTGGGTGGACAACTCCTGAAGTTCGGATGGGGCTAATCGGTATGGTGCTCGGGTTACCGGTGTGGCACCTGGCACGAGATCGATTGAGAACTCCACCTGTCTTGGTGGTGGTAGACTAGGCAGTTCTTCGGGAAAGACTTCTGGAAAGTCTCGTACGATTGGCACATCCTCAAGTTGCTTCTCCTTTGACTTTTTCTCCATGACGTGCGCGAGGATTGCCGGATAACCCTTTCTCAGAAATTTTCGGGTTTTCAAGCAGGAGATGATATTCAGTCTCGTCCCACCGGTCTCCCCTTATATGATCAAGGTTCTACCGACGGCAAGAGGAATGCGGACAATCTTATCATAACAAATGATTTTGGCTCAATGCTTGGACAACCAGTCCATACCCACGATGATGTCGAAACTTCCGATTCTAACAGGCATGAGGTCAATTGAAAAAGTTTCGTCCACTAGGTTTAAAGTGCAATTAGGTATTACACTATCGGTTTCTATGAGTTTGCCATTTGCTAGCTCTATAGTGTACTTAACATTTAGGGCCACAGGGGTGATGTCAAGTAGTGGGTAAAACTCATCAGATATATAGCTCCTATCGGCACCAGTATCAAACAGAATAGATGCGGTTAAGTTGTTGAGGAGGAACATACCCGTGACCACATTCGGGTCTTGACGGGCGTCCCTAGAGTTGAGAACAAAGGCTCTACCTTTGGCGTTGTTGTTATTGTTGCCCTTGTTCTTCAGTTTTGGGCACTCGTTCCTGTAGTGCCCAGGGTTTCCGCATTCGTAGCAGGCTTTGGACGGCCTGGCGTTGCGGTTGGAGTTGTTGCTGGAGTTGTTGGGGGACCTGCAGTCTTTGGTGAGGTGTCCGTACATCTTACAGTTATTGCAGGGGGTTTCGCAAGGACCCTCGTGATGACGGTTGCACTTGGAACAGTAGGGTTTGCTCCCAGTGTAACCTCGTTTGGGTTCGGTGGTTGAGGTGTAGGCTTTGATGGTGTCGGGTTTCTTGTTTTGGTGGTTGTTGTGGTCATCGGACCACTTTCTTTTGTTGCTGTTGTTGGAAGATGGAGTGGGTGGTTCTGGGTCCTCGTTCATGGCTAAGAGTTCATAGGCTAACCGGATGGCACCATGAAGGGTGGTTTGGTTTGATGAGGCGACGTTTCCCCGGACAGGTTCCGGAAGGCCGCGGATGTACTTCTTGATCTTATCGGGTTCAGTACTTACCATAGCTGGGCGAAGGATGGTAAGCTGTTGGAATCTGGTGGTGTATCCAACAATGTCAGTTCCCTGCACTTTTAAGTGCCAGAACTCTTCATCCAGCTTCTGAAGTTGTTCGGCTGGGCAATACTCATCAGTGGGCATTTTCTTCAGATCCTCCCAAGGGAGTAGATAGGCGGTGTCAATACCCACAGACTGGGCATATGAGTTCCACCATGAGAGGGCACCATCTTCGAGGGTGCAGGTAGAGAATTTGACCTTGTCGTCCTTCGTACATTTGCTGATGCGGAAGACAGTTTCCATCTTTTCGAACCATCTGATTAGTCCGATGGCTCCTTCAGTCCCCTTGAAGCTCAAGGGTTTGCAGTTCTGGAAATCCTTGTAGGAACAAGGCTTGGCGGCAGCAGTGGTTTCACGGTATCGCTGTTTCTCCCGGAGTTCTGTGAAGTATTCCGAGCCAGAGCTTCAGTCACCGCCTGAGTTATGAGTGATGTAAGCTGAGCATCGGAGTATGGTCTCGTTTTTGGCGGCATGCTTCTTCAATAAGAGAAATGAAGATACATGAGATTTTGTAAGAAAGTTGTATTTGTCACAGATGCTCATGTATAAAAGCGGTAATACATAACACCAATATGAAAATGGCAATTAATATGAATTGAAACAGCGAGACGTTTTGATAGATAATACGTGTTCAAAAGTTACATCTCTTAGATATATTACAAAAGGTGTCGGGAATTGTTACATCCGACCGAATTATAGAGTAGCGCCTAGATAGTTATTAGATTACAAGATGGATTACAAGACAAGGACTACACTAGTCTTGACGTAGATCAATCTGTTCCATCATGTCAATGAGACGATCCACAGTGTTTGCAAGTCTGCTGGCTTGTCGGGCGTTATCTTCTGCCAGGACCAGTCATTGCACTAAATCGCGAACATATTCCTCTGCTTCCCGTGAGCGTTGCTCACATTCTTCTAGCCTTTGTTGCAAAAGGGCGGTTTCTACGCTTATTTCCACTACCTTGTTGCGAAGGACATCCACGTTGTTAATGGTGGTTTCGTGATCCTCGGAGACTTGGTGGATGCGCTCGAGGGATGTAAGTCTCAAGTTTTCGTTGGTTTCTTGGAGTTCGATGTCCATGGTGTTAAGCCGTTGCTCGTGACGGTGTAGCCTAGCGGCTAAACTCGGTAAAGTGAAGTGTGCGGGATATAGGCCAGCTCGAGGTAACCTGGGGTTCCTCCTAGCTACCCTCGGATTTTGGGATCCATGAGGATGAGATTGCGAGGAATTGGATGGTGTGTTTGCCATTCTGAGACAAAGCATTAGAGAAAGTGAGGCTTATAATTATATACATAATATAGCCAAAGATATTGAGCGGGACGAGGCCTATCTATGTATATACAATAATATCACATAATAGCCTAGGGTGTCTAACACTGACATGTTTGAGTCCCGGTTTCTCTCGAGGTCATAGTCAACTAGTGTATCCCCATTCAACATAATCGTTTCAGACCTTACATCATCTTTCCTTAATTGTACATAGTTGATCAGGCTATGTTAAATTAAAGTCGTAAGCTGTAATTCCTAAACCAGTCATGCCTAATAAGGAAATACTGCCTAACAGTCATAGTCTAGGCCCACTAAATGCAACCTAGTTCACTATAACCTTAGGCTCTGATACCAATCTGTAACACCCCCAAATTTACAGTTTGGCGGAAGCATACTTTGGGTGTTACTAATCAATAATCAAAGCACATAGATATATAGCAAACGACTCTATATGCGTCGTTTTAACAAAATACATTTAATATAAGAGATGATTACAACATTTAAAGCTGTACATAGCTCGTGTTCGATTAAATGAGAGATTTCAGTACATAAGTACTTGTACAAAATATACTAATGCAAGAAAATCTCTAATGTCTGCATGCTGACTCGAGCTATAGTAATTCTGAGGCAGTCCAATCTACTGCTGGGTACCTGTGATACATGCTAAAATGGGTCAGCTAAAGCTGGTGAGCTCACAGGTTTGAAATCAGATAATATCGTATGGGCCGCAAGATATAAGTAGTGATTTGCATCCCGCAAATAAATAATAATGTATACAGCCATGAGCACATAGTCTGAGCTTAACTCGAGGGTCGGGTCCCATATAGAGAATTCCGAGCGAGGTGCCTCCACGAGTGCCTAATCTATACTCGTTTGAACAATTATTAGTACATCCGTTTACCCAGTTAGTGCATGCTAACCCGGACGAGGAGGGTCAATCCTATATGGTACCATATACTTGTTGGGTTTTCTATTCCCTAACTAGATTATCATACACGCAGCGGAATAACAAAACTTTAAATAATCTAAGGCAATTAGGAAACTAAAACCCTATGGGATCTTTAACTTTAACAACATAGTACAATGAATAAATTGAACAAAGAGAATATAAGGAATACACTAACCTTAAGAGAAAACCTATTTCTCGCACGCAGACCAACCAGCAGAGCTTCGTTATTTGGAGGCAAGTACCCAAAGTAGAATACCTCTAATGCTTCACACCCAAAAACCAAAGAGAAAGTCGAATTTTCGGAATACTTGAAAATTCGTATCTGATTCGCATGTTTATGAAGGTATAGGATGTCCCTATTTATAGTTGTGGAAGAAACCCTAAGGTTTGCTGAATTCGACTCCCAACCGGCGGTTGGATCTTCCAACCGGCGGTTGGAGCTGTTTGACTTGTATTCCAAGTCTGCGAATTCCACCGCCTTAGAAACCCTAACCTCAACCGGCGGTTGGAACTTCTAACCGGCGGTTGAGTCAGTTTCTGGAATCTTCCGCCAGATTTAATTACTTTTAATTTCTAATTAATAAACTTTTATTAATTAATTAAACAATTAAATATAATATCAATACTATTAATATTATCCTTCATCTTTCTCTTGACTGTTTATTGAGGGCAGCCCAAAAAGGACTTTACAATTAATGATAGTCTCACCAATTAGTTATGATATTGGACACTATTCCAACAGTCTCCCACTTGGACAAATCATCAACTACTATTGGTCTAAAGCCTATATCTCATTAACTATGTAAAGTGTGCATCCAAGCAACTGCCGAACTCTGATCTCATCTTTAGACTTAGTCCTTTAGATAAGTGATCATCCATTCCTTTGTTTCACGATATCGTATGAATCGAGACATGGATTATAATCAATCTCAAGATTCATATATGTTTTCCGATTTCCGATTATATTGACTATATGAGACTACTGAACTATCACTTTAGTCTCGGCCATGCCTAGCACTTTTTAAGTCAAACCTTAATCATCAGAGGGCCCATGATATCTCTTTTCCATTTTAGGAAAAATGAACAAATAAATATCGACTACATAGCACTAGTCAACTCATCATATCATACCTAGCATACCCTTTATAACTGGCATTTACGCATAGCGTTTGAATAGACTAAAGTATAACAGACTCGAAGAACTAGATACTCATGTATCTCCATTTAAGAATAGAAGATATTATCATCTTAAAATCACTCGTGATTTAATCCATGAAGTAATCTTTTTAAGTGCGGTTTCTCCTATACTTAAATCCCCATTAAGTACCCATGAGTGTTGCAGCAATCTCCATGCCATGTCAAATTCCATAGATATCTACTAACACTCCATGACAGTCTTAATTCACCACATACTTCCTATAGTGTGATCGACTGAGGAGGTTTGAGTAAGAACTTATTACTCTGGAAGTGGTGTCTAAACATGCAAAACTGAAACACAATGACAAACAATAGTAAATGGTAGAACTCATTCCCATTAAAAATCTCCAATATTAATCACCAAGTCTATTACAGTTTCTATCATTGTTTATAACGTTTCATATTCAAACTAATCAACTAAAACTTTACATTATCTCTTAAACCTATGCTCCTAGCATGTTCATCGTGTTTGGACTTTCCTAGAGGCTTTGTGAACGGATCAGCTGGATTTTCCTCTGATCTTATGCTCTTCACAATTACATGTCCTTCTTCGACTTTACTTCGGACAAAATGGTATTTCCTTCCAATGTGCTTTGACTTTCCGTGATCCTTGGGTTCTTTACTCAAGGCGACTGCACTTTCATTATCACAGAATATAGCAATAGGATCTTGTACAGTTGGAACATGTCGCACCCCCAAATTCGGATTGCGGAAGCGAATCGGATCGGGGCGCGACTAATCAATAATCAAAGCACACAAGATATATAATGAACGACTCTATATGCGTCGTTTACAAGTTACATTGATAAAATGTAAAAGTTTTACAAGTTATATTGTTTACAAAAGCTCGTATATCAAATGTTAGAGATTCTAGGGCATATCTAATTGTACAAAATATAGAAATGCAAGGGAATCTCCTGATGTCTGTATGCGACTCGAGCTAATAGTCCTGAGCATATCAACTACTGCTGGGTACCTGAGAATACACGCTAAAATGGTCAGCTAAAAGCTGGTGAGCTCACAGGTTTGTATAATGATAAAGTAATGTGTGAACCACAAGATTTAGTATAGTGATTTGAAATCAATCAAATAATTGTATATGTCTGCCACGAGGTCATAGTCTGAGCTTAACTGAGGTGTCAGGATCACATTCAAGTGCCTGAGCGAGGGTGCCTCCCTGCGAGTGCCTAATCTACACTCGTATGAACAAATGCTAATGCGTCCGTTTGACCAGTTAGTGCTTGCTAACCCGGACGAGGATTGTCAATCCTATATGGTACCATACACTAACATTCACGCTACAAAAGAATTACCAAACTATGATCGTTGGAGGGCTTTAAAATGATTAGTAAACAGCTCATGCAGAATATAGCGAGTTTTAGTACTCGTGTTCACATGTAAAACAAATAGAGCATGTATTCCCACCCCGGGAGTAAAAACAGTAAAAAGTCGGGGCTATGAGACTCACCTGAGTCTGATGCGTTTGCTAAAAGCAAATAGTGATGGCGCACAAAGATATGATGTCGCCCAAACGACTGTAACCTGCCGGACGTCCTAAACGCGCAAGGTTATAATGATGAGTAGGTATCTTAAAAGATCACCTAAGCTAGTTGATCACACAACTAGTAATGTCCAAATACATTTGGTTTGTTTGTTTGTTTGTTTGATTGCGTTTTGAAAATGTGTACGGCCCGTTGGTGAGTTTTCGTAATAATAATTCAAAGTATTATTATTATGTGCTTCGTTATTTTGTATACTTATAAAAGTTCATACATATGTAAAGGTGCGTATTTGTTTGTAATATTATTTCTGGAGGTATATATATATATATATATATATATACATATATCCGAATGTATATACGTATGTGTCCGAATGTATTTATTATCCGAAAGTATGATTTTTATCCGAAAGTGTGAAGGTCCGAATGTACGTATGTCCGAATATATGGTTTAGTCCGAAAGTGTTGATCCGAAACTCCAAAAATCCGATTTTTGCATAAAAGTCCGAAAGTCAACAAAAGTCAACTCCGAAAGTTGACTTTCGGAGTCAAAACTACTGTTCATCCGAAAGTCAAGGGGTCAAAGTTACTGTTCATCCGAAAGTCAAAGTTCGGAGTCACTATTCATCCGAATTTGTGATTTTTATTTAAAATAGCAAACGTTAACGAAACGTTCCGAAATTCTTACACAATGTTCCTACATATGTTATGTACTTTCTGTAATTTTTTATGACTTTTGGAGGTCGTTTGATATTTTTTAAAAATTCACAAAGTATCTGGGTGCAGTTTAATCCGAATTTAGACTATTTCTCACAAATCTAATTTTATGGAAAAATAGGTGTATTTCTGGAATGAGCCAAAGAAGAACTTTTTGTAGATAACAAAATTATCAAGATTTTCCAAGTGGTCTCACACGTTTTTAAGGTCTAGAACTCGAGATATGGCCTCGAGAAGTTACTGAAAGTTTCTGTCCGCCGGAACAGTGATGCTATGTCACCGGAGAAAAATGTTTTCGAGTAGTAAACGGAGTCAAAAAGTCACGAGAATAATTTTGTTGGAAAGATAACTTCCTGTACTTCATTTTAGGCTTAAGAAACATTTAATTTCATATTGTAATTATTTTTATATAATTTATTGAAATGAGAACAGAAATCTGGGCAGAAAACAAAACTCAAGATTTCAAGTTTTAAAATGCGATTCGACTTATATTTTGGACATTTTCTAGTTATATGAATATACTAACATGTAAATAAAGTTGTTACAAGTATTTTAAAAGAGAAATGAAGTTCTTACAATGAAGATGAAAGAACGAAGATGATAATAGCGGTGTAGACGTCCTTGTGCTCGTTTCCTCTTGAAATCCTTTGTAAAATGCTATGGTTTGATGTGGTGGCTTATGGTGGATGATGGCGGTGGTGTGGTGACTGCTGGAAGTCAGTTTTTAGAGAGAGAGAGAGTGTTGGAAGAGAGAGGATGGAGAGTTGGAGTGTGAAAGAGTGAGAATGGGTAAGAGAGTATGGGATCTTGATCATTCAAAGAAGCAAGGGATGGGTAAGGCACCCCATACCCTTGGCTACAGATTTCGTGGACCCCACAAGAGTGTGGATGTGCTAAGTTTTGTCTCCCAAAGTTGCGTAGCGCGTGGTGCTCGTTTACCCGTTCGTTTAATCGTATAACGTTTTATTTAGACATTTAGCGTTTATTATACACGTTTTGTGAACGATATAAACTTGTAAATTTTTCGATTGAAGTATTATTTAAAATTCTTAGTAAACATTTTATAAAATGTTTCGTTAGGTTGTCGGTCTCGAATTGCGCATTCGTTTTGCGTTTTAATCAATCATGTAGCGTTTTAAACGTTATAATTGATATCGTATTTTTGCGATATTTTTAACCGAAGTATTTAATTAAAATACTTAATATTGAGTTATAAAAATATAACTTGAGTTTATTTTGTTTGTCGGGCGCGTTTCACGCGTCTAACTCGTGTCGGTTACGTTTTAAACAAAACGTACATTGTTTCGTATATTATTAATACATAATAATATAATGTAAATAACTACTATTTAAATATTAAATAGATTTATGTTATTTATTAAGAGTTGCACCAACGTCCGTATTATTGTATCGGGATCCGCCCGATATGAAAATGCACGATTAAATTCAATCGCGTACGTGTATATATTTCACAAAATATATATAATGATACACATATTAGTCTAACTTAGAACTAATTTCATGTATTAACAAAGTTATTAGGTACTAATACAAGTCCTAATTTGTCGGATGTCACATTCTCCCCTTGTTAGGAGAATTTCGTACCGAAATTTAGCTCCGAGTCAGGAGTGGAGTGGAGTCTGTGAATAGCTGTGGGTACTTGAGTCGCATTTGGTCTTTCCGTTCCCAAGTGAATTCCGGACCACGCCGCGAATTCCACCGGACTTTAACGATGGGAATACGACTTTGTTTGAGTTGTTTGACCTCACGGTCCATGATTTCTACTGGTGTCTCGACAAAATGGAGTTTATCATTGATATGAATTTCGTCGAGGGGAATGATAAGTGTCCCATCAGACAGGCATTTCTTCAGGTTAGAAATGTGGGATGCACGCTGCTGAGTTCGGGTGGCAGCTGCAATCGATATGCTACTGGACCAATCCTCTCAAGGATCTCAAAAGGTCCAATGTATCTGGGATTCAATTTTCCGCGTTTACCAAAACGGATGACACCTTTCCAAGGTGATACTTTCAAGAGTTCTCGATCCACAACCTGGAACTCGAGATGTTTGCGTCTCACGTCAGCATAAGTTTTCTGACGATCACGTGCAGCTTTGAATCTGTTTTGGATACCAATGATTTTCTCTGTTGTTTCGTGTATGATTTCAGGACCAGTGAGTTGGCTGTCTCCCACTTCGGTCCAACAGACAGGTGATCGGCACTTATGACCGTACAGTGCCTCGAAAGGTGCAGCTCTAATACTGGTATGGTAGCTGTTGTTGTACGAGAACTCGCACAAGGGTAGGTGATGTTCCCAGTTTGCACCGAAATCAACTACGCAAGCCCGTAGCATGTCTTCCAGTGTTTGGATGGTTCGTTCACTTTGGCCGTCGGTCTGAGGATGGTATGCAGTACTCATATCCAGACGAGTACCCAATGATTTTTGAAGTGACTGCCAAAAGTGAGATGTGTAACGACTATCTCTGTCAGAAATAATCGAGATTGGAACGCCATGTCGTGATACAATTTCCTTGAGATAGATTCTTGTGAGGCGTTCCATTTTATCGGTTTCTTTGATGGCTAGGAAATGAGCAGATTTTGTGAGATGATCGACGATCACCCAAATGGTATCGCAGCCACTCGTTGTTTTCGGGAGTTTTGTGATGAAATCCATGAAGATCTGCTCCCATTTCCACTGAGGAATTTCCGGTTGTTGTAGCAAGCCGGAAGGTTTCTGATATTCGGCTTTGACTTTAGAGCAAGTGAGGCATTTGCCGACATATATGGCGATGTCAGCTTTCATGTTTGGCCACCAATACAACTCTTTGATGCCATGATACATCTTGTCAGATCCAGGATGTATGGAGTACTTGGACTTGTAAGCTTCATCCATCACCAAGTCTCGTAGGTTCCCAAAACTAGGCAACCAGATTCGGTTAGAGAAGTATTTGGCCCCAGTAGGTTTGGTTTCAAATTGTTGGTCCATGCCATGCAAGGACTCGTTTTTGATGTTCTCAGGTTTGAGTGCTTCGAGTTGAGCAGTGATGATTTGAATGATAAGATCATTATGAATTGTCATACTGAGGGCTCGGACTCGAAGTGGTTTTACACGTTCCTTCCGACTGAGGGCATCGGCAACAACATTTGCCTTGCCTGGATGATAACGAATCTCGCAATCATAATCGGTAAGCAACTCGACCCATCGACGTTGCCTCATGTTGAGATCCTTTTGGTCGAAAATGTGCTGGAGACTTTTATGGTCCGTGAAGATTGTACATTTAGTGACGTACAAATAGTGTCTCCATATTTTGAGTGCAAACACTACGGCTCCCAATTCGAGATCATGAGTGGTATAATTTTTCTCGTGAATTTTGAGATGTCGGGTGGCGTATGCAATGACCTTGTCTCGTTGCATCAACACGCAACCGAGACCTTGGCGTGAAGTATCGCAGTATACCATGAAGTCATCGTTGCCTTCGGGTAATGATAGAATAGGTGCACTGCAAAGCTTTTGATTGAGCAGTTGGAAAGCTGATTCTTGCTTATCAGTCCAATCAAATTTCTTTTCTTTTTGAGTGAGCGTTGTGAGTGGTTGGGCTATTTTTGAAAAATTTTCGATAAAGAGCCGATAGTACCCAGCAAGACCCAAGAATTGGAGTACTTCAGTCGGCGTTGTCGGTGCTTGCCAGCACTTGATAGCCTCAATTTTTGATGGATCAACATGAATTCCTTGACTGTCAATCACGTGTCCAAGGAATTGTACAGTTTGCATCCAGAACTCACACTTAGAGAATTTAGCATATAACTCTTCGTGCTTGAGTAGTTCTAGGACGGTTTTGAGATGTTGCGCGTGTTCTTGTTCGTCGCGCGAGTATATAAGAATGTCATCAATGAAGACAATGACAAATTTGTCGAGATATGGTTTACACACTCGGTTCATAAGGTCCATGAATATAGCCGGTGCGTTTGTCAAACCAAATGGCATCACTTGAAACTCGTAGTGCCCGTAACGAGTTCGGAAGGCAGTTTTTGGAATATCAATATCGCGAACTCGCAATTGATGATAACCCGATCTTAAATCAATTTTTGAATAATAACTTGATCCTTGAAGTTGGTCAAACAGGTCATCAATGTGGGGGAGAGGATAACGGTTCTTGACAATTAACTTGTTCAGTTCTCTGTAGTCGATGCACATGCGGAAAGAACCGTCTTTCTTTTTAACAAACAAGACCGGAGCTCCCCAAGGTGAGGAACTTGGTCGAATAAATCCTTTGTCCAAGAGTTCCTGTAACTGAGTGGACAACTCCTGAAGTTCAGATGGGGCTAATCGATAAGGTGCTCGTGCCACGGGTGCAGCGCCGGGCACAAGGTCAATTGAGAATTCGACTTGTCTAGGTGGTGGAAGACCTGGCAGGTCTTCAGGAAAGACTTCCGGAAAGTCTCGTACGATCGGCACATCCTCAAGTCGCTTCTCCTCTGACTTTTTCTCCATGATATGTGCGAGGATTTCCTGATAACCCTTTCTCAAGTACTTACGGGTTTTCATGCAGGAAATGATATTTAATCTTGTCCCACCGGTCTCCCCTTGTATGACTAGAGTACTACCGGAGGCGAGAGGTATGCGGACAATCTTATCGAAACAGATGATCTCGGCACGATGCTTAGACAGCCAATCCATGCCAATGATGATGTTGAAACTTCCAATCTCGACAGGAATAAGATCAATAGAAAACAATTCATCGACGAGGTTTAAAGTGCAATTGGGTATCACACTATCAGTTTCAATGAGCTTGCCGTTAGCTAACTCTACAATGTACTTAGCATCTCAACAGGTGTGATGTCAAGTAGTGGGCAGAATTCATCAGATATAAAACTTCTATCAGTACCAGTATCAAATAGAACAGAGGCAGTTAAATTGTTGAGGAGAAACGTACCCGATACCACATTCGGGTCTTGACGGGCTTCCTTTGAGTTTAGGACAAAGGCTCTACCTTTAGCAGTGTTGTTGCCCTTGTTCTTCAGCGTTGGACAATCATTCCTGAAATGCCCTGGGTTGCCGCATTCAAAGCAGGCTCTGGGTTGACTGGTGTTGGTGCGGGTGTTGGTAGTGGTAGACCTGCAGTCCTTGGCCAAATGCCCATATCGCTGACAGTTTGCGCACGGAGTACCGCAAGAACCATCATGATGTCTGCGACACTTAGTACAGAAGGACTTGTTCCCCGTGTAGCCCTTTTTGGGTTCAGACCCAGATGAGTAGGCCTTGATGGTGTCAGATTTCTTGGATGATGACTGGGAGTTGTTGGTGTTTCCAGACCACTTGCGTTTATTATCCCCAGACTGATTTGAGTTGTTGGCAGTAAATGTTCCCCGACGAACCACTTGTGCCATGAGATTGTGTGCCATACGGACGGCACCCTGAATGGTCGTGGGGTTGGAAGCAGTTGCCATACCCTGAATACGAGAGGGAAGTCCCCAGATGTAACGTTAAATCCGTTTGTATTCCGGATCAACAAGGGATGGACACAGCAGTGCCAGTTGGTTGAACCTGGTGGTGTATCCAGCAATGTCATTGCCTTGGGTGGTGAGGTGCCAGAACTCGTGTTACAGTTGTTGGATCTCATCTCTTGGACAGTACTCGTCCTTCATCATCTTCTTCACTTCTTCCCATGGTGTCAAGAAAGCAGTGTCAATGCCCACAGTCTGAGCGTAAGTATTCCACCAAGTCAGAGCACCATCCATGAAGGTGCAGGTGGAGTACTTGACCTTGCAGTCTTCCTGACAGTTACAGATTCGAAAGACTGACTCCATTTTCTCCATCCAGCGTAATAAACCAATAGCACCCTCGGTGCCCTTGAAGTTCAGTGGTTTACAGATTAGAAAGTCCTTGTATGAACAGGGCTTTGGTGGCGGTGTGTTGTTCGTGGTATCTTCAGTGCCTGAACTTTGTTGCCGAGCAGCTAGAGCATCTGCTACCCCTTGGGCAACTAGTCGATTGACGTCAGCTTGGCTAAACGTACGTCTTGGAGGCATAATGCTGAATCAACAAAGAGAAGGAGATAAGTGAGATGTCTTGTACAAAGGTTATGATATATCACATATATGTATATATATATATATATATATATATATATATATATATATATATATATATATATATATATATATATATATATGTATATATATATATATATATATATGTATATATATATATATATATATATGTATATATATATATATGTATATATATATATATATATATATAAGGAGGTAATATACAACAGCACAAAGTGATAATCATATTTCATTAGATAACAGGATTTAGTACAAGATACGAGTTTCCAAAAGTACATGATAGCAAGGATTACAAAAGATGCCGGAAATTTATACATCCGAACGATTTTCTAGAGTCCTACGTAGCTAGCTAGTTAGATTACAAGGTAGATACTATTCTAATTTCGGCGCAAGTTCACTTGTGACATGAGAGTGATAAGGTGGTCCACGGTGGTTGCAAGTCTGCTAGCTTGTCTGGCATTATCTTCTGCCAAAACCAGTCGTTGTACTAATTCCCGGGAGTACTCTTCAGCCTCTCGTGAGCGTTGTTCACATTCTTCTAGTCTAGCTTGCATGAGATCAACTGCACTCATGTCATCTATCACTTGTTGATGAATCATGTCCATGTGCTGTGTCATACTTTCTTGTTCTCGGAAAAGTTCCTCAATGCGATCGTGCGATTGACGTAACCAGTACATTTGTACAATGTATTGTTCCCGTTCCAAGCTCTCAAGCCTTGCCTCATGGGGGTGAAGTCGGGCAGCTATCACAGGAACAGTATGATGGATGGGTTCTTGTGTATACGGAGAGATGTACATGGGGTCAGCAGGAACTTGTATAGCTTCCTCAGACCTCCAGGTGTTCAGAGTTGTGGGTAGCCAATCCCACTTTCGTGGATAGGTTGGATGGTCTGCCCTGGTTGAGGGGTTACCAGTGTGGTAAGGGCTAACTCGAGCTGAACTGTTACCCCTTCGTTGATGTCGTGTGACTCTTGCCTCCCCAGTGAAATAATAGAGAGGTTCAGTCGAAGTTTGGGGTAATGCGGTTAACTCCTCAACAGTTGGGTAAGTTTGAACTTCTACATTCGTGTCAGTCAGTGCTAGAGGAGGAATGTCTGCCATGTCTGTGGCAAGAACGTTTAGTAAGTATCGTGAGGCCTATATATATATATATATATATATATATATATATATATATATATATATAACATATAATATAGCCTAGAGTGACTAGCACTAACAAGTATAGTCCCGGTTTCTCTCGTGATCAGAGTCAACTAGTGTATTCCTGTTCAACATAACCGTTTCAGCTCTCACATCATCTTTCCTTAATTGTACATAGTTGATCAGGCTATGTTAAATTAAAGTCGTATGATGTAATCCCTGAACCAGTCATACCTAGTAAGGAAATACTGCCTAACAGTCATAGTCTAGGCCCACTAAATGCAACCTAGTTCACTATAACCTTAGGCTCTGATACCAATCTGTCGCACCCCCAAATTCGGGTTGCGGAAGCGAATCGGGTCGGGGCGCGACTAATCAATAATCAAAGCACACAAGATATATAATGAATGACTCTATATGCGTCGTTTACAAGTTACATTAATAAAAATGTAAAACTTTTACAAGTTATATTGTTTACAAAAGCTCGTATATCAAATGTTAGAGATTCTAGGGCATATCTAATTGTACAAAATATAGAAATGCAAGGGAATCTCCTGATGTCTGTATGCGACTCGAGCTAATAGTCCTGAGCATATCAACTACTACTGGGTACCTGAGAATACACGCTAAAATGGTCAGCTAAAAGCTGGTGAGCTCACAGGTTTGTATAATGATAAAGTAATGTGTGAACCACAAGATTTAGTATAGTGATTTGAAATCAATCAAATAATTGTATATGTCTGCCACGAGGTCATAGTCTGAGCTTAACTGAGGTGTCAGGATCACATTCAAGTGCCTGAGCGAGGGTGCCTCCCTGCCAGTGCCTAATCTACACTCGTATGAACAAATGCTAATGCGTCCGTTTGACCAGTTAGTGCTTGCTAACCCGGACGAGGATTGTCAATCCTATATGGTACCATACACTAACATTCACGCTACAAAAGAATTACCAAACTATGATCGTTGGAGGGCTTTAAAATGATTAGTAAACAGCTCATGCAAAATATAGCGAGTTTTAGTACTCGTGTTCACATGTAAAACAAATAGAGCATGTATTCCCACCCCGGGAGTAAAAACAGTAAAAAGTCGGGGCTATAAGACTCACCTGAGTCTGATGCGTTTGCTAAAAGCAAATAGTGATGGCGCACAAAGATATGATGTCGCCCAAACGACTGTAACCTGCCGGACGTCCTAAACGCGCAAGGTTATAATGATGAGTAGGTATCTTAAAAGATCACCTATGCTAGTTGATCACACAACTAGTAATGTCCAAATACATTTGGTTTGTTTGTTTGTTTGATTGCGTTTTGAAAATGTGTACGGCCCGTTGGTGAGTTTTAGTAATAATAATTCAAAGTATTATTATTATGTGCTTCGTTATTTTGTATACTTATAAAAGTTCATACATATGTAAAGGTGCGTATTTGTTTGTAATATTATTTCTGGAGGTATATATATATATATATATATATATATATATATATATATATATCCGAATTTATATACGTATGTGTCTGAATGTATTTATTATCCGAAAGTATGATTTTTATCCTAAAGTGTGAAGGTCCGAATGTACGTATGTCCGAATATATGGTTTAGTCCGAAAGTGTTGATCCGAAACTCCAAAAATCCGATTTTTGCATAAAAGTCCGAAAGTCAACTTCGAAAGTTGACTTTCAGAGTCAAAACTACTGTTCATCCGAAAGTCAAGGGGTCAAAGTTACTGTTCATCCGAAAGTCAAAGTTCGGAGTCACTATTCATCCGAATTTGTGATTTTTATTTAAAATAGCAAACGTTAACGAAACGTTCCGAGATTTTTACACAATGTTCCTACATATGTTATGTACTTTCTGTAATTTGTTTATGACTTTTGGAGGTAGTTTGATATTTTTTAAAAATTCACAAAGTATCTGGGTGCAGTTTAATCAGAATTTAGACTACTTCTCACAAATCTAATTTTCTGGAAAAATGGGTGTATTTCTGGAATGAGCCAAAGAAGAACATTTTGTAGATAACAAAATTATCAAGATTTTCCAAGTGGTCTCACACGTTTTTGAGGTCTAGAACTCGAGATATGGCATCGAGAAGTTACTGAAAGTTTCTGTTCACCGGAACAGTGATGCTATGTCACCGGAGAAAAATGTTTTCGAGTAGTAAACGGAGTCAAAAAGTCACGAGACTAATTTTGTTGGAAAGATAACTTCCTTTACTTCATTTTAGGCTTAAGAAACGTTTAATTTCATGTTGTAATGATTTTTATATAATTTATTGAAGTGAGAACAGAAATCTTGGCAGAAAACAAAACTCAAGATTTCTAGTTTAAAATGCGATTCGACTTATATTTTGGACATTTTCTAGTTATATGAATATACTAACATGTAAATAAAGTTGTTACAATTATTTTAAAAGAGAAATGAAGTTCTTACAATGAAGATGAAAGAACGAAGATGATAATAGCGGTGTAGACGTCCTTGTGCTCGTTTCCTATTGAAATCCTTTGTAAAATGCTATGGTTTGATATGGTGGCTTATGGTGGATGATGGCGGTGGTGTGGTGGCTGCTGGAAGTCAGTTTTTAGAGAGAGAGAGAGAGTGTTGGAAGAGAGAGGATGGGGAGTTGGAGTGTGAAAGAGTGAGAATGGGTAAGAGAGTATGGGATCTTGATCATTCAAAGAAGCAAGGGATGGGTATGGCACCCCATACCCTTGGCTGCAGATTTCGTGGACCCCACAAGAGTGTGGATGTGCTAAGTTTTGTCTCCCAAAGTTGCGTAGCGCGTGGTGCTCGTTTACCCGTTCGTTTAATCGTATAACGTTTTATTTAGACATTTAGCATTTATTATACACGTTTTTTGAACGATATAAACTTGTAAATTTTTCGATTGAAGTATTATTTAAAATACTTAGTAAACATTTTATAAAATGTTTCGTTAGGTTGTCAGTCTCGAATTGCGCATTTGTTTTGCGTTTTAATCAATCATGTAGCGTTTTAAACGTTATAATTGATATCGTATTTTTGCGATATTTTTAACCGAAGTATTTAATTAAAATACTTAATATTGAGTTATAAAAATATAACTTGAGTTTATTTTGTTTGTCGGGCGCGTTTCACGCGTCTAACTCGTGTCGGTTACGTTTTAAACAAAACGTACATTGTTTCGTATATTATTAATACATAATAATATAATGTAAATAACTACTATTAAAATATTAAATAGATTTATGTTATTTATTAAGAGTGGCACCAACGTCCGTATTATTGTATCGGGATCCGCCCGATATGAAAATGCACGATTAAATTCAATCGCGTACGTGTATATATTTCACAAAATATATATAATGATACACATATTAGTCTAACTTAGAACTAATTTCATGTATTAACAAAGTGATTAGGTACTAATACAAGTCCTAATTTGTCGGATGTCACAGAACAACTCCAAGATCTCCAATGAAATTCCTAATCCAGATAGCTTCCTTTGCCGCTTCATTAGCCTCAATGTACTCAAACTCACATGTAGAGTCTGCTACTGTATCTTGCTTAGAACTTTTCCATGTAACCGCTCCCCCATTCAGTAGGAATACCCAACCAGACTGTGATCGAGAAGCTCCCACTGAACTTGACATATATACAGGACTCATCTTTACTTCTAGAAAATCCAAACTCTGTGACCTTTTCGTGGATGCAGAGATTCCAGCTACGAGAAGCTTGTTTAAGTCCATAAATGGCCTTTTCAAGCTTGCACACTCTATTAAGATACTTTGAATTTTCAAAACCTTCCGGTTGTGTCATGAACACATCCTTTGTCAGTTTCCGGTTATGGAAAGCAGTTTTGACATCCATCTGCCAAATTTCATAGTCATGAAATGCAGCTATGGCTAGCATAATCCTAATTGACTTAATCTTAGCTACTGGTGAGAAGGTTTCCTCATAATCAATCCCATAGGTTTGAGTATAGCACTTCGCTACCAATCTAGCTTTATAAGTGTGTACTTTCCCATCCATGTCTGTCTTCTTCTTGAAGATCCACTTACAACCCACCGTCTTAAGACCAGGTGTAGTGTCAACCAAATTCCAAACTTGATTGTCATACATGGACTGAATTTCGCTTTTCATAGCTTCCTTCCATTTAGCAGCCTCAGGGCCTGCCATCGCTTCCATGTAGTTAGCAGGCTCATCTAATTCACCATGTGTACTATCACTTATCTTATCATCTTCTTCTATTTGGTAACCATAATAGAACTCAGGAGGATTGCTAACTCTACTAGATCTGCGAACGGGTAAGGATATGTCTTCAGGTTCAACAGGTGTCTCCACCTCTTGTTGAACGTCAGTGTTTATTATAGGTTCTTCATCGGTAGAATCTTGAATTTTTTCAAGATCAATTTTACTCCCGCTGTCCTCTTTAGATATTATTTCTCTCTCAAGGAACACTCCTCCTCGAGCTACAAAGACCACATTATCCTTGGGTCTGTAGAATAAATATCCAAATGACTCTTGTGGGTAACCGACGAAAAGACACTTTTCAGATCTGGAGTCTAGTTTGTCCTGAGTTTCCCGTCTAACGTAAACTTCACAACCCCGGATTTTGATGTGACCAAGAGAAGGTCTCTTTCCCTTCCACATCTCATAAGGTGTCTTTGAAACTTTCTTAGTGGGTATTTGATTTAAGATATGGGCGGCTGTTTCTAATGCATAACCCCATAAACTTATTGGAAGTGTTGCTCGACTCATCATAGATCGAACCATGTCTAACAAAGTTCTGTTTCTCCTCTCAGCAACACCATTAAGCTGCGATGTTCTAGGAGGAGTCAATTGCGAAACTATTCCACTGTTTTAAGATGATCGAGAAACTCGATACTAAGGTACTCTCCTCCCCTATCGGATCGGAGAACTTTTATCTTTCTGCCCAGTTGATTCTCTACTTCGTTTTAATATCTTTTGAATACCTCAAAAGTATCCGACTTATGTTTGATCAGATAAACATGTCCAAATCTGCTGAAGTCATCAGTAAATGTAACATAGTTTCTATTTCCATCTTTTGTAGCACATCAGAATGGTCCACATACATCTGTATGTACCAAATCCAATAGTCCTTCACCTCTTTCACATGATCCAGTGAATGGTGATTTAGTCATCTTGCCTAATAAACAAGATTCGCATACATCATCCGATTTGAGGTCGAATGATTCCAACACTCCATCCTTTTGGAGTTGGGCGATGCGTTTCTTGTTTATGTGCGCTAGACGATAATGCCACAACTTGGATTTATCAATTTCATTAGACGAATCAACATTTAAAATAACATTGCTAACACATTCAACATTTTCATATATTCCTTTGTAAGGAGAAGCTTTAAAAATAAAACAATCATTTAAATGAACCAAAATATCTCCATTTCCATTATCAAAAGAAAAATGATAACCATCTTTATACAAAGCATAAAATGAAATAATGTTTCTAGTCATTTCTGACGAATAATAGCATTTATTTAAATCTATCCTAACTCCAGAATTCAGCATGAGCTCAAATCTTCCAATCTTCGTCACAGGCACAATTCCCTTGTTTCCCATAACTAAGTTGAGCTCTCCATGCTTCACATTTCTACTTTCCAGTGCAAATGTGATTACCACACCCTGTATCCAGAACCCACAAATTAGAAGTTGTGGTATTATGGAGTTCGATCATAAACATACCTGAGTGAGTAATCTTCTCAACCTTTCCATCTTCAAGGTCCTTCAGGTACTTTGGACAGTTACGCTTCCAATGCCCCTTTGTGTTGCAGTAGAAGCACACTGCTTCCTTTGGGTCACTTACAGGTGCAATCTCAGAATCGGTCCCTTTCTTAGACTTGCGAACGGACTTTCCGTCAGTAGTCTTCCTTTTCCAATTAGAATTTGACCTTTTTCTTTTCTTTGCACTTTGACCAACAGTCAACACAGGAGCTGCTGAGCCAGAGGACACATCATCTTTCTTGATTCCTTGCTCAGCAGTTTGCAGTAAATTATGGAGTTCCATTATTGAGCCTTCTCTCTCATTCATATTCATCTGATATGATATTACAAACTGATTGTAGACAGCTGGCAAACTGGATAGAATTATGGCGATGGAAAACTCTGTGTCAAATACCATGTTCAATGACTCCAACCTATCAAAGTACCCTTTCATCTCTAAGACGAAAGCACAGATAGAAACTCCAGGTTTGGGCTTGCAAGCCATGAGGGATTTCACCACATCAAGGCGTTCTTTTCTTGCCTTAGCCTGAAACATTTCTTTCAGCTGTTGGTTCATTACCCAAGTGTTTTCAAAAGTCTTTTGCAGTTCAGGGCTCATGGAAGATGTCATGATACAAGACACTTTATTCGCATCATCATAATGTTTCCGGTGTGCCTCAATCTCCTCTTGGGTTGATTCTTCATCAATTACGGGAATCTGCTCATCGAGAACATACTCCTTGTTCTCGTACCTCAAGGTAAACCTTAGGTTACGCATCCAGTCCATATAATTTAGACCGGTTAGTCTTTCCCTTCCAAGAACTGAGAGTAGTGAGAAGTTCGAGTTATGTGCGGGATTGGGGACGGGAGGATTTGCACCATTTAAATTAGCCATCTTAGGAGAAAAAAAAACAGTTTTAGTTAGTTTGAATATTCCTTAATTATTTACCCAATTTTCTAAATTAAGGCTAGGATCCATATTTTCAGTTTTATGAAAAGGGTCGCCGTAATCATATAACTAAAATACCATTATCTATTTCATTTCTATGAAACTCCTAGATCTTTGAGATTCATTGATTTCTATCAATGGCATGTTAATCTCGGTTATGCACATCTACTATTCATGACAGGTATGCCGAGGATCATGAACAAGATGGTGAATTAACCATGCAAACTGATGGGTCCTTTTACGGACGCCGATCGGTGGGTGTTTTAAAATTTATAATTGCTGGGGTCTAAGCGTAACTTACAAATACTGAACCAAAGGTTAGTGGATGGTAAGTATGACCTAGAGTCGTTCTTAAAGAGAAACTGAATTGAAACAGAGGTGATCCAATCAATCTTGTTTTTCTAGTAAATGTTTTAAAAGAGTGCGTTGGGGGGTTTTGGTTCAGTTAACTAAGTAAACTAAATAAAGCAGATAAAAGATAATGATAAATCAGATAATTAAAGGAAGTATTTGTTGTGAGTTCATTAGCTTATAATGTGGGACGATGACTTTTAGGGAAAACGTTTACTAAATTTGGGATGTTCACTAGATTTGGTAGTCCATGGTATAACCAATAGATTCCCTATTAGTCGGTTATCAACTAATATGTCAAGAGGAACCGAGGTATCATGATTCTGATCAGACAGACAATGCTCAACTCCCCACACTCTCCTATGAGGGAGTCAGTGGCCCTTATTGTCGAACGCATTTGCTCGTGGGCAAAGGAATAGAGTAGCAAGTCCACAACAAGTCTAACCGTTCTTAATACCATAAAGACTATAAATCCAGCAAACAACTAACTTCAACAAATATGTTCGGACTTAGTTGATCAATTCCGATTAATGAAGTTTAAGCATGGTAAGCGAAGGAAAGTGTTGAGGTTTCTTGCGTACCTTACTTTAGATTTCATAGGTTAAGGAAAAGTATCATTTTAAGGTGGATTTTAAACTTGCCTATCTAAATATAATTAACAAATCCCTAGGTTTTCATAAATGGTTATTTAGCCTGTATCCTACCTAATCTAATCTAATCTAAACTAACTAATCTAATTAAAACGCTAATTAAAATGCTGACGGCTTTTTGCATAAAGTTAAACCCAGACCATGTCAGAAAATGCTATGGTAATCCACAATGTATTTAATCGTTTACCGATATTTCCATTGTGGGTTTAATTGCTTCGCGATGTTTACATGATAAGTACATTGTGATTATAAGTGTACAATACTCATGGAAATTCCACGTAATCACATTGCATTTTATGATGCTTGCATGACGTTACAATTAAAACCATAGTTTTTACACAGATAACTATTGACCAAGTATTAAGGTTCGCGACTCCTCTTTACAAGGTTACAATCACGTTTGTTAATCGAAAGGCGAATGTAAGTTTTATGTTTAAAATCGTAAGATAAGCCCGTTCATAAAGTTTCCATTTCAATAGTGTCAATCCATAATACAACTACCTTCGTTCGTTACCGGCTTCCATGCGTTTGTACTTTGCTCGAAAGCATTTCCAGCACTATACCAAGTAAACAGTCGAATAGGGGCCGTCATATTATTTCATGACACATTTAAAGTCATCCCACAATTATATATGCTAACTACATCACAACAAATACAATAGTAATCTACTCGCTAATCATGGCATAAACGATCTGTAGCATAATTAAAGTAAACATATTTAATTAAGATAGATAAGGATAGAAATAACCGAGATTAATATGCGAGAAGGAATAGACTTGAATTAATAAGAGTTGCTCCAAGCGTACACCAAAGATTACAAATTCGTTCCTCACCAAGGACTACAAACACGTTCCTTGCTTCTATTCCAACTAGCCTAATACTATTTTAAAGTGAGAAAATAAAGAAAGAAAGAAAAGCTAGAAGCTAGAAAGAAAGTGTATCTTCCAAAGTGTGGAAAGAATGGTGTGTTTTGCAAATGAGCCTAATGCCTCCTATTTATAGGAGAGTTTTGGTGCACGTTAGCAAGTAGAAGCTCACAATAGCAAAAGGTGAAAAAGGTAGTGGCACCGGGTACGGGCATATAGTGGCACGAGGTACGTAAAGTTGCGGAAAAGTCTAGCACCGGGTACGTAAAGTTGCGGAAAGGTCTAGCACCGGGTACACGCAAGGACCAAAAAGCGGGAACCGGATGGGGGGGTTGAAGCAGCCGGCAGCCTGGTGGCTGGCAGCCGGTGGCCTGGTGGCTGGCCGGCGGCGGCTGGCTGCCACCCGTCCCGATTCGTCGCCCGTTGCCTCGTTGCTCGTTTCGCGCTTATCTTCTTCGTTATGCGTCCGTTTGTGTTGATTCTTTTTTTGTTGGATTTGTAATTCAAAAACGAAGACTTTGATGAAAAGATATCCCAAAAATATATCTCTGAACTTTAGATGTGTCGTACGAATCCTTTGGATCTTCCGGCGTACGTAGAATCTTCATTCTTCGTCCGTTTTTGTTGATTCTTCTTCTGTTGGATTCGTAATTTGAAAACGAACATCTTGGGTAAGATGGATGTTGGTGATGGGCACTTTTGTCTTGAAATCTCGTTTTCATGCCTTGAATCTTCAAACGTGTGTGGAATCTTCGTTTTTCATCCGTTTTGCTTGATTTTCATCGTGCAACCTCGTTTTGACCATCTTGGCATAATACTACTGATTTGTAATGGTTTTGAGTTAATATGCCAAGAATCGTTCCAGAATGAGAGAGATATCGGTAGTAAAAACGTGACTTTTTACGCGATATCACAAACCCCGCATGATACCCGGTTCGAGTACGCTCGAGAATCACGAGTCTCAATCACCTCTCATTATGTCCTCATATTAATGTGCCGGTAAACCACACACACTCCATTAATAGTTCATACGAGAGATGTGCGGATTTCATGGGTTAGCATACTATTCATCATTTCCTATAGCTAAAACGGGATTTTGTTTTACTATTTTAAGTCTACTTTTAATCTTAACATCATTCTATCAAAAGTCGTCGGTAGCTCCATCGAACGCACAAAGAAGCGGAGAAGTAGGTCAGCGCGAAGCTTATTAAAAACCTGATTTCTTTAGGGAAGCAGAGCGACCCGCCTTATACCTCTCTTATAGTTTGTTCCTTATGGGTTAGCCGATTTATCAATTGACTGACGATGTATTTAGACTTTTATTATACATATATATAAATCATTTTATACATATAATATCTCTTGAAGTTTAGGGTTCTATTTTAAACCTTTTAAAATTAGCGGTCTATTTTAAACAATTTAAAATTATCAATATCTAAACTGTAAATACATATTACCTATTTAGATAATTCTCTTTCCAATTTATCTTTACCTACATACTGTTGCAGATAATTGTATGCTACTATTTGTTAAGCTATGGCTCTGATACCACTGTTGGGTTTTCTATTCCCTAACTAGATTATCATACACGCATTGGAATAACAAAACTTTAAATAATCTAAGGCAATTAGGAAACTAAAACCCTAAGGGATCTTTAACTTTAACAACATAGTACAATGAATAAATTGAACAAAGAGAATATAAGGAAAACACTAACCTTAAGAGAAAACCTATTTCTCGCACGCAGACCAACCAGCAGAGCTTCGTTACTTGGAGGCAAGCACCCAAAGTAGAATACCTCTAATGCTTCACACCCAAAAATCCAAGAGAAAGTCGAATTTTCGAAATACTTGAAAATTCGTATCTGATTCGCATGTTTAAGAAGGTATAGGATGTCCCTATTTATAGTTGTGGAAGAAACCCTAAGGTTTGCTGAATTCGACTCCCAACCGGCGGTTGGACCTTCCAACCGACGGTTGGAGCTGTTTGACTTGTATTCCAAGTCTGCGAATTCCACCGCCTTAGAAACCCTAACCTCAACCGGCGGTTGGACCTTCCAACCGGCGGTTGAGTCAGTTTCTGGAATCTTCCGCCAGATTTAATTACTTTTAATTTATAATTAATAAACTTTTATTAATTAATTAAACAATTAAATATAATATCAATACTATTAATATTATCCTTCATCTTTCTCTTGACTGTTTATTGAGGGCAACCCAAAAAGGACTTTACCATTAATGATAGTCTCACCAATTAGTTATGATATTGGACACTATTCCAACAATACTAATAATCACGCTACAACGTATTACCAAACTATGCTGATGGAGGGCTTTGAAATGATTAGTGGAAAACAACTCATGTAGTATATTGTAAAGTTTGTACTTGCGTTCACATGTTAAAAATGAGCAATGGATCACACCCCTTAGTAAAAACGATAAAAGAGGGGCCATGAGACTCACCTGAGTCTTGAGCGTTTGGTCAATAAACGTACGATGCTTAATCAAGCAGTGAGATGTCCGCAGACTGATAACCTGAGAGTGTCCACGACACGCGATGGTTATTAATATGAGCAGGTAGTTACAAAGACTACCTTTGTAGTTGTTTCATTCAACCATAATGTCCAAATTACTACGATTTGGTTGTTTGATTTGAGTTTTGAAAACGTGTACGGCCCGTTGGTGATTAGTTGTAATAATAATCTTAACATTATCATTTTGATTTCGAATAGTTATACTTAAAAAGTATTTATAAACTTTAGGTAACGGGGGTCCGGGGGCAGCGCCCCTGGTTAGCGGGGTTCCACGGGTGGCAAGTCAGCTCGAAAAAATTTTAATTTCTACTAAGTTGCTTTGGTGAAAAACGCATCTGGACTTGAATTTGGGTGAAATCAAGTGATGAACTTTTAGGTCTCGACACTTAGTAAAATCTGTGTTTTCTTGGTTCTGTTTCATGCGACACTTATAGCGACACCTAGGGTTTAGGCGACACTCTGGAAGTGCCGCATAAAATGACGGATTCTGATCTAATTGCGTCACTTGTGCAAGTGACGCATATAGGGCGACACTTAAGGAAGTGTCGGTTGTAAGTGTCGGTATAAAGGTCATGAGTCACTAAGGTTAGTGACGGATGAAATCTGTTCTCGATTATAGGTTTCACTTAGACAAGTGACGCTAGAAGTGTCGGTTTGGAGTGACGGATATTGAATTTGCGACACCTAGGCAAGTGTCGAGAAAAAGGGGTTTTATGCGACACTTAGGCAAGTGACGCAAAATTAGGGCTTTGTGCGACACTCAATGCGTCACTTAAGTGACGCACGAAGTGACGCTATACTGCAGTCGTCGTTGCGACACTTAAGGCTGTTGACGGATTTTTCGAGCTAAAACGTATTTTTCGGTGACCACTTGGTCCGATTCTTTTACCCAACCCTTATTTGGACATTTTGAACTTATCTAAACCAAAATCAAGTATTATAACAAAGATTTAAGCATTTTCGAGAATTTGTCGGAAACTTGCAAGTCCACGCCGGAGAAATCCGAAAAGGTAGGATTGTAGATCGTGACGCGGTGATTCTTTTCTTCCAAACGGGCGCGAAGATCCGATGTCGTTTAGTGGTGTTATTTAGTGATTTTAAGGTGGTGGTGGTGGTTTGGGATTTTAGAGAGAAAAAGAGAAAGAGAGAAAGAGAAAGTGAGGGAAATGGGGTGGAGAGGTGGTGACCTCACCCCTTTTTGCTGATTTTGGTTCCCCATGTTTGCGCTCCGCACGGTGTTCGTTTTCCCAATCGTTTAAACGTTAAATACTTATTTAAAACATTAAATTATACGTTTTAAAATGTAAATAATTACTCAATAATTTGGTTGAAGTATTTTATTAAAATACTTAATATTGGTGTTATAAAATATAACTTTAATTTGTTTTGCTTTGGTCGCGCGTTTAATATTTTTATCGCGAAATTATTAATTGTACGATACGAGTTGTGTACGAAACATTATAAAAATAATATTTTGGATATAATTGCGTTATTAAATAATGTTATATTATTTAATAAAATTTGTTCACCAACGTCCGTATTTAATTGAACTGAATTACATTCGATTTTAAATTGCGTACGATTTAATCAAATCGCATAATCGTATATATATATTCATCAATATATATATATTTTGATAAATTAATTAGCCTAACACAGAACTAATTACATGTATTACAATTGATTAGGCCCTAATTAATGATCCTAATTTGACGGGTGTCACAATATATATTACTATTCGTAGACGATGCAAAATAAGAAATCATGACTCTATAATGTGTATTGAAAATACAACACAAGAAACTTATTATAATTCTCCATTTTAATTATAACACCATTAGATTTAGTAATTATCATATCACTTAATGTTGTATTCTTTTCAAACTGAATTGATCAAAAACTACAAACTTCGAAGGACTTATATTATAAATATTGAGAAATTATTTTTCGTACCCTAAAAGTCAACGCGTCATTCTTACGAGATGCAATTCGTATTAACTAAACACAATATATGAAATTGACAATACCATGTATTTTTGCAAGATCTAAATGAAATTTCATTTTACTTAATTATGATAAGTAATGAAAGAACAAAAATGTATTAACTAATAATAAAAACTTATATTATCTTTTGTCATGCTTTAATTTGCAAAAAAGAAAAAAAAAATGGTTTAAATTTGTTGAAAGGACAATCATATTATTTTAGCATGCCTTGCTTTGTAAAAAAATTGAAAAGAAAAATGTTGAATATTAGTTAAAATCAAATCTCAATTAAAAATAAATGATGATGATGTGTACTTTTGTTATAAAATTAAGATGTTTTCTTAAGTAAATATATATTAAAGTGTATATGTGTCAACTTCTTAGGCAATTTGAAGTGATGTTGTTCTTTTTATATATAAACTAAAGATATAACAAATGATAGTGAATTAATCATTTAAAAGCATTATCTCTACTACATTTATCAAAATAAATATATATTATTAGGGTGGGGTTCAAATGAAAATAGGAATTTGTGTGAGAATGAGGGAACTAATAATATTGTCCCATGTGTACAAAGAAAATGTTCCAAATGTACAAAACCAATTTACCCTCAACATCAATTATCTCACAAACGACAAATCAAAAAATTATGAAAATTGCACCATTAAATTCAGCGTTTTCTCCTCTTCGATTTGCCGTCCCTCAAGGCATACTTCCGACGAGTTTTTTTTTCATCTTTTTTGGGGGGTTTCACATTTACTAACACACGTGTTAAAGTGTTGCGTTTAGGGTTTAGGGTTTGGGGTTTAGGGGTTAGGGTTTAGGGTTTATGGTTGGGGGTTTAAGGTTTCGCCCTCGAAACCTCAAACCCCAAACCCTAAACCCTAACCCCTAAACCCTAACCCCTAAACCCCAAACCCTAAACGCTTTACAAAACTTTAAACCTTAAATCATATTAAACCCTAAACCCTGCTAAACCCTAACCCTAAATCCTATACTCTAAACCCTAGCCCTAAGCCCTAGCCCTAACCCTAACTACAAATCAAATATACAACCAATTACTAACACATGTGTTACTAATTTGTAAAACCCACCAAAAAATATGGGTGAGCATGGGTCGGTTTGGGTCGGTTATGACCCTTAACCGAACCCAAAACCAAAATTTCGGTTATGGAAATTTCTTAACCGTTCGGTTTCGGTTAAATCGGTTATGGTTAATCGGTTTTTTTGGTAGATTTTGGGTCGGTTAACCGTTAACCATTGGTTAACCGCTTGAAAAAGAAAAATTATGAAGTAATGGAATCATCGAGCTCCTAGTTGTGGTGGTGTTGTCGATATCTTGCGAAGAACATCACTATTTCTAAAGGTTGTATTTACGGGTAGAAGAGAAAGTGGCTTTAAATGTAACCTAAAAATGGAATGGACTACATAATTAACTAGTGGGCTTAAAGTTTGAGAGTTTCCTAACGGGTCATTATGCTACTTAGTATTAAATTGTATGCATCTATCAATTTAATCCAATGACTGTAAGTAGCAGTAGATTGGTGTTAAATGGGTAGTTTTTGCTACTGTGGGCGTGGGATGTATTGATGTGGGTAAAGGTTTTTCGGATGCATCTATATGCTTGTTTAATTTCTGAAGGTCAGGAAAATCACGGAGTTAGTTTTGGTTGGAAAGCTATATTCGGCTCTGTCACAATCTGATAGTTTGGTGCCTTAGTAGAAATGTAAATAGTATTGTGCTGTCATGCAGGGTGGTTTTTATGTTTGTATAGATAGATTTATTTAGATAGATATCCCCTGCTTGAATCTTTGTATATTTTGGTTGGTATTCAATAAATTTTTGCCTTTCCTAAAAAAAATTTAGCTCAACATATATTACCTATTTACATTACATATTTATTTGTATAATGAAAATATAAGTAAAAAAAAACTAAGGGTGGGTCGGTTCGGTTAAATAGGGTCGGTTAATGGGTCTTAAACGTAACCATAACCAATCTAATCGGTTAATGGAATTATAATAACCGAACCATCGGTTAAGCTTTGGGTCTGTTAAATTGGGTCGGTTAAATCGGTTAATTCGGTTGTGGGTCGGTTAATCGGTTTCTATGCTCACCCCTACCAAAAAACGTAAAAAAAAAAAGTTGTCAAAAGTATGCCTTGATGGACGGCAAATTGAATAGGAGAAAACGCTGAATTTTATGGTGCAATTTTTATGATTTTTCGACTTTTCGTTTGTGAGATATTTGAGTTTCAAAAATGTGGGGGAAATGAGTATTTGATGAAAATGAGTGGTTGAGATTGATTCTCCTATTCTCACTCAAAATTGATGTACTCATTTGAACTCTACTCTATACTATTATTAAAATATGCGAAACTCACCTATTACTATATCAACTTAAAGAAATTAAGAATGATAAGTAGAGTAATGGAAGTAGAATTTTCTGTGATTAATTTCGAATGTTGATGAAAGTTCAAGAAATAAATAGCGTAATACCAGATTTTTTTTTTTTTTTTTTTTGAAAACGGCAAATATATAAATAAAACTCCACAACTTAGCAAGAAACTAAGAGTGACAAGAAAATCACATAATAGTCATAGACATAAAAGAAATAACTAAACACGTGTTGCAACACATTTAACGTTGTTTGTTCACTTGTTAATTAACGGTCGTCTCGTTCACATGTTAATGGTTGTCTATTCACATATAAAAAAGTGAGTTTTGCTAAAAACTCATTACTTATTTAGGTAGCTTCGCTTTTTGGAGCTGCTCCCCTCTCACACTCGGATGGTCGGGATGGAGATTGAAGATCCAAAACTGTGAGCAGTACAAATTGAACCTTATCTATCGTCCTAGAAGTTTTTCCTAAAAGATATTATGATTATCGAATAACCACTCATTTAATCACCCTAAATGGGGAAGCTTAAGCGGGAATAAAAGGTAGGTGAGGGAGAAAAAAAGGGGAAAGCAACACATTTTAAGGCTTCGTTCCGATATCACTTCGTGAGCTCATTTAAGAGACGTCAAATGTGTGCCCCTCCTGAGATTAGATAGGGGCTAGTATTACATGAGATCGTAAGTGTACACACAGGTCCGGTAATTCGGGAGTGCGGTCAGGGTGACCGAACATGACCTCCATTTTTGAAGGAACCCAACTTGCGAATGAGATGGGTTAAAATGAGAAGGCTAATTTTCGTGAGAATGTGAGAATCACTTCAAAATTACTTTTTTAACTATTCGAAACACATTTTCCTATAAAACTTTTGTAATGATTACTATTAAAATAACTTTTGAAAGCTATGATATAAATATAAATAAAAAATATTAACTTTTTTTTCGAACTTATTTTACAGTCGTTACTGTTATGATTATTTAAGATAATAAAAAAAATAACATGATAATCACATGTGATTATTCTCTAATATAATGTGATTATCATGTGTTATAGATAATCACAAAATATGGCATGATAATCACATATTATTCATGTGATTATTAAGTTATAAAATGTGATTATTATGAATAAATAAATTAATAAAAAAATAATAAAATGTCATAAAAAATTTTATTTTAAAAATAACTTCTTAAAGTTATTTAAAAAGAAGCTACGAAGAAAACTTTGTAAAATAACATGTTTTAGATAGTTAAAAAGTGATTTTAAAGTGTTTCTCACGTTCTCACGAAAATTAGCCTTCTCATTTGAACCCGAGACTATATATATATAATTATAGTTTTATCTAACTCCTTTGGTAGGGTAGGTGTACTAGCATATAAACAAGCTGGCTCAATTTGATTCTTGCTGCATATATTGTTTTTACTATATTTTGCAATTATCTGTTTTGAATAATTTAGAATACGTGCTTTAAAATATTATATATTTTATTATCATTATATTGGGTGGTTTTTATAGTCTATACGTTTTTATATTAAATTTTCAATCACTATTTATATCTGTGCTTTTAAATGATTTAGTTATATCAAAAAAATTTAGGATGAATTGCGAAATGTATTTAACAACAAATTAATATATATCTAATGATAAAAATTGAAAATAACATCAATTATTTAATATGTCGATAGACCAATGATATTTATTTAAATAGTAATAATTAACTATTGGCTTTTTACTATACATAAACACATTTGACCATAGTTGTTAAACTCTTACGATTCACTAGTCGACTCTTACGAGTCGAGTCGAAAATGCAAAAAACGAGGCGACTCGAACCCCGACTCTTAAATGACTTTGACTCTTACGAGTCGTTTATTGACTCTTACGAGTCGTTTATTGACTCTTCCGAGTCATGTGTGACTCTTACGAGTCTTGTGTGACTCTTACGAGTCAGAAAATCAGACAAACTTTATTGTGCAATGTAATATCAAAGAGAAAAGAATAAAATAGATAAATAAATGACTATACTCTGTATTGAATTAAGCATTTATGTTAATTGACGGTCAACGACTTAATTATCGACTTATACTATGTTTTACTTCACTTAAAAGCAAAAACCTTTAACAATAATGTACATATAGAGATAAAAATACATGTTTATTGTAAAATAGTGACTCTTACGAGTCGAGCCGAGTTACGAGTTAAAAATCAAGACTCCGAATCGCGAGTCGAATCACGGGTTAACAACTATGCATTTGACACCCGCTTATTTTAAATAGCATATACTTATGAGATTTTTGTTTTGTTACTTTATAACCCCATTGTCTTTTATAATTATATGTTTAAGGCAATTTTTATGATTATTGCAAGAGGCCTCCAAAACTCACGGGTCGGGCTGTGTACACGTATACTATGTATCTTATGGCTTTGATACCTGTTTACTTTTAGTTCGAACCTCTACCAAAATTTATATGTCATCGAATGAAAAATCCGGTGCCAACTAAAAGTTCAATTCATATTTGTTCATAATCAACTTCGAGTGAGTTTTGCTTGATTGGTTTTGAAATTTTCAGTTTGTTGGGATTAGATTATATATATATATATATATATATATATATATATATATATATATATATATATATATATATATATATATATATTACTACATATAAAGTGTGTTCTATGTTTGAGTCTTAAACTTCTTAATTTTTTTCTACCAATTTTACTCCTATGCATTTAGAGTAATTAATTATACATTCAATCCTATTAACTTGCAAATAAGGCAACTAAATCATCATTATTTAAATATTGAGTATTACATATCCATGCCCGTGAACTATCCACTAAAGAAACGTGCATGAGCACAATGTCAAATGTGATTTTGATTGATGTTCCTATTTTACATATTGATTTTTTTTTCAAATTTATAGCATCTGGCCATTTCATTTGTGCTATGATAACACATCAATTTTAATCTACTACACTAAAAACATTTTTAAAAAGAAAACACATATTGATTTATTGACTTAAGGGTAATCTAATGTAATAGTTTGTCATATTACCAAAGTGAAATACGATTTATGAAAACATAAAAGAAAATGTTATATTACAATTCAACTTACATGTTATTAATGAATATACTATTATACATAACAACTATAAATAAGTTAGTTGTCACCGCTGCATTGCGCGGGTAATGTACTAGTATATATATAATTAACTCTGTTTCAATATATAATCTCATTCCTTAGATTGTCTACTTTTACAAACTTGCTAGAAAGACCAACATTGGCATTCCAACAATGTTCATATCATACTATTATTTAACCTATATAATACAAGTGAGGGAATACATTGAAATTAATCAGAAATGGAACGAAAAATAAATCTGCATGTGAAATACTCTTAGAAAATAAAACTAAAAGTGCAACATAAGAAGATGCTGTACAAATTAAGAAAGGAGAAAAAGAAAAAGAAAAAGAATTGAGTAATGATTGAGATAAACGATTCACACACAACTACTTTTTTTTTTAACCATACATTATCAAACGTGGTTTACAGTGGGGAAATTATAAAGTCACCTCCAAAATTACAAGGGATACCCCGGGCCAGTCCAGTCCCGGTTCAGCCCTTTTCCAGTACAGTTTTATCTAAGATCGGTTTTAGTTCAGTACATAATCAGTTTCAGTTTTAGACTAACCAAGGGGTAGGAATTAGAAAAAGATGGGGTATACCCAGAAAGTAAAAAAAAAAAAAGCATGATGTGATTGATTAGATGGGTGAGAGGGGATATGAGATGTGAAAAAGCTAAAAAAATGGGTAGCTTTACATGGACCCCAGTGTTGTATCATACAACATCGTAAACCATATTCGACGGTGTAAAACTAAATTAAAAATAGTATAGTTTACGATTCATCACCGAAGTATTAACTTACGTTAGCTAAAAAATATTCATGATCTATCACACCCAAGATGTAATCTACTACTGTTTGGTTATTTTTTATATGTCAATATTGTAATGAATCATTAACTATATCTAATCAATAGCTTATTTTCCATTTTATGATATTAGCTAACACAGATAATAAAGCTTCACTATTAGCAGTGTTCTAAAAAGATAATACTTTTAACATTGTTATTAGTAGAGCTAAATAAAATACCAAATACTTTTAGCTAACGTTGTATCTCTGGAACCGGTGGGTATAGCTGGAGCATCTGTTGATAATCTGCATGTGAAATACGGAGTAGAAAATTAATTAACCTATATAATATAAGTCTATAACTCCATAAATAAAACTAAAAGTGCAACATAAGAAGACGCATGTAGAAAGAAAGGAGAAAAAGAAAAAGAAAAAGAATTGAGTAATGATTGAGATAAACGATTATCACACAACTATTTTTTTTTTAACCATACATTATCAAACGTGGTTTACAGTGTTGTATCATACAACATCGTAAATCATATTCGATGGTGTAAAACTAAATTAAAAATAGTAGTTTACGATTCATCACCGAAGGATTAACTTACGTGCACCTAAAAATCTAGACACTTGTTGACAAAATTTAAGTTTGGATAGATTTGAATTTTGTGAGCTGCTTGTGATTGGCCCGTGTATATATGATTCCACCGTTGAACGTAGCAAAAGTGAGCTGTACAATACTCGTATAACTGTGAAGGTGTGTACTCGATTTGTATAATATTTACTCGATCTTACCATTATTATGACAATGCATGTGAACTTAATTGAGGCCTGGACGTCGTATAACTTAATTTCGTGCATATAGTCACTCGTCCTTTGTGGCCCCTATAGGTAAGTGCATATGCCATATAAAATGCTTTTATATATATATATATATTACCAACTAAAGTGAGATTCAGCATGTAATGCATGGAAAGAATATTAAATGACTCTATCACAAATTATTTACATCTTTTTGAATGAATTTTGTAACACCCGCTTTTGTGAGTATCTGGTAATTTCTTTTAATCTAAATGTTATTATTTGTTATATTTCAAATATTGTGTTTACACTACAAGAAAAACAAGCTTTAGTGACATGTCATATTTCGTCACTAAAGGCTGAAAAATTGTCACTAACGTACTTTAGTGACGAAAACTAAGTCGTCACTTTTTGTCACTATAGGTCCGTCACAAATTGTAATTAGTCACGGAAATTTAAAGTCGTCATTAATTAGTCACGGAACCAGAGTCGTCACTATAGTTGTGACAACTCAATCTGTCACTAAATTTCGTCATTAATTACCAAAATTCCTCACTAATGGATCAAATTAGTGACAAAAGCAACTCAGCACCAAACTCGTCACTAGTGACAGCAAGGTATGCAAAGCACACTTGTTCAAATTCGCATTAAAACATAATGATGATGACAATTTATATGAAGAATATAGATTTCATTAACAAAATGCAAATTGAGTCAACTCTAAAGAACGCTAAATGGTCAATATATCCACAATGTATAAACATTTGTCACAATTCTAGTCTTCATGTTTTCACTAACAAAAACTAAATAAAGTAAAAACTGAAAACAAGACTACACTTCTTAAAAACTCAGAGAATCTTGACAACGTCATAATTGATTATCTGACACCATCATTTTGTTGAGCCACCATGATTCATGACCTCTCATTAGTCAAATACCCTTCACCAGATTTTCTTCCTTACGAGATATATGTAGATCCAAAATTGACAGAAACCTGAAACAGAAAGCACATTCAAAGATTCAATGCTCGAATGTCTCATCCTCTAGAGATGGTGGTGGTTGTTGGGTGATGGTGTTGTGCATAAAGAGTAATCTGATAGATGCCATAATTATTATTTAAACACAATATAAACATAAATGGTGAACAAAACACATACCTGCAGTCATACCTAGATTTTTATAGCACCTGGAAATTTTATTAGGTGTATTGATCATGTTGGATGGACTATACCAATGTATGGGGACATTTGAGGCTACAATAAAAGTATATTAAATCAACTCCCGACTGATAAGAACTAGGAAATTCAATTCACAGAGTACATACGTTTTTCGTCCTCTAGAGGCCATGGTTGTTTTCTTTATTGCAACTACTTCACCATCATTTAGTTTCCCCTGATTCATGATGTAAGTTATAATTAAGTAGAAGAAAAACACAAGGACAGTTAAAATTACAATGAACATATACAAAATTATATAAATAAACAAGGGAGTTATTGTTGAATGTAGTTCTTGTACATATAACATTGCAAAATAAGATTGGAATCACATAATTTAGGATGCTCAAGCATCAAGCAAGATTTTAAGTATGACTGAATTGCTCTGAGATGAATTAATTTCACTCATATGACCCTCCAAACAAAACACAACCAAAGTCAAACCTACTTAGAGTAAATGGTTCTAAACTGTCACCTCGAAAAAAATCATACAATTCATAAGAGAAGTCATTTTCATTACTCAAACCAATGCGCTTTCTGGTTTTTAGTTTCATGTTACAATAGACTGTTTCCATGAGTATGACTCAAACCTGTGATTGTAAGTTGTAACATAATGTAAATTGCTCTGCTTGCCTTTAGTTCAGTCTCATTGATGATACCATATCATACTCCTAGTAAAGCATGTAGCAGATCCAAAATGTGAATGTATACATCAAGGAAATGTGTGCGAAAAATCTGCCATTATAAGTTATAACATACTATCAGTTATTATGAACGTATGCACACACACAATAAAGATTAAATTTTCTATTTGGTCATTTGACACTTAAATGTCAACTGCAGACTCTTTGAACATTCTTTTCTATGCTAATTTTATATTTATCACAAAAAACATAATCTTACTTCAAAGTTTTAGGTTGAACATTTGATATCGAAAGCTTATCACGGTCACAGGCCACCAATTCCTTACTCGGGAGAAACAAAGTTCCATCCAATAAGATGATTGGAACTAGAAACAAGAGTGTAACAATAGTAACTGGTCCAATAATCTTTAAGCTGCAAATTCGTGTAACAAAATTATTGCATAATTTAATTAGATTCGAGACTAATATGAGTTATCAGATAACAAGCAGAATAAATGAATCTGTATATAATTAGAATTAGGCTAACAACATTTTGCATTATTTATCATGTATATTACTAACATTTAACGAACATATATATAATGCAGCCATATAAAACCAGATTCAAGCCAAAATCAATTCATTACTAGCAATCGGAAGCAAAGTAAGGACGATACCTCCGGTGCCATCGGATTTCCGCGTCGGCATAGATATTGAGCAGCCACCGATTGAGACATCAAAATCAATTCTCGGCGTTGGAAATCAGAAACGGTTACTATGTTGAAAAACAGCCGGAAAATAATCCGGCGACAACATTTTCGGACTAACGATAACGTTCGGATTAGGTTTCCGGCGACATAGGTGAAGATACGGCGAACTGGATGGTCGTAAACCACGGCGTAGAATCGGAAAACATATGGACGACACGGATTCGATTTTGAAGGATTTTGAATCGTTAATTGCGGAAAATATACGGTCGATTTAAATGTACGGAATTGAAAGGATTTTCTCGAGTGATTGTTGTTGTAGTAGTTAGTGATCGTGTTATTTGGGTTTCAACGATATCGTGTATAAAAGTGTGAGATTTTGTGAAAGTTAGAATGATGACCAAGAATGTATATGTCCAGAGTGATAATCGGTGTAGATCGGCAGGATGATATCGAGGGAATCTGGGGGTTGAAAAAGAAGTGGGGGTAAATAGAGTCATTCAATGGCTTTAACTGTTTAAGTTTATTTCGTAAAAGATTTACTGTACGATTTTTATTTTTATACAATACAAAACAATGATGATTTGTAATAAAATAAAATATCAAAATAAAAAATAAATTGACTTTCAAGGTTTACGAATAAGTATACTTCGTGGACCGTGATAACTATAAAATTAATGACAAGTAGTCTGAATGAATAAACTAAAATTTAATTGAGTAATAACCAATAACATTAATCTCAAATTTCAGTGACGTTTTTTTTCGTGACTAACGTCTATAAAATCAATGACAACTAATTTCATCACTAGCTATCGTATTATTTGTCTCTAATTTTCACCAAAGAATTTTATAAGTAATTTAGTGATCGATTAATGACAATTGGTAGTTACGTCACTAATTAGTGTTGACGTGTTTTTATCGTCACTAAAACAAATAAATAGTGACATTAATAAAAGTCGTCACTAAAATTCCATCACTAAAGGGCATTTTTCTTGTAGTGTTATATATGTTTTGAATTAGAACTTAGTGAATTTGGTTAAGGATTTATTGTGACTATTGAATTATTTACCGTTTTAAATAGTTATAGTTCACGGTAAAATAAAATAGTTTTCCCGCAATTGGTATTTAGGTTCCAGACAATAGATTAAAAAGGGGACTATTTTAAGTGAATACGGAGTCGGTTTAAAAATCTGGGCCGACCTATTTATTCCTTTCCTAAAAAGGAAAGTTATCATTTTCTTCAAAACCTTTGTATTGCAAATTTAAAACCCTAAACCTAAACTATACATAATCAAACAAGCTGTGATCTTTGTGGAATTATGATTTCATCATCTTCATCAATATCATAATATTCAAAAGAGTAAGTGTTCTTGATTGTTATTATAACATGAACATGAAAATTAGTAGAAAAGATAGGTTCTAATTGTGGTTACATGATACTTGAAGTATGTTAGATTGTTATGTGTTGCTAGTGATGATTACTTGAAGTTGATAAACCAATTTAATCATGTTCCTCAAAGTTTTATTAGTTTGGATGAAATTAGTTAGATTATGTGTAATTGTTGTATAATTGAATTAAGATATGTTATGTGATGTTATTGAGCTTGATAAGACAATAATAATCATAGAAATTGAGTTAGAACAGATGGAACAAGCTGAAAATGAAGAATTTAGATGTTAAATTCGTAACAGGGCTGAAGGGAAACGAAGCTGTTAACCCTTGGCCTACGGCCGGCGGTCAAACAACTTAGCCGGCGGCTAAATGGCCTAAAGCAGAAAAATGACCCTTTCGATTATACACTTCATTTCAAATGGTCTGTTTACGTCTTAGCCGCGACTAATAAATGAAGTAATATAATTATTTTGTTATGAAGCAAGTACATGTAAAGTAATTGTTATATGCTTGATTTTAATGTGGTAAATTGGTAGTACGTGACTATGTTAACTAGTTGAAGCAAGAATTGAATTCAACTACTAATTAAATTGTTTTGTGGTATTACAGATACACCGAAGACTCAGTGAGTTAGTCAGCTGAGTAAGTGAATTGAAGTTGACAGGTGAATTAACTTGGAACTTCAGTGTGATTGGTTGTGACATATTGGTTTCAACGATATAAATATAGTGATTGTTGATTATATTGCTGAGATATATATATAAAACTGTGATGTGTTGCCTATGTGCATTCTGGTGATTCGGGGGTCAACAATTGTTGGACTGATTGCTACAGGTTAGTCAATGTGAGATTTATAATCATGTGTTGAGAATGGAACACATATTGACTAAAGGTAGCAGTCAGTTATCGGTAAAATCATTGTATTGGCCTGCAGTGATTGTAAGTGTCTCTTGGTGGGCCATCCGCGGTCAGAGGGCTTCACAAGGACCACCGATCCTCTTGGTGATGTTGTGTCAAGTGATATTGCTGATAATTGATATTGTTATAGCTAAGTTAAACTGTTTGTATCAGGTTTATTCACTTAGCTTCGTGCTAATCCCGTTGTTTACTCCTTGCAGGTTTATGTGATGTTTTGGGACTGGGCAAGGAGTAACTGGGAGTTGTTTGACCAGGATTACTCTGATTTTGTTAGATACAGTTGCTCGTGTTTTGTTATATAATGATTATGATAAAGTAATGGTTTGTAAATTAGCAGTTAATACTTAAAACTTGTGATATGTTTTGATAGATGACATAATGTCATCCATGTGAATATGAATGGGATTTCGCTTCCGAGTTTAAAAAAAAAAAAATGTCAAGTGAAATTTGGTGCTTGTTATAAATTGGTATCAGAGCATAGGTTTGGGCGAATTGAGCAGTGATTAAGTGTTCAATCCCAAACCTAGTGGTATTGGTCAAACATTCTAGGTGACGGGATTGGTTATGAATTGTGATTTGGTTAGTATATTAGTACTAACAATTAACGAGTTGTGAGATGTGTTGTGATTACAGGATGGCTGAGAATGAGCAACCGAACCCTACCCTTAGTAATGCCTCAGAGACAGATGTACCTCCAGATAATCAGGGCACTTCTTATTCAGTAGGTGGAGAATCTGATCGTGACTATATGATGAGATTAGAGGCTCGGGTGATAGAGCAAAGTAGACAGTTGGCCGAGCTTTCTCAACGGCAAATTCCAAGTCAGCCACATGTTGAGAGTACTGTTCCACCTATTACATCTACTTTTCGGGCTCCGACATCAGTTCCTTATGTTTCTCAGCAACAGACTCAGGGGTATACTTTTCAGACTTCTGTACCATTTTCTACGTATGGATCTTTTGGTTTTCAGACACCTACATTCTCACCATTTCAGCAAACAGAGAAAGGTTGTTCTTTGAAAACATTTATGTCTAGTAATCCTTCTGTATACTCTGGGAGTACTGATCCTACTGTTACCCTTGACTGGTTAAGTGATGTTGAGAGGAAATTGGATGTTTGTCATTGTGATGAGAAGGATAAGGTACCTTATGCAGTACAGTTGTTAAAGGGTCAGGCTATGTCATGGTGGGATTCGATTACTGCCCCATTTACTTCACAGCAGATAGCTACTATTAGATGGCCAGATTTTCGTGCTGAGGTTTGTAAGCAGTTCTGTTCTAAATATAATCTTTCTCGTATTAGGTAGGAATTCCTTGACTTGGAGAAGAATGATCAGATGAGTATTGATGAGCTTATTAGACAGTTCTCCGAGAAGCTGAGATTTGTGCAGGAGTGGGTCCCGACTGACAGGACCAAGATTGATCAGTTTGTTAGAGCCTTGCCTCCTGATTACCGTACTACTGTGAGATTAGCAGGTACAATTTCACAGGATTTTGATTTAGCCCGTTCGGTTGACAGTGATATTCAGGCTAAGAGACTGCGGAACAAGGAAAGGTTCCAACAGAGGCAAAGGGGTGATTCTTCTGATCGGGGTAAGCAGAAAGGACATAGTACACAGCCGAGCAGGAGAGTTAGTTTTGGTGGTAATACTTCTGATGGTTCTTACTGCATCAAGTGTAAAGCTAGACACACCGGGCCTTGTACTCCTCAGACATCTAGGTGCGTCAAATGTGGAGTGTTGGGACATGCAGCTAGAGATTGTACTTATCCTAATCAGGTATGCTGGAACTGTCATAAGGAGGGTCATAGAGTGGGTGATTGCCCTGAGGCTAGGAGACAGGGATTGGGTATGGGTGGTGGTTCCTCTTCTTCAGGCCAAAAGCGAAAGAATTCGCCACCTGCTACTAGTCGTGCATTTCAGATGACAGTTGATGAGGCTGTTGTCACTGATGATGTTATCACTGGTACTTTTCTTGTTAATTCTGTACCAGCACGTGTACTTTTTGATTCTGGAGCAAACTGTTCATTTATATCTGTGAACTTCTGTGATAAGTTAAAGTTGACTCCTTTGTTGATTACAAACCCTATAGAAGTAGAAGTGGCCAGTGGCAAAATGGTTCATGTTACCACCTCGGTAAAAGGGGCTAGTATTACGATAGAGGGTTATGATTTTCCTGTTTCATTTCTTCTGTTGCCTATCCCAAGTTTTGATGTGGTGTTAGGTATGAATTGGCTGAGTCAAAACAAAGCCAATATCGAGTGTCACAAAAAGTTGATTAAAATCCTAATTTCCGAAAAGTCATATGTAGTGGCTCGAGGAGAAAGGGAAAAAGGCAGTATTCCATTGATTTCTATGATGAAAGCTAGAAAATCTCTAGCTAAAGGGTGTTAGTTTTATTTGGCCTATGTTGTGAATACCAAGTTAGAAAAGAGATCTGTGTCTGATGTCTGGGTGGTTTCTGAATACCCGGAGATTTTCCCCGATGAGTTGCCTGGTTTACCTCCTGTTAGGGATGTCGAGTATCAGATTGATTTGATTCCTGGTTCCTCCCCTGTAGCTAAGTCTCCTTATAGATTAGCACCTTCTGAAATTCGGGAAATGATGACTCAGATTCAGGAACTGTTAGATAAGGGTTTTGTACGACCTAGTCATTCTCCCTGGGGCGCTCCTGTTTTATTTGTGAAAAAGAAAGACGGCACTCTTCATATGTGTATTGATTATAGGGAGCTGAATAAAAGGACTGTGAAGAATAAGTATCCTTTACCCAGAATCGACGAGTTATTTGATCAGTTGTAGGGATCCTCATATTTTTCTAAAATTGATTTGAGATCAGGTTATCACCAGGTGCGGGTTCGTGAAGAAGATATTCCTAAGACTGCTTTTCGTACCAGGTACGGCCATTATGAATTTTTAGTTATGTCGTTTGGGTTGACTAATGCCCCTGCTGTGTTTATGGATCTAATGAATCGGGTTTGTCGACCGTTCCTTGATAAGTTTGTGATTGTATTTATTGATGATATTCTGATTTATTCAAAGTCTGAGTCTGAACATGAACAGCATTTGAGGCTGGTTTTGGAAACCTTAAAAAGGGAACATTTGTATGCTAAGTTTTCAAAATGTGAATTCTGGTTGCGGGAAGTACAGTTTTTGGGGCATGTTATTTGTGATAATGGGATAAAGGTTGATCCGTCTAAGGTTGAAGCTGTAATGAATTGGAATACACCTAAATCTCCTCCTGAAATTAAAAGTTTTCTTGGGTTGGCCGGTTATTATAGAAAGTTCATTAAAGACTTTTCTAAGATTGCAAGCCCGTTGACCAAATTGACACGTAAGAATGTTAGATTTTAGTGGGGTGATCAGCAAGAATCAGCTTTTCAGACTCTGAGACAGTTGTTATGTCAGGCCCCAGTGTTATGCCAGATGGTTCTGATGATTTTACTGTTTATTGTGATGCTTCTTATGCTGGGTTGGGATGTGTTTTAATGCAAAGGGATAGGGTAATTGCTTATGCTTCTCGCCAGTTATAAACTCATGAAAAGAATTACCCTACACATGATTTAGAGCTTGCAGTAGTGGTATTTGCATTAAAGATTTGGAGGCATTACTTATATGGCACTAAATGTGTGATTTGTACTGACCACAAAAGTTTGCAGTATATGTTTACTCAGAAAGATTTGAACATGAGACAGAGGCGGTGGTTGGAGCTGATTAAGGATTATGACTGCGAAATCCGATATCACCCGGGTAAAGCTAATGTGGTAGCAGATGCGTTGAGCAGAAAGATGCCTTCTGATCGGGTATGTTTTATGCGTTTAGACATTCATTCTGATTTGATTTCTCAGTTAAAAGCTGCACAGTCTGAAGCATTACTGGATGTTAATTTGAAATTTGAAATTTTGCTGAAACGAAAGGATTTATTGGTTGATGATTCTCGAGGTTTGAAAACCTTTCAATCTCGGGTTTGGGTTCCATTACTTGGGGGACTTCGGGATTTGATATTATCTGAGGCACATAAATCTAGATTAACTGTTCATCCTGGAAGTACAAAGATGTATAATGACCTGAAACCTCTTTATTGGTGGCCTACAATGAAAACCGATGTTGCACATGTTGTGGAAACTTGTCACATTTGTTCCCAGGTGAAAGCAGAACATCAGAAACCGTATGGTTCATTGAGACAGCTGGATATTCCCGAGTGGAAATGGGAGCATATTACTATGGATTTTGTTACCAAACTTCCCAGAACGCAGAAAGGTAACGATATGATTTGGGTAATTGTTGACAGATTGACTAAGAGTGCTCACTTTTTGGCTACCAGTGAGACTGCTTCTTTGACTCGATTGGCCCAGTTGTACATTCATGAGATAGTTTCGAGGCATGGGATTCCGTTATCGATTGTGTCAGACAGGGATTCCAGGTTTATTTCTGGATTTTGGCAGAGTTTACAGCGGGAATTGGGTACCAGAGTTAACCTCAGTACAGCTTATCACCCACAGATAGATGGTCAGACAGAGCGTACCATTCAGACTCTGGAAGATATGCTGCGGGCTTGTGTATTAGAGTATGGTGGTTCTTGGGATTCTCATTTGCCTTTGGTAGAGTTTGCTTATAATAACTCTTACCATTCCAGCATCGGCATGCCACCCTACGAGATGTTATATGGATGTCGTTGCAGAACACCTACGTGCTGGTTAGAGGCGGGAGAAAAGCAGTTTGCAGGTCCTGATATTGTACATATTACAGCCGATAAAGTTGCTATAGCTCGTGAGAAACTGAAAGCTGCCAGAGATCGACAGAAACAGTATGCTGATCCCCGCCGTCGTCATGTTACTTTTGTTGAGGGTGAACTTGTTTATTTAAAGGTTTCCCCGTGGAAAGGTGTAATCAGATTTTGAAAACGTGGAGACTCGCCCCTAGGTATATTGGTCCTTTCAGAATCAGACAGGTGGTTAATGATCAGACAGTCGCCTTGAATCTTCCTCCTGAGTTATCTGGTATTCATGACACTTTAAATGTTTGTTATTTGAGGAAATGTAATGTGGAGGATCAATCCCAAATCCTTCCATTACAGGATCTTAGAGTTGATTCTAGTCAGAAACTAGTTGAGGAACCCATTGAATTAGTTGATAGAAAGGTGACTAAATTACGTAAGAAAGAGATCCCGATGGTTCTAGTGAAATGGAGACATAGTTTGGGGGCGAACCTTACCTGGGAGACTGAGTCGAGCATGCGCTCACGATATCCTCATTTGTTTGAGTCTAGTGAGATTTCGGGGACGAAATCTTCCTAAGGAGGGGAGATTTGTAACACCCGCTTTTGTGACTATCTGGTAATTTCTTTTAATCTAAATGTTATTATTTGTTATATTTCAAATATTGTGTTTATATATGTTTTGAATTAGAACTTAGTGAATTTGGTTAAGGATTTATTGTGACTAGTGAATTATTTACCGTTTTAAATAGTTATAGTTCACGGTAAAATAAAATAGTTTTCCCGCAATTGGTATTTAGGTTCCAGACAATAGATTAAAAAGGGGACTATTTTAAGTGAATACGGAGTCGGTTTAAAAATCTGTGCCGACCTATTTATTCCTTTCCTAAAAAGGAAAGTTATCATTTTCTTCAAAACCTTTGTATTGCAAATTTAAAACCCTAAACCTAAACTATACATAATCAAACAAGCTGTGATCTTTGTGGAATTCTGATTTCATCATCTTCATCAATATCATAATATTCAAAAGAGTAAGTGTTCTTGATTGTTATTATAACATGAACATGAAAATTAGTAGAAAAGGTAGGTTCTAATTGTGGTTACATGATACTTGAAGTATGTTAGATTGTTATGTGTTACTAGTGATGATTACTTGAAGTTGATAAACCAATTTAATCATGTTCCTCAAAGTTTTATTAATTTGGATGAAATTAGTCAGATTATGTGTAATTGTTGTATAATTGAATTAAGATATGTTATGTGATGTTATTGAGCTTGATAAGACAATAATAATCATAGAAATTGAGTTAGAACATATGGAACAAGCTGAAAATGAAGAATTTAGATGTTAAATTCGTAACAGGGCTGAAGGGAAACGAAGCTGTTAACCCTTGGCCTACGGCCGGCGGTCAAACAACTTAGCCGGCGGCTAAATGGCCTAAAGCAGAAAAATGACCCTTTCGATTATACACTTCATTTCAAATGGTCTGTTTACGTCTTAGCCGCGACTAATAAATGAAGTAATATAATTATTTTGTTATGAAGCAAGTACATGTAAAGTAATTGTTATATGCTTGATTTTAATGTGGTAAATTGGTAGTACGTGACTATGTTAACTAGTTGAAGCAAGAATTGAATTCAACTACTAATTAAATTGTTTTGTGGTATTACAGATACACCGAAGACTCAGTGAGTTAGTCAGCTGAGTAAGTGAATTGAAGTTGACAGGTGAATTAACTTGGAACTTCAGTGTGATTGGTTGTGACATATTGGTTTCAACGATATAAATATAGTGATTGTTGATTATATTGCTGAGATATATATATAAAACTGTGATGTGTTGCCTATGTGCATTCTGGTGATTCGGGGGTCAACAATTGTTGGACTGATTGCTACAGGTTAGTCAATGTGAGATTTATAATCATGTGTTGAGAATGGAACACATATTGACTAAAGGTAGCAGTCAGTTATCGGTAAAATCATTGTATTGGCCTGCAGTGATTGTAAGTGTCTCTTGGTGGGCCATCCGCGGTCAGAGGGCTTCACAAGGACCACCGATCCTCTTGGTGATGTTGTGTCAAGTGATATTGCTGATAATTGATATTGTTATAGCTAAGTTAAACTGTTTGTATCAGGTTTATTCACTTAGCTTCGTGCTAATCCCGTTGTTTACTCCTTGCAGGTTTATGTGATGTTTTGGGACTGGGCAAGGAGTAACTGGGAGTTGTTTGACCAGGATTACTCTGATTTTGTTAGATACAGTTGCTCGTGTTTTGTTATATAATGATTATGATAAAGTAATGGTTTGTAAATTAGCAGTTAATACTTAAAACTTGTGATATGTTTTGATAGATGACATAATGTCATCCATGTGAATATGAATGGGATTTCGCTTCCGAGTTTTAAAAAAAAAATGTCAAGTGAAATTTGGTGCGTGTTATAAATTTGAACGTGATATGACACCAATGTCTATATTTATATATTAATATTAATTTAAGGGTCTTTAATGAGACATATACCTTTTAACCCATGTGTGTTTTCTGAAGGTTGCGAGAGCTACTTGTATTTTGAGAGAATTGTATTTTGAGAGAAATGAGTGACAGATGATTTTAAGGTGTCACTCGGTTTAGATTAGCAGGATCTTGAAAATATTGCATTGTACGTAAATGCAGTGTTGTAAATTTGAACCGTTAATTACAGAAAATTAACGGTTAAAATCGTCTGCCCCTTTTTCTCTTTAAAATGTAGTTTCCAATCTGATCCATTATCTATCTTTAGATCATGTGATATATATGAATTATATTATTGTATGTACATATATATAGATATCTAGTTATTTCACTAATCAATTCAGCATTACCCAAGTGGTACTACCAGTGCAAACGTCAAGATCTCAATCACATATGCGACTTATAGGTCAGAGGTTCGAATTCGTGCTTCAACATATGCTGGTGATTTGTTGACAGGTGATTTGCCCGACATTTATGCTACATGCGAGTGGGAAGGACGCATACCATTGAAATATGATAAGGGGTTAGGGATACCCTCCAAATTATATTTTTTTAGTTACTTTCACTATACTTCAAGTTGTTTGTGTTGTATTACTATTATACTATATATTTTCAAATGGAAAACTATATCTTGAACTTGTCATGATATCTTAAGAACTTTATCATCAATTTATCATTAGGTATAACATGTTAGTCTTTCAAGATCAGATAATCAATAATTCAAAGGTAACATTGTTCTTTTTACCTAAACTTCTCTACTATCTTTGACTCTTCTCATTTACTTTCTAATTCCTTATCTGAATGCACATCTATCTTTTTAGATGCATATTGAAAGTTGCTAGACTCTTACAAGTCACGAGTCGCATTATAATTTTAAAAATCGATCTGATGTGGAACCGACTAGATCTTAAGCTAATTTGACTCTTATGAGCCGTTTATTGACTCTTCCTAGTTGTGATTCCGAGTCTTGTGCCACTCTTACAAGTTAGAAAGTCAGACAAACTTTTAGTGTAGTGTAATACATAAATTAAAATACAAAATATAAAAAAGAAATGATTATACTCTATTTTGAATTAAGTTTTTGTGTTGATTGCCGATCAACGATTTGACTAACGACTCTCACCATGTTTTACTTCTCTTAAAAATAAAGATCTTAAACAATAACATACATATATATATATATATATATATATATATATATATATATATATATATATATATATATATATATATATATATATATATATATATATATATGGGGAGTGATTCGTACACCATCTATTTTTGGCCGTACACCACCAAACGTGCTTTATAGTGTTGTACAGTACAACACCCTGTAGCATGTTTTGTAACAACCCCCAAATTAGGGCCAATTTAAAATTTTCCTAATTACGTGCTTACTACGTGTATTTAATATGAAATAGGATTAAATACGTTGATTACTTACTATATATATATAGGTGATATATATATATACACGTATACGATTCGTTCAAATCGTATAAAAATACAATTGTACAAATATACGGACGTTGGTAAAATAATTATTAAATAATGTGGAATTATTTAATTACTTCAACAACTACTTAATATTATGTTTATAATATAACGAAAACGTACGTTTTTAATCAAAACGTTACCAAACTCTCCGAAAACTCGACCAACCGACAAAACAAAAAAAGTTATATTGTATAACTTGAAAACAAAGTATTTTATTAAAATACTTCAACTAAATTATCGAATAATATCTCGTATTTTAAAATGTATAAATAATCGCGTACAAAATTATTTTAACGTTTAAACGACCGGGGAAACGAACACCGCACGGAGCGCAACCACGAGGGAACGAAATTTGGTGAGACCACACCATGGTGGCCCCACCCCAACCGGCCTAGGTGAGGGGGCATTAAGCCCTCACCATTCTTGCTTCTTCAACACACAAAAACAAAAACACACTCAATCCTCTCCTCTCTCTCTCTCTCAATCGGTTTCTCTCTCTCTCTCTCTAAACCGCCACCACTAAACCACCATAAAAACACCAAAAAAAACACCTCAAAGGTCTAGACCCGTTTGGAGAAAGGCGATCACGAGAACGAGGGCTACAACTTCATCTTTTCGGATTTTCGTTTCGACAACTTTGTAAGTTTTCCGGCGACTTGCAAACTTTCCGATTTTGATTATTTTCACTTGCATGTTGTTCCTCTAACTTAGTAATGTTCAAATATGTAATTTAAACTCGTTTTTGAATACGTTAACGGAAATGTCGGTTTTGGTCATTTTTAAGAAAACGACACTACAAACACTAAAAACACCAAACAACAATTTTTATAAACTCTTTGTAACATACTAAAACTAGTGTAAAAGATTCGGACCCAACGGAACTTGTTAAACACGTTTTCGACACAAACTTGGACCAAACAGACGCTAGTGTCGCATGGCTCACGCCAGATATGCGACACTTCGTATAAGTGACGCATAGGTCACAAATCAGACAATACGCGACACTTCGCCCTAGTGAAGCATACATCACAAATCATTCATATTGCGACACTTCCTAAGTGCCGCTAAAAACCACTTACACGACACTTATACCGTCACTTCGTTAGTGACGCTTATGTTGGACCCGACACTACTACCGTCACTTACCCTAGTGGCGCACTGATGAAACACGACACTTAATAACGACACTACCTTAGTGACGCACCATGCCCATGCGGCACTTCCCTAAGTGTCGCACACATTATTAAACAGACACCTAATGCGACACTACCTAAGTGTCGCATGCCACCCATAAGTGACGCATACAAGTGACGCTAAAACCTGCTGTTTGACACTTACATTTTATACAAGTATAGAATATACTTAAAACGTAAACATACTTTACTCAACAATACTTGTACACGAAAATACTATACTTTTGGAAATATACAACGATACTGGAATACATACGAGATTATACGAGAGATTTCTCTCACACTCACACTCGAGAATACACTCGAAAACACTTAGGAGATTACACTCCAACAAGCTTACACTTGTACACATACACGGGACTGCACCCGATACGAACTTATGAGTTCACTCCAAATACTTACGTGTGGGATTACACGCTAACTGACACGAACGATACACGATTGCTATACGAATGTACTTGATAACTAAACAGTTACTATGAATACATAATAGTAATGGATGGAATTATTATTACACGCCGATACCAACGGGCCGTACAACTTTTCTACAAACTACGAATTACAAACAATTACAAACGTACAACAACTAATGGACATTTACTAGTTTGGGAACAACTAGCGTGGATACTTTACAAGTATGCCATTTACTTACTGAACCTTGTGCGTATTAGGATGCTAAGGGTTGCTAGTTTGGGATACTACATTTGCTTGATTTACTGCATCGTCTGCTAGACTCAGGTGAGTCTCACGGCCCCATTTTACTGCTTTTACATCGGGAGAGATGCATTACTTGTTTTACATGAACACACATATTTACTGGCTGCCAATGACATACAAACTTTACTGATTTACGGATACGCCAATTGCATAAGTTCTCGACTAATCCACTGAAAGCCTCCTAATCATAGTTGTTAGTTATGGGATAAGCGAGAGTTTTAGTATATGGATCCATATGGGACTGACAATCCCCGCCCGGGGTAGCACGCACTACCACGAACCGTTACTGTAGGAACGGGCGTTTCTTACTCGTTTCATATGAATGTTTTTGGATTAACATTCACGGGGGTACTATTATTTAATGTACGTTAAGCTTCAACTATGGTGGCTCATGGCAAGGGTATCAAACGGTTTGCATGACCTGCAACCACCACTTACTTACTGGCTGGCTAATGATTTACAGATACTACTTGTGTGTTCAAACTATTTACTTATAAACCTGTGAGATTCAACAACCTTTTTGGTTGACCGTTTTAGTAATGCTTCTCAGGTACACAGCATCAGTAGGGATGCCCAGCAGGATAAGCTTACTTAGCTCGAGTCGCATGCACTTACAAGCTTGGAGATTTTTATACATTACTTTTGTACTAGTTGTTATGTATTAGAATCTCTAGGAAACTTACTCGAACTCGAGCTTGTATTTTGAACAACTTATGTATTAATGTAATAACTTTTCGAACGTCTCATTTAGAGTCGTTCACTGTATCCTTTGTGCTTGTGATTATTGATTAGTAACACCCAAAACTCGCTTCCGCAAACCATTAAATTTGGGGGTGTTACATGTTTGGTGGTGTAGGGTTAAAAAAAGGTAGTGTACGAATCAGCACCCTATATATATACATATATATATATAAATATATATATTTATTGTAAAATTGTAACTCGTACAAGTCGCATCATGTCACGAGTCCCGAAATAAAAATGAAGATTTCAAGTCACAACTCAACTCACGAGTTAACAACTATATACTTCATGAAGTAAGTTCATTAATTTGAACCTCTATATGCATAATTAATGAAAATATATATAATAGCATGAGGGGAAATGTCGCATCGATCGATTTACATAGCGCGCCTAATTACCTCAAAAATATTAAAATAATATAATAAACGAGGATATGACATCATCAATAAAAATTAGATTCAATTAATCAATTAGATATATTTATTTTAATTAGATTAAAAACCATTATTTCAATTAGTGTAACAATCAACATCCGTGTAACAATCGACATCCGTGTATTTTTGTTTTTTTTGTTTTTTTTGAATGGCAACTTTTTATAAACAACTTTGGCAAGCTACTATGTGCAAATAAAGGGAAAGCTAATTACAAAGACCTATTACAAGTTGTCATTGGATCAATAGACCTTTATACATTTATTCATGATTCAAGTGAATGAGAAAAGTTTGACATGCATCGTCTCCAAGGATATGATCACTTCTCGACTTGGTGTAGAAAGTTGTCTTGTTCCTATGACTCCAAAGGACCCAAAGGGTGAATAACAACATCGAAACACTTTTTTACCACCACATTTTAATCTCTTAAGTACGAGACTTCCATTAATTTTTGCAATTGCAAAACGTGTTGTTCCGGACACGCAAACCGGCCCACGTCAAGCCGCCCCAGACCCAACGCGTGGGAGGTAAATTGGATTCACCAAGTGGCCAAGGCCATGCAGGGGTGTCAATCCTATGGATTGAATACCCGACCCTCCCTTTTGCAACTGGGGCCTACGATTGTGCAACATACTCAACCACTTGGGTACACGCCCAGGGGCGACTTCCATTAATTTTTGAATGCTGATTGGTTTAGGAATATCCATGTTCCACCATTTTAGCACCTTCTGGCTTCTGCCATAAATCATCTGACAACAATTAAAAAATAATTGCAAAGATGATTCCTAATCATTATCAAAAAGTGGACATCGATCTCGTCATCTGTAAATTTATGTTTCTCTCATCTACATTTACATGTGTGGGAAGACGATCATTCAGCGCATATGTATATACACGAATTTAAAATCTAGTACTGTAATATAATAGTAATATGGTCGAGTTGTACGTTTACTAATTGATTTATAATATGTGCAACTAAACGTTGATTCTTGCAGCACGACTCGCATAGTCGCATGGACAAAGACACCTACCAAATCTAAACTATAATAGCAATATATATAGCTAGGATGTCGTCGAGTTATACGTTATATGATTGGTTAATAATATATGCAAGTCAAGCTGGATTCTTGCAGCAAGCTACTCGCTAGAAAATAATATAATCTCAAATATTATATTATTATATAATAATAACATCATTTTAAATGCGAAAAGACACCTCACCGAATGTCAATCATAGACTTTTCTAGCTTTTAAAGGAGAAATAATAATACAAATATAATGATTAATGATAAATATGGCTAATATGTATCCCTTCTCTTTCAAATTTATTATATACGGAAAAAAACGCAGTTTAAAAAAATATAATCATTACATTATATTTTTGTCTAATGACATTTATGGGCAAGGTTCAAATAAGAACACTTATGGTGGGAACAGTAGAAATGCACATTTTTACTTTTAACTTTAATAATAAATAATGTTTTTGATGAGAAATTGATATCAAAATTCTTAGAATTGTGTGCTCTTTACTATGAATTTTTTTTTTTTAAATGTGATACACATCATAATTTTTTTTGTGTATCACAGTATCACACATAAAAGGTTGTGATACACAACTTTAATTTGTGTATCTTATATATTTTTTTAGTTAATCTAATATTAAAGATAAAGTTTCAATAATTTTGGCATGACTTTTTTTTGCAAAACGTGTACATATGTTGAATTTAAAAGTGAAAAAACCTCGTTCCTACGGTTCCTACGATAATAAGTGATCTCACGATAACCTTCCCCTTACATTTATTCTTATTTTTTCACCAATCTTGTATGACATATATACATGTAAAATATGGATAATATCGGAAGTTTAATTAATTTCACCCTTCTATTTTATAAAGTAAATAATTAATTAGAAACATTAGAAGAAAGATACGTAAACTATAAATATGGGAGATAGTGAATAGTACATGTGACACATTGATTGATTTAAACATCTATTCTATATTTATATACTAGACTTAAACCCGTGTATATACACGGGCCGTTGATTTTTAATTTAAAATTGCATATTTAATATCTTGTTTCTAATAATAGATTGTGTAAGTTAATATGTATATTAAGCATTTAGTTGGATTCATGATAATATTATTTTATGTAAATGAATTTATATAAGTAAAGATTAAAAAAGTAAAAGATTTTGAAACCACGTTAGTGAAAGAAATTAATCATTTAAGTCTATATTAATCTTTTCAAATAATTTTATTTTTACTGGGTGAATTAATAAAAGAAAGTAAGAAACATTATATATCTATTTGGATAATGTTTCAATTAATGAATTATATTTTTTTTTATGTAAGTGAATAGTTGATTAAAAGAAATTCTTTTTTAATAAGTTAGTGATGTTTTATAAAATTTACAAAAATTAGAGGACTTAATTGACAAATTGAAACTTAATTAAATGATGATATCATAAATGTGTTTCCTATATACTCCCTCCGTCCCAAATTTATAGTCCAGTATTCCATTTTGGGCTGTCCCAAATTAATTGTCCACTTTCATAAATAGATAAAAAATAATGAGATAAAATTCTTATATACCCCTAATTTATATATATAAGACAAAAAAGCAGGTAAAAAGTAAAGGGTAAAACTGTAATCTTATCAAAAAGTAAGAGAGAAGTTGATGTTTTCTTAAACTGCATATTTTTTGTCTGGGGACAATTAAATTGGGACGGAGGGAGTATAATTTATTAAGATTATATATATATATATATATATATATATATATATATATATATATATATATATATATATATATATATATATATATATATATATATATACTAGATGCAAACCCGTGCGATACACGGTAATTTTGATTATCCAATCTATGTATTTCAAAAATTTATGTTTGATAAAATACTTTGATAAGTACAACATATAGAAGTATTTCTCATCAATACATTAATGAATACCTTACATATAATTGTTTCGGCCGGAGTTTAATGTGATCTCATACTTCATCAATGAACTCTAACTTGCAAATTGAGTTATAAACAATAAACCATTTAAGGATCACAAAATTTCTAGTTCTCTTTGAAGGTGTATAAACCGAGTTCATAACGATGAGTTGTTAATATATCTTTGAAACTGTTCGACCCAAATATGTGGAGTAAGGACCAAAAGTTTTAGTTAGAAAAATTTAAGTCTCCTCCTAAATTATTGTGGAGTATTTGATTCCCCGATGGAGCTTAATTCGTGTGTACATTTGTCTTACCTGTATTTTTAAATATACTTTATAGACCATTTATATTTATATATCTAGAAATTGTTATTTTTTAATATTAATGTTAATATATATGATATCCTTCGTATGCCGACTTTCTTGTTTTCATATTATATATTTATTTATTTATTAGTTTATAAAATTACTATAATAATTATATTTTTGTTAACTGAAAATTTAGGAATTTGTGTTTTAGTATGAAATATCTTATATGTATTTTTAAACTTAATTTAATTAATTATCTACTTAATTTAATTTATAATTTTAATTAATGAAAGATCACCACGTGTCATTATTGCCCGCGCGGCAAATTCTGGAGCCATCTTTACTACCCGCTTAATATATATATATATATATATATATATATATATATATATATATATATATATAAAACGTCAAAAAAAAGTTTATTTGAGAAATAACTTCAAAAAGTTATTTAAAAAAGAAGCTACGAAGAAAATTTTATAAAATAACATGTTTTGGATAGTTAAAAAGTGATTTTAAAGTGTTTCTCACGTTCTCACGAAAATTAGTCTTCTCATTTGAACCCGGGACTATATATATATATATATATATATATATATATATATATATATATATATATATATATATATATCGTAAGGCACATAAAACATCTTTTCACATGGTTACAAAAACTGTGTAGCTCTATATTTTATATTAATTAACAATGAGATTTATAGAGTACGTAAAAATACAAATATTAATTGAAAATCTAAATCATCTATACAATTGGACATGTACATACATACACAAATCCTAAACTGTTTGCGTATTTGATTGCTGAAATATGTACTTAATAGAGATATTAACTGATCAGTTAATACGCAAACAGTTTTCGGGATCTCCATTAAGTACATATTTCAGCAATCAAATAATATCTCTATTCATTAAAGTTTCTTTTGATTGTCTTTTAAATGAAAATAAATAGAAACAATCCAAGATAATAAGAAAATAGAATGGATAAAATGTAATTTTGAGTGCTTATAACAGTTAAACTCAACCTTTTGCAGTTAGTCATGATGCTATTTAAGCTAAGTAATTCTTTATTTTCAGCTAACAAAAAACATAACTTGCTTCATGACAATCTATTAATCTATTTATCTATTCTATTCATTATAAGAAAAATTATGGAAGAATAATAGCCATTAGATAATAAACAAAAATAAAGATCTAACCTTCAGTTTAGTTAATGACATATTTAATCTCATATTTATGTGACTAAAAGACTAATATATCCTTCTATATTTACAATATATACACTTCTATATTTATAATATAAATTTTTTGTTTTTTATTAATTGTAGATCACTCTCCAAATATTTTATGAAAAAATTAATTAAATAACTACTTCATTATTTCTTCCATGATTCTTCCTATAATCTTCGTGATTTTTTTTTCTGAAAAAACCCCATTATGATATTTTTCAATTAAAAAAAATCATGGCTTCATTCCATCACCATGTAATCTAAATTACTATACGATCGCCTTTTTTCAATTCTTTTATCAATTTCTAATTTCCTATTCTTGGACTATGGATGACAATGGGTCGGGCTCGGGCGGGTTTAAGTGTATCTGTACCCATACCCGTCTTGAATATTCGTACAAATACCCGGTCCAATACTCGTTGGGTACCCAATTAGTATTACCCATCGGTTTTTTGGATTTATTCACTGGTTTCGGTTATCCCTATGTATGTAACTTTGTCAGATCAAAAAAATATTTAGTTGTTAAAAATACGATGCAAATTTGGAAACACGACAAAAAAAGCGAAACGATAATACCATAAACTGTAGTATATTCAAGATTTAAAATCTTTAAGCTAATAATTTAACTATTTAAGTAACTAATTCAAAGTTTCGGTACGTTCAAAATAACGAACAATTTTATGTTTTCATATCATACAAAGTTAGAATGTAATAATTAAGGGAATCTAAATATAAAAGTGTATGGTATAAGATTCATCGGTTGATATGTACATTATTTTCTTTATATATATAAAAATTATATATATAGTATATAAAATTCAAATTAATAATAACAATTATGATCGTATGAATACGGGTAGATGGCTATAGATACGAGTACGTGTAATTCGAGGATATTACCAAAACCATTACCATACCCATACATGCGGAATAAAAAGATCTGTACCCGAATCGCATCCAACCCGCCTCCATATATATTATGTGGATCTATTTTAAAAATAAGTACATGTTAAAGTTCTTGAAAGTATAATATCAATCTCATAGCAAAAACAATTTTTTTGAATATAACTTACATTCTTTTTGAAGATGTATACTCCTAAAGTATCACTAACTTCTTGAATATAACTTACATTGTTCGAATGATTTCTCACTGTTGTGACAAGCATAACCAAACAAATTTACGAAGAATGAGTATAATATATGAATTCTAACAAATAATATAGCATAATGTATTTTATCATACTTTAAACAAAAATGAAAGTAAATGATTTCACAAGATAGTCGTGCTTCACAGATAATTAAGTTAAGCCGTCCAATTCAAACGGTGAACATTTGAGCAGTCTTTTGGCCACAAGTTCTCTGATCTACTAATGCAATTCATAAACATATTCACTATACATGTACTTATACCATTCGAATTATATCTTACGTTTTGCTTCAAATGTTAAAATTTGTGACTTATTGACCGTTAACGTACATTGATAATGTAACTTAGTCCGGACATACATATAGATGAGGCAACTTAAACATCTTTCATGGACGATACCGCGAATTTCTCGGGTCCTAAACTAGTTAAATATAATTTGAAAAATTCAACTCCTGATCGAACTTGAACGTCCCTAACCTCTACTCATTAATGATAGGTAATTTGAAGGGTACCTTTAACCCGCCTACTATATTTCAATAGTATGCGTATGCTCCACCCGCAAGAGCATCAACGCCGGGAAACTCACCTGTGTTCACAAATCAACCAAATATGCCGTGACTCGAATTTGAACTCCTAATTGACCTGTGCGTTACACATATGAAATTTGAGTATTTACGATGGCGGTACCACTTGGCTATGCCCGATTGGTCGCTCCTTAATGATGGTTTGACCATATGTTAATAAATCAGTCTCCACAATTTAACGTGTAAAATGTAACAGCCGACATTTTTTTATAAAGTTCAATTATGTACTCGTAAATGAAAAAGATAACGCATCTTGATGTGGCATCAATAATATAAGTGGATGTCCACATCTTTTAAACTTTGAGGGATTGGTGAAATGCTTGACATTAATTTCATAAATGGTCCCTCGAATAGATTTGATTTTATGCCGTACAACAGCACAATATATTTCCCCTAAGTTTAAAGCAATTTACGTAAATCGTCCTTATATTTTTCTCTCATATTTTCAATTCAATAAATTTACAATTTATTCGAAAATAGTCCATCGTCCACTCAAAATGATTAAGATAACAATTTTATTCAATCAACTAAAATATAGAAAACATTATCAATATAATAAGAAAAAATATATTTTATTTATTTTAGGTGGATGATAGACTGTTTTCAAATAAATTGTAAACTTATTGAGCTGAAATCGTGAAAGAAAAAGTTTTTGCATGATTTTCGTAAATCGATGTAAATCACGGAGACCATTTATGAAATGTACTCCATTATATTATATATAGATATAGATATATAGATATATATGCTTCACTTCACGTTTCATCAGGCATTTGACAAAGGAATTAACTCAAATCTCCATGCAGATTTCTCAGTCTTCAATGCCTAAGTATCTGAAACAAGATGAACTGACTCAAGAATGTAGGGAGTTACTTTCATCCCTTCCGGTTGAAAGCGCTTGGGTTACTGCAAATTTCTACAAATATCAAGGTTTTTGGCATCCTATTAGACATTTGCAAGGAATCCTTTCATGTCAAAAACACTTTCAAGCTCAACACAATGATATCCTTCTTGTTACCACTCCTAAATCAGGCACTACATGGCTAAAAGCCGTCTTGTTCGCCCTAATGAATCGTACCCATTTTTCAAAATCCAGAAACAACCATCCATTACTTTCAAACAATCCTCATGTGCTTGTCCCTTTTTTAGAAGTTAAACTCTACCTCGAAGACGAGAACCCTGATCTCTCATTGTTCAAATCTCCAAGACTCTTTTCGACTCATATGCCTTATGTATCTTTACCAAAATCTGTCCATGATTCACAATGTAAGCTTGTTTATCTATGTAGAAACCCTAAAGATACCTTAATATCTCTTTGGTTTTTCACAAATAAGTTGAGACTTGAAGAAATGGGGGCTAATTCACTTGAAGAAGTTTTTAAGAAGTTTTGTGCAGGAGTTAGCATGTATGGACCATTTTGGGATCATGTGTTAGGTTATTGGGAAGAAAGCTTGAAGAATCCAGATAAAGTATTCTTTCTGAAATATGAAGATATGAAAGAAAACCCAAATCTTTATTTGAAGAAATTAGCAGAGTTTTTGGAGTGCCCATTTTCACTCAAAGAAGAAAAAGAAAAAGTTGTGGAGGGTATTTTGGAGATTTGTAGCTTTGAAAATTTGAGTAATTTGAAGGTGAATAAAGAAGGAAAGCTTCCATCTGGTGAGGAATGCAATGCCTTTTTCAGGAAAGGTGAAGTTGGTGATTGGAAAAATTATTTGACAAAGGAAATGGGGGAGCATCTTGACAAGATTTGTGAACAGAAGTTACATGGGTCTGGATTAAATTTTTAGAGTCCATCAGTGAGTATGTCTGTTAAATAACTAAATATGCATCTTAATATGTATGTTTGGGAGCTTCTTTTTATTTCACTACTCCATCATATCTATATATATTCTCAAATAAAAGACTTCATCTTGTGTAAATCTTGAACAATGTTTTTCAAAGTAGCTTTAAATTGCCATTGGCATTCCATTCTTACAACTTTAATAAACGAGCTTTAATATTCCCGATCGAACTTAATTTCTTTGACAAGCTTGATATCATATCAATTATAAATTTTTTTATTTAAAATTTTGTGTGCATATTAAATCATTTATTAAGATTTTAATTTTAGAGATAACGCCTACTGTTACTAAAGTTGATTATTATCTAAATATACTTTATCTATTACATTAAACATTAAGTAATAAAAACAAAAAAATACAATATAGTAAGCTATTTTCTTAAAGTTGTATGAAAATCAGATAAGTAATTTTGTTGATTAATACAAAGTATTAGTATAACTAAAATAATGGAATTGTTTTCTCAATAGGCAGGACAATACAAATAATAATGTATTTGTTATATTGATATTAAAAATTGAATATTATATGGATTGTGATAAGTTGATGTCATATATATTATGAAAATTTGATCAAAGTCGATATCATGAGAAATAGAATAGTTAAAAGAGATGAACCTTTAGGATCTCATGATGATATGATATTTTGTTTGCAAATTGATTATATATAAGTGTATAATGAGAGAAGTTATTTGTAGCATTATTGCTTATAAATAATAAGACACTAAAATATTAATGCATGTGCCATATTTGATGTGGTACGTACGTTAACAAATGATGTTGATATAACGTACACGTGATACCTACATGTCATTTTATATAGGCAAAAAGTTATTTTTATCTTATTAATTAAAAGAAAAATTGTGAAAGATTGCGCGGGAGAATTAGATCATTGATTAGAATGACCCAAGTCCATTTGTAGCTATTGAGTCCATTAGGGTTTATTTAGGTTTCGTATGTACTCTATAAATAGTTGCTCAATAACACAAACACCTTACGGGGTTTCATTGTTCAACACTAAGAACCTAGTGGTATACTATCTAAGAAGATGGATTATGGATGATGAACAAGGCTCACAATAGATGCAGACAGGGGCGGTACCAGAAAAAAATTGAAACGGGGGCAAAATTTAATAGTATATGTTGAACAGGGTTATCAACTCGGTTTTTTTGCTTTAACCAAAACTATTTTAGTTGAACCAAAGTAAATTTGGTTCAACATTAAATTCAAATTTTTATTCTAATGGACAACATATAACATATACTCATATAATTAGCATAAATTCTAAATCGAAAATGCTTATGTTTTACATGTTTATACAGCAAATGTGTAACACATTATCATATGTAGATTATGATATAAAAGGAAAAAATTGTAATCATAATTTAACAATTATGTTGATTTAAAATAGTATTACGTTGATTATATGCAATGGGGAAAAAAGAACGATTAAACATAGAGTGGAAAAAAATAAAATTAATGTAGTAAAGACGGATTGATCTTTAGACCTCTTAAATACCAAGTCTACTACCCAACCACCAAGCTAAACATGCTAATAATGACTATTGAAACTGTATTATATTTATTAGTTATAAGGGCAATATGCAAATTATATCAAAATCTACGAAATTTTTCTCAATTCGTAAAAACTTTGTCGGGGCGGGTGCCCACCCTGCACCCACCGTAGTACCGCCCTTGGATGCAGAGGGTATAAAGACTCCCTTTTATATTGTATGTAGGCATGAACAAAACCGGGTTTTGGCCCAACCCGACCCGACCATAAAACCGAACCGGGTTTTGGTCAAACCCGGTCAAACCGGGTATTTGACCAACCCGAACCGGGTTTTGACCGGGTTGGAACCGGGTTTTTGACCGGGTATTTGACCGGGTTAAGACCGGGTTTTCGGGTTTTTTTCGGGTTTTTGACCGGGTTTTTGGCCGGGTTTTCAACCCGACCCTATTTCAACCCGGGTTCAACCCGATTTCAATTTCAAAAAACCGTACCCGGTTCCATACCCGTCGGGTACTAAGAAAACCCGAACCGGGTAGGGTAAAACCGGGTAGGATCGGGTCGGGTATTCGGGTTCAAAATCGGGTTCGGGTTTCAACCCTGTTTTTTTGTTCATGACTAATTGTATGTTGCTTCTTGTTGTAAGTTAGGTTTCCTCCTTTTTATTTACAACCCAACATGGAAGCACATGGGCTTGACCATGTTGGGAGCCCATATATGAGGTCCAACCCAACTGGCATTGACGGCTTGACGCATGTCAAAAGACATGCAAAACAAAATAATTTGGCCGCAATACTTAATTGAGATAATGAACTTGCCAATAATATGCAAGTGTGAGCTCTGGCATGGACGTATTTCAAAACATGTAAATAAAGTAATATAGCCAGAGCCTTAACAATGACCCTGTAACAATACGTGACTTGTTAGGAAAATAAGCACCATTAATTTGATAGTGAGTACTCCGAAGCGGTTACCAACATAATTGCAATAGTAACAAGCCAATAGAAGTAACATGTATATTGTTTGGGCTCACCGATCACATATAGTATATGATGTATTGAATGGTAAATGAAATATGTAATAAAAAATGACATTCTAAAATGTTTGTTCGGGCCGCTCAAAACTATAGAAGATGACAATACCACACAATTTATCACTTTCTTGTCTTTGAGCTCCAGATTATTCACACCTATTGTAATATGAATATTGGCTCCATTCATTCTCCTTAATCGCACTGATCATGTCGAAAACACTTGGATAACTTTGCAAGTACCAAAACGTTAAATACAACAAAGTTTCTAATACTTAATAGAGCAATAGATCGATTATGGACGTTAATGATGAGTCCCGCCATATTCTTGATTGACGTAAACATTGGTATAAACCAACTTATTATATGTACATTATTATACATCAAAACCAACAATTTATCTTGGATGAAATAAATAAACTTTACTGAAAAGCAGATTTCATGAAATACACTTGATTGTCAATATATATATAACTAGAACGTAAACCCGTGTATACACACGGGTCCTTAAATATGTAATTGGTTTTTATAAGTACAAACATTTTGTATATAATATAGTTGTATCGTTTTATATGAGGTAATAAAGATATGCATATGTAAAATATTAACTTATCAATTAGATTGGGGATCATAAGGGAAGAGATCGTATGAGGAGAAGGAGAAGAAGTTTTATTTGTGGCCATTGGATGATCTTTTGGGTTTAATCAATGGTTAAAAAGGGTGGCAATTTTGTAATTACTTTAAAAAATAAGGGTATTAGTTAACAAAAAAAAAACATAACATTAATTTTCACTCCACACCCCTTCTACTATTTAGACTTTTACATTTTAACCCTTCCAATTTATTTTCTTCCCCCTCCTACCTTCTTCTTCCTCCAACCCCACCTACCACCACCCCACCACCCCCACCACTTGCTGCCACCACATGACTGCCGCCAGCCGCCGCCGGATTTCGGCCGCCGGAAAAAAAAAAAATTCAAAATTTTTTTTTTTTCAAAAAATAATTTTTTCAGATTTTTTTTTTTTCAAATTTTTTTTTTCAAAATTTTTTCCCATAAATCTTTTATTAGATATAGTATTCCTTTTCCTACTGCATTTTTAATAAAATTATATGTTTTTTTCACTGCATTTTGTATATTATTGTTAATTAAATAAAACTTTTATATATTTTACTGCATCTTCTATACCCGACGTCAACAAAATACTGTACAAATGGATTATATATATAATCTAAAATGCAGTAAAAAGAGAACAATATGTCCTAAATGATGTATGTGCAAAATGCAATAAAAACAACAATATGTATTATACTTTAATACAAAATGCAATACAAATAGATAATATGTAAAATACAAAATGCAGCACAAATCGATAATATGTAAAATACAAAATGTAGTGAATAACAAACAATATATAATGAATGAAATATATGAAAATGTAGCAAAAATAACAAAATGCAGTGAAAATAACAAAATACAGTAAAAATAGATTATGTATAATATAAAATGCAGTGAAAATAACAAAATGCAGTAAAAAAAATAAAATGCGGTACAAATAGATTATATATAATATAAAATGCAGTAAAACGAACAATGTGTACTAAATAAATATATGCAAAATGCAGTAAAAAAAAGTAGTATGTATTATACTTTCATACAAAATGCAGTAAAAATGGATCATATGTATAATATAAAATACAGTAAAAAATAAACAATATGTAATACATGAAATATATGCAAAATGCAGTGAATAATAATAAAATGCAGTAAAAAATATATTATGTATAACTTAAAATGCAGTAAAAAACAAACAATATATATAAGTTTGAGGTGTATAAATAAAATGCAGTAAACAAATCAAAAGAATTATGTGTAAAATACAAAAATGCAGTAAAAACGAATAATATATACTAAACATATATACAAAATGCAATAAAAATAATAAAATGCAGTACAAAGTGATAATATGTAAAAAAAATTAGAAAAAAAATTATGAAAAAAAAAAATTTTAATTTTTTTTTTAAATATTAAAAAAAATTGAAATTTTTTTTCCGACGACCGGTGACGACGGCGACGGGTGGCAGCAGCTAGTGGTGGGTGGTGGTGGGTGGTGGAGGGGGGGGGGGGGGGAGGGGGGGGTGGGTAGGAAGAAAGTAGGAGGAGTAGTGTACACTATTAAAAAGGTGGAGGGGGTAAAAATGAAAATTTGAAAATTCTTCTCCTCCTTCTCCTCAAATAATACATTCTCCTCTGAACCTTACCCTATCAATTATTTAGCTAACAATATCAAAAGATATAATAGTGAAAAGGTAATTTTGGATTTGAAGTACTTAATTAATTAAAGTAAATAAAATAAATAAATAAATAAAAAACTTGAAAGCAATTGTGAGATCAAACGAACTCAAAGGAATTTGAATTGGTCGAGGACACTTATATGTATTTTATTAGATTATTAATTGATTTGTATTTATGATGTCATTATATCCTAAATCATAGCCAATTTGATAAAATCAAACAATTTGATTGGCTAATTAAGTTTTTGATGACATCATCATATGTTTCATATATATAATTTAAGATTGTATACATGTGTTTTGATTTATTTATGTCTTTAATTCGATATGTAAATGGGATAATACACAAATAGGTCACTATATTTTACGAAAATATTCATCTGGGTCACTAAACCTTAAAAATGTTCAATTGGATCACTATACTTGTTGATTGGTGTCATCCCGCCTATTTTGCTTAATTTCGGTTTAAAAAATAGTGACCCAATTGAACATTCTTAAATTTAGTAAACGGCGTCATCTTGGCTATAGCAACTATGTCTAAAGTTTGGTAACCTAATTGAACATTTTTACTAGTACAGTAACCCAAGTGAACATTTTTAATGTTTAGCAATCCAGATGAACAATTTCATAGAGTATAGTGACCTATTTGTGTATTATCCCTATCTAAATAAAGCAGAAATCAAAATTTGTTAAAGTCCACATCCTAATGTGAAAGTTCCTTAAAGTTACAACTTACAATGATAAAATCTATTTATTTATTCAATTCAGAAATTTACACCATAATAATAACATTAATAATACATCAACTACATATGCACTACATATGTAAAATATGGGTCCGGTTCAATTGAGAACCAAAAAAATTGCGAGAACCGTGAGAATTACTAGATTGCATGTTTGTTCACATGTAATTAAGTTGATTCACATGTGAACATTGATTTAGGTTAGATTGGGAAGAAAAAAAATTCAAAAATTATGTCTTAAAACACGTTTTACCTGATTTGTTCATATTATCGTTCATATTTGAACATAAATTTGATCTTTTGCGTTTTTCGCTATAATTTAAGGATTTTTTGAAAAAAAATTTTCCCAATATAACCTAAATCAATGTTTACATGTGAATCAAGTTAATCACATGTGAACAAACATGCAATCTAGTAGTTCTCACCATGAATATGTAATCTGTTATGATTAATAAATTAATAAGGTAACGTACACAATACTACCAAATCAAAAAATAGCTTGCTTTGTTTGTTCATGTATGCTTATTATTGCAATATAGCAATTGATATAAGATACACGTTCATATATACTATGTACAGAATTAATCACATTACAAAAAATGTATGGATACATGACTGTTTGTAAGCGTTCCACAAAATTCATATGAAGCGGTACGTGCAGTGCAACACCGTAATGATCCAAGTATTATTTTCACCTGTAAAACACCATTCCATTTAACTAATACATAACATAGAACTTTTATACTACTAAATGTTAACTCCTAGTTTCACTAAATGGGCAAATTGGTCTGTAACATTAGGAATATACTTGCATAAAATAATCTAGATCTGATTTCATGGAAAACGCTCGAATAATGGTTAAACAGAAAGTTTTATTTCGGTTTTTGAATATCACTGGAAACGGAACAAAAAGGGGTCGAATGCGTGCAATGTATGTTGTTAAAACAGTATATTGTTCACCAAAATGATAGAGAAAAAAAATCCAGTTTTTATTTAATGATATAAAATTTAGAAATGACCAAAATCAAGTTGATTTTGCTTGTTCTGATTACGATCAGCGAAAAGATCTATAAATTGGGCCAAAATTTTGGATGTTGGGCTGCTCTAACATATTCTGGGCCATCCAGATATGTTGGGTTAAATAGAAACAAAATGTTATGGGCAGAATTGCAGAAATGTTCAAATTAAATTATTGTATGAAACTTTGTTCAATAAAAAATTGTTGTATGAAACCAAGATTGTCAAGATCGTGATCTTGATCGTAGGATCGCACGATCCAACCATTCTACCAAGCCAAAACGTGCAGAATCGAAGTATGATAGCTCAGGAGAAAAGATCGGAGTAGGATCACACGTAAGATCGTAGGATCGGTGAACGATCCGATCCTACGAATGGGCTAACTTTTTTTTACCAATTGAGCTAAATATTTATATTGTCTGTAGCCATTGTTCAAAGACCAATCTCTACTACAAAATTACCGCACACATTCATTTCCCAAATTTGATGTATCAGTTTTCCTACTTATCTAATGAATGATTTTCGTTTGTATGCTCATACGCTTTTAAACTTATTATGATTATTGTTGAATTTGCACTATGCTAAATTGCTACTATCCTTTGTTTTAGTATGTTTATTATCCCACTAAAATATAGTATATGTTAACAAATTGCAACATTTTTGTAATATACAAGTATAAATGTTACATTAATTTCTCTAGTTGTTAGTTTTCTACTAGCATTTTAAAGTTTAATTGTACATTATATCACGAAATTGTACATTTATGTGAACGTATGTCTTATAGTATACTTGAAATTGAACAATTTTATTGACTTATTAACTACATGCTCTAAAATGTCATGTATCCTAGGACCAAATCAATGATAAGACGAGTACAAGAAAGACAAGGAGAACGTCTGAACTTAAGATTAAGGATTTTGGTGGCCGATTACGTACTTTTTCTAATGTTATGTAAAATGTGTTATCAGATGTTTAATCCTATCGTTATTAAGATATCTTCTATTATGCAATATTGTAAGAAACTAGCTCTAGTATCATATCTAAATTGAATATGTAATGCTTGTAGTAAGTTATTATCTGGGAAGGAAAAGTGGGTGTCACAATCATAGTTTTCTTAAAGTAAAAAAAATCAAATAAAAGAGTGTTTGTGGGTGTATTTTTTTTTTTTTTTTTTTAGCAATTATGTTCAACAATGATTGTACAAACCTATGGCCTTTGTATCTTTGTCCAATGCAAGATAATGATCCATATGAACCGATTTTAGCAAATGCCAGGTAGACTATATATAGTAGGGGTGTTATTCGGACGGATTATTCGGATTTCAGATTATTCGGTTCGGATTATTCGGATTTTTGGCAATCTCAAGTTGATCCGTAATCCAATCCAAATAAGAAACGGATTAATCGGATACGGATTAAACGGTTTCGGATTGGTGTTCAGATTAAATGGATTCATCCGAATAAGCTCAAGTTGGGCGTGTGATATCGAGTAAGACTAATTTTACGTTTAAAACAATTATATAAACAAACATAATACGTAACGATAGATCATATTATAACATTTAAATTCCAATTTCAACTTCTAACATACAACTTAATCCAAAACAGATTCATAGTTCTAAATCAAATAAACTTCTAGATGGTACTAAACTATTACGAAGTGGTATATAGTGTAATAAAAGATTTTATTTGTAATTAATTCTTATATAGTAAACATTACGTAGTAATATATTATCAAAAATATATTATTTAATTACTTAATCCTTATTCGGATTATTCGGATATATCCAAACATTTTGATTTTGATCCGTTATCATATCCGTGTAATCCATTTAAGCAATCCATAATCCGTTTAACCAATCCGTAATCCGAATAATCCTGTCCATTTAACCTAAATCGGATTGGATCGGATGGATTATTCGGATTCGGATAAAAGTGACACCCCTAATATATAGCAACCTCTTTCATGATAGTGAAATAGATAAAGGTAGTTAATGTGTGGGTCAAAACGGTCTGCACAGTTCACAAATTAACTCCTTATTAATTGCTCATTTTGTTTATATATTGTAATAGTTAATGTATTATATATGTATATGTATTATATAGAGAAAAGTTCAATTGAGACCATTTATTTTGTGTGAGAATGGGGGAACCAACCACAATATGCCATGTGTCACTTTTTTCTCTCTCATCCACGTTTTTAAAAATTAAATATCTCACAAACGACAAGTCGAAAAATCATGAAAATTGCACCATATTTTTCAGCGTTCTATTCTCTTCGATTTGCCATTCATCAAGGCATACTTCCGACGAACTTTTTTTTTTCATTTTTTTGGTGGGTTTTACATATTAGTAACACATGTGTTAGTGATTGATTATACATTTGATTTAGGGTTTAGGGTTAGGGTTTAGAGTTAGGGTTTAGCAGGGTTTAGTGTTAGGGTTTAGCAGGGTTTAGTGTTAGGGTTTATCAGGGTTTAGGGTTTAGGGTTTAGTATGATTTAGGGTTTAGAGTTTTATAAAGCGTTTAGGGTTTAGGGTTTAGGGTTGGTAGTTTGGGGTTTTGGGACGAAACCCCAAACTACCAACCCTAAATCCTAAACCCTAACCCCTAAACCCCAAACCCTAAACCCTAAACGCAACACTGTAACACACGTGTTAGTAATGTGAAACTCACTAAAAATAATGGAAAAAAAAACTCGTCGAAAGTATGCCTTAATGGACGGCAAATCGAAGAGGATCAAACGCTGAATCTAATGATGCAATTTTCATAATTTTTCGATTTGTCGTTTGTGAGATATTTAACTTAAGGGGTAAATGGGTTTTGTATTCTCTTTGTACACATGGCACCATATCATTAGTTCCTCTATTCTCACGCAAATTTTTAATCTCATTTGAACCTTACCCGTATTATATATGAGTAACTTATAGCAAAACAAATAACATTGATCTAACAATGGGAATCAGCTCGAAAAGATGGCATATAATATACCTTTACAGAAACGATAAATGATAAAAATCAATAACGTACTGCCACAAAATATTCCAATTATGCAACTTACCCAGTTTATTATCAAGGTATGCAACGAACCTGATAATTTCGTGTCGGATCTTTCCAAACCATAATTTTACCTGTTAGCATTTTAAATTGTTGACTACACAGTCATGTCTGATGCCAACTAAACGTTTTGTGCCACTTGTATTACATGCGGAGATTCACCCTTCACCCCATCACCTCATTTAATTAAACAAAAAAGAAGCAAAAGATCATCATCATCAACACGTGATCATCAGCTTCTTCCTTTTTTTTTTTTTTCCAGATTCTATTTTATACACCCAAGGTCATAGTATTGCTTTATTTTATATAGATCATAGAATTGCGAAGGAATGTACTTGAAAACTCTGATGAGTTAATCGTAGGCATTTCTTGATTTGAAAACACTATTGAGTGGTTCATCATGGGCATTTCATGATTTATAAACACTAACGAGTTGTTCATCATCTCAACCACAATGCTCATATTATTGGGCAATAAAAGAGACTAATTTGTGAATTTGTTTATTAAAAATTGTTGGATTAAAGTATTTTATTTGATTCTTTCGGTTCACTCTGTTTTAGGTTAATTGTATCGTTGAATGTATACTAGATATTATAATTAATTTTGACTAGTTTATACGGAGTACTAGCCATTTCCTGGCACACCTCCGACATCTTCTTCGATGACTAGTTTATACGGAGTACCATTTTCTAGCACACCTCCGACGTCTTCTCCGATGAGTAGTTTATACGGAGTACCATTACGCCACCACCCAAATCGGCCATCACTACTAGAAAAAAGGCTTTTAGCGACCAGATCTACCACTGCCCATCCCCTCCCCGCCGACGCAGATCTCCGATTATGACGTCAGCATCTTCATGTGGTGGTTAGTTTCCGGCAAGGGAAATGACGAAGTGGAGGGAATCGACGAAGTGATGGCCGGCGATCGGTCATAGCGGTGGCCGATTTGAACCAGCACGGCAGTCAGCAGCACCCTCATATAATGAAAGAAGACACGAATCCAATTCATTGATTGTGGAGATTGTTGTGTAAGTATAGATAATGAATCTCCAGGTGGTGTTAGAATTCATTATATTTTTTATTTTACTTTTTACGGAATTAGAAGAAAGAAGATAGACACGTAAGAAAAATGAGGCCACATAAGCATTTTTAGAAAAATAAAAAAGCCAAATAATATATATTACCGGTTAATCAGGTAACCGGTTACCATATTGCTTACATCAGTACAAATTCATCCGGTTAGTTGCATTCTTGAACAATTTTTGTGGTAGGTTGCACACTTGTAAAAATTTTGTGGCAGTACATAGCCGATTTTTGTCATTTATCCTTACAAAAACAATAACTATGCATGATGGATGCTAACTGGAAGCACCAGACGAATGTCACATTATCTAAAATATAATCTGAAAAAAAAAACTTTCAGCAAGTTGTTGTTGTATGTAAGTATATAACACGAACCAATTGGGCATAACTCAAGTGGTACCGCCACCACATATGTGACCGACGGGTCAGGGGTTAGAATCCGGGCCTCAGCACATGTGGGTGATTTGTGCACATGTGATTTGCTGGCGTTGATGCTTTTTGCGGGTGGAGCGGACGCGTACCATATTCCTCAGCACATATAGGTGATTTGTAGACAGGTAATTTGTACGGCGTTAATGTTCCTTTTTGGTGGAGCGGATGCATACCATTGATACATGAGTTAGGCCTACCCTCCAAATTACTTTTTTTAATATTACGCTGATTAGGTGATACATTTACACATTCACATGCATGCTCCTCATAAAGCATAAGATCTAACCAACCAAAAGTCAAAAACAATTAGGATTTTAATCTCAGTTCACATATAGTTGTCGGAGCAAATAGGCTTGCCCTCTAATTCCCTTCCCCAAACAGGGGTCTGACTCCAAAAAAAATACTACTCCCTCCGTCCTAAAATTATAGTCCATCTTTCCTTTTATGGACGTCCCAAATTAATTGTTAGGTTTATGGTACGAATCGCCAACGTACTTTACTTTTTGTCCTAATGTCACCGAACCGGTTTTATTACCAATGTCGGCAACAAACTTTTACTCTTTGTCCCAATGACACCAACGAACTTATTTTATTACCAAGGTCGACAACGTACTTGTTAAAATGTTTCGAGGTCACTAAAATACTTTTCTTAACAAGCTACGTTTTGAATTTGCTGATGTGGTGTTGCCATTTCATTTTATTTATGTGAAGAGGCTTCCACGTAAGCTAAATATGTACACGTACAGTTAACTTCATCTTCTCTGTTCGACTAACACGTGATTTTTGGTTACATTTTCGAAAAAATGTAGCAATTGCGTTTAGATTCGCCGAATAATTGGTGGTTACCATAGAAGTAAACTAAAATCACATGTTAGTCGAACGGAGAAGATGTAGTTAACCGTACATGTACATGTTTAACTTAGGTGGAAGCAGGGTCAGATAAATGAAATGACATGACAACACCATATTGGTGACGTCGAAACATTTTTAACAAGTTCATTATCGACATTGGTAATAAATTAAGTTCGTTGGTGTCATTGGGACTGAAGGGTTTTTAATAGAGTTGTACGTTACAAAAAACTTAATCTTTATTAACTATTAATACAATTAATATGCGGAAGCTCATAAAAACATTCTAATCATATTAAATAAAACCCTTAGCCAAGATCTATAATTTTCAACAATAAAACATGTACAATATTTAATTACATATAATTAAATAGATAGAAAGAAAACGTTCTTACATTGAGTGCTCGGCAAGAACTTCAATCTTCAACTCGTTGCCAAAATACGAGTTAGCTTATCTTGAACTCTCTTTTGCTTCTTCTTGAAATCGGTCAAGCTAAAGGATACGTTGGGTATCCACCTATGATTCACAATGAACGGACGGTAGTATCCTAAATGTGTACTAAATACCCAAACACGAGCACGATCAAATCGCGAGATCACTGTAACACCCCCAAATTTAGTGATTTGCGGAAGCATACTTGGGTGTTACTAATCAATATACAAAGCACACGATATACAGCAAACGACCTCTAAATGAGACGTTTTGTAAAATAGTTACATTCCATAAATTAATCGTTTGAAAACATATAGTTTTCTTTACAAAAATATGTAAGCCTAGAGTCCGCGTATGTGGCGGGAGATTCTATTACATAACCATAGCTACAAAAGATAATGCCAAAGAATCTCCGTTAAATGCAGTTTGGAAATCATGCGACTCTAGCTAGTGATCCTGGAGTGATCCTACTCCGTAAGTGTACCTGAGAATACATGCTAAAAATGGTCAACCAAAAGGTTGGTGAATCTCACAGGTTTATCAGTAAATAATCAGTTTGAACACAAGATTTCATCAGTAGTGCCCGTAGGCGTATATCAAGTATTTGCAAATCTCGCAAAAGTAAAGTAATCAAGTTATACCGTTGCCATGAGGCTCATAATCGAAGCTTAACCCGTAAATAATCAGTTGCTCCCGTGACATGCTCGAAATTGAGCAAGCATAAGTAACGAAATAATAGTCACCCGTTTCTACGTGTAAATCAGTACGTGGTAGCGCTATTACCCCGGGCAGGGAGGGTCATTTCCCTAATGGATCCATTAACTACTGTTCGCGCTTAAGTCCATAACTAACGATATATGATGGAGAGACTTCAGTAATTAGTAATTAACTCATGCAATTCCGTTTGGTATAGAAATCAGTTTAGTACTTGTGTTCAGGAAAAATAAGTAGCATGTATCTCCCCCAGTAAGATAAAACACTAAAAGTGGGGCCGTAAGACTCACCTGAGTCGAGTAGCAAGCGGTAGCAAACAGTAAGTAGTATGTAGGTTCTCCGAACCCGTAATCTTTAAATGCCTAAACATATAAAGTTAAGTAAGTAGATGTCTCGCAAGACCATCTAGGCTAGTTGTCTACACAACTCGTTATGTCCAAGTGTTTGTTTAGTAATCCGTTTGTAGTTTGAAAACAAGTATGGCCCGTTGGTGACGGTTTGTAATAATGATTCAAAGTGTTATCATTATATGTATCGTTGAATCCGGTTTCGTTATTTGTAAGTGTTCGACACTTAGTGTGAAAAGTATTTACGACATCTAATGACGGGGGTCCGGGGGCAGCGCCCCTGGTTAGCGGGGTCCAAGGGGCGGCAGCCCCTGGCGGGGTCCAAGGGGCAGAGCCCCTGGCTGGGGTCGAGCTGCCAGGTCAGCTTGGAAAATTTTTATTTCTACTATATTGCTTTGGTGAAAAATGCATCTGGGATCTGAATTCGGGTAAAATCGAGTGATAAATTTCGAGTCTCGACACTTAGTAAAAATTTGTGTTTTTGAGGTTCTGGTTTGTGCGACGTTGGGTGCGACGTCGCAGATCCTGACTGCGACGTTGAGCATGACGTCGCTATGTGCGACTTTCGCAATTTAATGCGACGTTGTACGTGGCGTCGCTATACGCGACGTCGCAACTTAATGCGACGTTACGAGGGGTTGTGCGACGTTGAGGCTGACGTCGCATGAATCTGGGTCCAAATGCGACGTCGCGGTCTGTTGGCCGGAAAATGTGCCGAAAACGAGTTTTCCGGTTTCCGTTCGGTCCAAATCTTTTACCCAACCCCTTTTTGGACATTTTAAGCATATATAAACTATAAAAACGTAAAAATGAGTAAAAACGGAGAGTTTCGGGTTTTGTCGGAAACTTACGAAATGCCGAAATGAAAATCCGGAAAGATAGGAATGTAGATCGTGATGTCGTGGTCACTTTCCTCCAAACGAGTGGTATGATTCGGCGAGGTTTGATGGTGTTATTTGATGATTTTTGTGATGAAGGTGGTTTGATGATTGAAAGTAAAAAGAAAGAGAGAGAGAGATAATGAAAAGTGAAAATGGGGGAAAAAGAAAGAAGGTGGGAGGTTTTAACCTCCCATTTTCAGTCTCCGTCCTCGCGCTCCGTGCGGTGTTCGTTTTCTCCGTCGTTTTTCGTTAAATTATTTCTTTTATGTGTTTAGTTATATTTATAAAAATCACAAACCTTGTTAAATAACTCAATTAAATTATTTCCTTAAGTCTTTAATAGTTTAGATTAAATTTAATTACTTTTGTTTTTAAATCGTGTAAACTTTAATCAAGTGATACGAGATAATTTCTAATTATTGAAAAATAGCATTTTGGGTCATAATTGCGTTATTTTAGTTTATAAACATTTGTTCACCAACGTCCGTATTAATCGAATAGACATTTGTTCACCAACGTCCGTATTAATCGAATAGAATTTCGTTCTATTTAAGTCGCGTACGATTTGAATCAAATCGCAAAGTTTTATATATTTACCAATATATAATCCGATACATAACTTAGCCTAACACAGAACTAGTTACATGTATTAACAAAGAATTAGGCACTAATTCTAGTCCAAATTTGCCGGTTGTTACAATCACAAACCCTAAAAAGGGTTGGCCGACTTTCGGCTTTGGGTCCTTTGGGGCAGATCGAAACACAAGAGGGAGAGGGAGAAGAGATTAGGGTTATTATCACCAAACAAATGAACCCCTAGCTCTCTATTTATAGGTTTAGTAAACTTGTCCAACAAGTTACTTTTTACACCTATAGTCCTTCTAGTTTAATCACTTATTAAACTAATCCCAAACTTATTAATTTACAATTAGAACCTCGTAGTTTAACAATATTTAAACTAGATAATTTATTTACAAAATCATTTATAAATAAATCCTTTTATAAATAATTACATTAATTATTTACTTTAACAAATGTCTCAGTTGTATTCGACCAACTAATTCATTTCAACTAAATGAACAATATCAAATATCTAATTATAGTATCACATTACTTGTTCGGTAGTGCTCATCGGTGTGACCCCGCGGTATTCATGTGAAGCTGAATTAGATATTAATTTACGATAATATTAAGCACATAATCTTTCAGACTCCCACTTGTGCGAAATATTAGCATCGGTAAATATCATGTACCTAAGGCGGTCCCTACCAGGACACTTAGGTTAACCAGATCAATGAAACAATCACTCCTCATAGCTATACAGCCAATCTGAAATAAAATTCAAACGGTGAGAGTGTGGCTATTATCCTTTTGCATTTTCTTAAGATATTTTAGAGTATAAGGCATGGACCGTATTAACCTCTCCAATACTCAATTCCTATTTTCGATTACAGATTTGTACCGACTAAGCAAGTGACTTATCACTCGAGTATGGCCATACATTTCTTCAGTCCAAATCATCGACGGCCTAGGAGATATCTCTCTTGTTTTTACACAAGAGTTGCAAAGTCTCATCTTGCGAGTTAAACTAAAAATCACAACATGTGTTCTTCGTCAGCCAACGAATAACCGTTATGGATGCTCATTTACGAACACCGTTAGGTCTCATTAGAAACCAACTAGGTTCACATGCGAAAATCTAGCCTGCTCAGGTCAGAGGATAGTGCGCCACGATTGAGAATACCCATGACAATGGTCCACGAAGTATTCACTCAATGTGTGGGTTATAACACCCCTCATTTTAATCTCATTTAAATATAGTAAATCGGAAGCGTAAGTCCAAATAGATATAGTGATAATTTACCTCGTTTTATCAACATATAAAATTTCACCTTTTCAAAACATAATTTATCAACAGAGGTGTTATATAAAAACAAGATAAAACATTGATTTAAACAAATCAATATCAGAGTCACGCCACGTCAAATATTCCATCCAGTCCAACTTCTTGCCCACCCAAATATATCAATAACCTGCAAGAAGTGTTAAGTGGGGGATTAGCATAAAGCTAAGTGAGTAGATAACTAATCAACAGGCTAACTTAGCTCAACAACTTTGCATACAACAATTAACACATAACCAACAAAGTAGACAATACCACCATTTAGCAAAGCAACAGGGCAACTGTTCAACTGGTCAACTTATCATCAAAGCAACTATTCAACAAGCAACGGACTTCATAATGAGGCATCGGTGGCTCTGGGGATAACCATAATACCCGGGAGGCTCCCCAAGAACACTTACCCAACCATATCCGTATGGCCATAACGGACGAGACCGATAGCTAGTGGTTATTCTCAACTAACACAGGAGGTGTGTTAAACCTTGAATAACCGACTAGCCCAACCAACAATTCAACAACTCGTTGACCTCATTAACAACTGATGCCCGAAGGCCAACAACAAGTCCAGTGATCACATAATCAACAAATCACATATTCATCAGGTCAACGTTATTATATCAACCATATTATTACTAACTATAATAATCATCATGGCAACTACAATAGTAATAATATGTTACTTGTTGTAACCAAACTCGTTACAACCAAGTTATACTGAGGATTAGAGATCCACTCACCGACCACCTCAGGCATCCACTCAGTAGTCTAATATCACTGAGCCTTCTGCACATCTGACAATATAATTAAGCAAAATGAGTTAGTAACTCATTCATAATAATTAACTCATGTTAAAGTCATACAACATGATTCATAATCTCTATTTCATTGAGTTATTACTCATTTCGTTAATCACTTAATAAACTATGATCATCTTTCAACATCAAATCAAGTAAGTTTCCAAGATTATGAATAGCCATTATAAACATCAATATTCATAATCAATTACCAAATTATGATCATTAGTATCACATTCTCACCTTTATCCATCTTAATCATTGTTAACTAATTTAATTAACCCATTAACAAGATTAATAACATCTAACATCAACAATTAATCAAACCCCTCATAATCATCTTCATGAATCAATCATAAACACCATGAACACCTAATCAACTTTACACAATTTAGTTTGAATACAACTAATCATCATCATGTATCAACTCTAACATGATCACTAACAACAATTATCAAACATACACTAATTACACAAGCTTATAAGCTTTGATCATCATAATCAACTAAACCCTTTAACTTTATTAATGATCATATATCAAATTCACCATTTCTAAACTAGGTTTAGATTATAATCCACATATAATCATAAACTAACAACTATATGATCATTACAAACTTCAATTTCATATTAATCAAACAACTTTTATCTTAATCATCATCAATATCAAGAACACTCAAACAATTCATAAACCCTAGCTTCATTGATGTTAATCATCATCATTAATAAGCTCAAGTAGCATCATTTTAGCAACCTCAACCCTTGATTTCGAATTTAATGTCACTAATTTGCTAAAACCCCAAAACATCATTTCTAGGTTTATAAAATTAGAGAAATAAAACTTACCAAGCAATTAGAAAGGTTGAAGGATGATTAATCTATGTGTTTGAAGCTTGGATTGGAGCTTGAGAGCTTTGATTTGAAGAGAGGAGGTGAATCCATCTAGGGTTTCATATGTATGTATGAACGTACGTATGTATGTATTGTGTGGGAATAAAACCAATTTATTCCATAGATTATAGCATATAAGTGTGTAATTTTCATTCCCCGTGTTTATCATTGTCTGGAACTTAAAAATCATTTGCGGGGAAATACCATTTTATTTTACCGTCAACTAAATTAATTTAAATCGGTTAATAATTTATTAGTCACAATAAATTATTAGGCTCTTTTACCCATTTATTTTCAAATAAACTTCCGAACCTGTTTTCTGACACATTAAATAATACCTCACAGTCTGAAAATATTAACATACTAACAGACCCAGAAACAGGGTGTTACATGGGTCAATCCAACATTTAATCGCATTAAGTGCTAGTGATCAGGCATCACGAATTAATAGTGACTGTACCTTATCTGCAAGACAAGTTGCTACTTAAAGCTGTAACATACCATCTTTCACTATAACCGATCACCCTATTGTAGTTCCCACGACAATAAGCGGTTATGGATATGTGTCTCATACACTTTAGAATAAACTTGCATTTATTCATGGATACTAAAATATACTAAATATGAACAACATGAAGATCTCGTCATATCTCAATGAGTTAATCAACCTTAACATGCTACAGTTCATGGTTTCGGAATCAGATTGTCGTATATGAATATAAATAGAACTATTTCCAATTAATTCACATCAACTATATTTATTAAGATATATTTCTCCAAATATAACTTATTAAATATCTACCCACTAATCAAAATCTTAAAGACTTTAGATTTTATTTGTTGTAGCTATAATTCAAATCTTTGTTAATGTTATCCAATGATCATTTAATATGTACACCGAAGTAAAACATATTGGATCATGATATCATTTATACAAAGCATTTACTATGACTAACCATTAATTCTACTTAATGAAATTGACTTCACAATGAATTTGATGTTTCCAAATACTTGGATTTTAAAATTTCTTTTAAACAATCATCAAACATTTCAAGTCAACTTAACAATAAATTTTAATTCTTCAACAACAATATTAACGAATTAATGTTCTTGTGAAATATTAAAATCTTCATTTAACGCTCCCACTAAATCTAACAATACTTATGAATTCAATTTCTACAAAACAAATCTCATGATTCATTTTAGAAATAATTCATTTTATGCATTATTTAAATAAACTAATGTCTTTGGTTTCTTGATGTGTTTATAGAAAACACATTATCAATTTATTTCTCATAGATAAGAATAAATCAAACCACAACAAGTTTATTCCATAATTAATTGACAATTCAATTAATTGTATCTAATAAGTTTAACCAACTTATTCATACATTTTCATGCATATAATAGATTCAATAATCTATAAGATTCAACAATCTTGAAGTATTATTATTTAGTGCTAAGTTCTATATAAATCAAATATTCATATTATATGTCAACTTACGTATTCAATAATTCACAATTATATAGATATCAATAAATAACATATATTACTCATGAACTTATATCTTTATAAAGATAAGTTCTAAATGAGCCATACAATAAGATTGTTATATGTGGATCTCATTTTGGGATTCAAACACAAGTTTTAGATAAAGAACATTTCAAAAATTTTAAACACATTTCAAACATTATTTCACAAACCAAACTTTAATATTAAATAATCAAAAAATATTTAAATATTCAAAAACAAATATTCAAGCTCAAAACGAGCAAACAATAATGTGAAAACCAATGTATGAAATAATATCCCAAAATTTAAAATAAATCAATGTGCCTATTGCACTTATTCTTCCACAATCCAAGCTTCTCGAATCAACAACGCCATCTCTATAGCTCCACTTCAAGTGCTCCATCACTTCTTGACCCCTACAATAAAAATTGTACACATTAGATCAACCATCTAATATAGTCATATGAAGTAAATAAACAACCCTTTATAGGATATCAATACTAACCAGAACTCTCAACACCATTCCTCTTATCAGCAAGATAATCGGGACAGTTCCTCCTCCAATGTCCACGCTTACCACAATGAAAGCAGTCATGCTCAGCTTTGGACACTTTGGCTTTAGGTGATGGCTTTGAAGTTGAATCACCATTCTTCTTCTTTCCTTTGTTGCCACGGAACTTACGCTTCTTCTTTATGCCCCCATCACGAATCATAAGCACATCTTTAGTCTTGACGGGTTCCATATCCCGTTGAGCAGTTTTCAACATTTGATGCAACTCATGGATCGTCCTTTCCGTATTGTTCATATTGTAATTGAGCACAAATTGCTTGTACTCCTTACTCAATGCACCAAGAATCATATCAATAGCCAATTCTTGCGGAAAGGCATGACCAAGTCTTTCAAGACGATTAAGATGTCCTATCATCTTCACAACATGGGCACTCACATCAGATCCCTCGGCCATCTTGCAACTATTCAAATCCTTAGTGGCGTCAAACCTTTCGGTTCTAGCAGTGGATTGAAAAGTTTCCCTCAAACGACGAATTAAATCATACGCCGTTGTCTCCATGTAGTTAACTTGGAGTTCGGGAGACATAGTAGCAAGCATCAAACATTGCACGTCGAGAAGATCGTTCTCATGCTTGGTGTAAGCATTTCTAACGTCCTCGGCGGCATCGTTTGCTGGCGCGGGACCAAGAGGTGTCTCGAGCACATACCACTTTCATTCATGGCGAAGGACAATCTGAAGATTCCTTTCCCAATTACGAAAGTTAGGCCCGGTCAACTTATCCTTCTCAAGGATGGAACGAAGCGACAAATTCATGGTGTTATTAGCGTTAACGTTGTTATTAGCCATCTATAGTAAAACAAACAAACTCAGTTATTCCGTTTTAAACTCTTAATAATTCATAAACCCTAATAGAACTATTAAGCTAGAATCCGACATCCACACTAAAGTGTGCCCTCAACGAAGGCTGCAATGACACACGATAGTTTTTTAGGTAGATCTCTATCAATTGCATCACATATACAACTCCTAGACTCTTGAGACTCTAAATTTTAATTTTAGGTATATTTAATCTCAACTTATACCTTGGGCCAAGTCTCACTTGGGATCACCAATAGACCAAACCATTTGCTAACTGTGGGGAACCGGCCATTTTCTCAAGTGGATATCGCGGCCCTTTCACTTCACCCTAATCGAGTGCAACCATGCCCACCCGCGGAGGCGGCAAAGGACACGGAGTCGGGTTCGGAATAAATGTCCACAAATGGAGGGTGCTTACGGTCTTAAATTAAATAGGGTTTTAGGTTCTAATTCTCTAATTAAACCTACTTCGGCATTTTTCTTAAACTAATTTCAAAAATTACTTTTAAATATAAATAAACCATGCATGAGTTTATATATTATAGTTTTAATAAAACACGACCCTTAGGAAATCATCAAGTTTAAACCATTTTCTAGTTTCTTATTAAAACAAGTGTTTTATTAAGTCTCTTATAATGTGTTCATCCTAGAGGAATCAACATTTCATAAATGTGTTCACTCGATAAAACATATTACCTAACGTTTTATTTATGTTCTAATTATTTATCCTAACAATTCACCAATTATTCAAATAACTAGATATGCATAAACATAAAATAAAACACACAAAATATGGTGCCATAGCCTTGCCATAATCTATATTTGATTTCCAAGAGCCAACATGGAAACCAAGGGTCAACCTAAGGGACAAACATGACACATGGTTGGCAATCTTGATCTTCATGCTCCCACTAGCTTCAACGACTCCTCGTGACACCATGGAACGCAAAGACTCCTTTTGATTGCTCCTCTTCTTTTGGACTCCATCATCCTTTTGTATTACATTTTACAAGTAAAATTTGAAAAATACATTTTTACATAAAACTAAAACTACCTTTTACATAAAATTACAAAACAAATGGGGTTGTAAGTGACACGCAGGTCTCCCCTTATACCAAAATAAAATTACAATACAATCAAAATAAACACAACCACGCATTTCATATATTACGTCAAATTTGGCTCGGCTATGGTCACAATTCATACAACAATTATAATCACAATTATAAAACTATAATGGAATCTTAAACTATAGTTTGCTTAGGGCGTTTTATTGGATACATGCATTATCTAATAAACGCACCTATTCAAGACACACAAACTACGAGTTCCATTACATATACATTATCTTTGTATCACATACAACAATTAACAATTGTCTATTTACAATTCCATTGAATTATAAACTAACAATTATCTTTTAATTAGTTTCTTGATTTATTGCTTCTTTGACTTAACTTTTAAATAGAATTAACATGTTTGACCGAAAATTACACTTTCTTTTAAAACACACCTTTTAAACAATATTAATTTAAAAAACATGTCAATTTTATTTAAACATTCTAAAACCATTACTTTAGTGATTTCAAAAATTACTAACTCGTTTTGATGACATTAGTTTTAATTAGGTTTTCTTAAAACATTAATTTATACAAAACTAGGATTTCACATAAAACCTAATTTGTATAATTTCATTAATCAAAACATCCAAGTTTCATGAAGTTTCATAAACCCTAGATTTTGATTAATCACATGTTTTACGGACCCTATCTCCATTCTTTTAATAATTCTTGTATTATTCCAAAAAACAATATCTTTTAGATTTAATAACCCTAACTTCGATTTTTGCTAAAAGATAGAAAATATCCTAGCCAAAAATCGACTAATCCATGGGTTTAAATAAAAACCTTAATCGATTTTTGCTAAAGGTCACTTACCTTTACAAAAATCAACTTAAACCTAGTTTTTCATAAAACCTAGTTGATCATATCATTGGATTAAAGATTTGATTTTTCGGGGTTTCTAAAACCCTTTGTACAAATCGGCTAATACAAGGGTTCACATAATTCCTTGTATTATTTTCTTGCTCGACAAGTTAATTACTAATTGTACTAGATTTAGTTAGGACATCAAATACCTAACCCTAATACTAAAACCGATTTTCCTAGGGGTTTTGGTAAACCCTAAAATCGATTTTTTTGCATAGGTTAAATCAATACAATAAATATTAACTTAAAACAAGAAAGTTATAACCATTAGTTTCGGGTTAAACAGTTTAAACTATTAATCTACAAAAACAATATATGATTTCGGTTATGGTGTTTAACACCATATACCAAAAATCGATCAACAAAGTTTCTCATAAACCTTGGAGCAATTTTGGTACAACCAAAACACATCTTGTTTCGGATTAATTGCGAATAACAAACTTAACGCGTTATTTAAACAATTTAACAAACTACACGATTTAAACCGATTACAAGAAAGGTAGAAGAAGAGAACAATTATTAAAACTATATTAAAAGAAGCATACAAGAAACATAATCATAGTTTTATTAGAAAATTACATGGCTCTGATACCACTGAAGAGTTTTTAATAGAGTTGTACGTTACAAAAAACTTAATCTTTATTAACTATTAATACAATTAATATGCGGAAGCTCATAAAAACAATTTAATCATATTAAATAAAACCCTTAGCCAAGATCTATAATTTTCAATAATAAAACATGTACAATATTTAATTACATATAATTAAATAGATAGAAAGAAAACGTTCTTACATTCAGTGCTCGGCAAGAACTTCAATCTTCAACTCGTTGCCAAAATACGAGTTAGCTTATCTTGAACTCTCTTTTGCTTCTTCTTGAAATCGGCCAAGCTAAAGGATACGTTGGGTATCCACCTATGATTCACAATGAACGGACGGTAGTATCCTAAATGTGTACTAAATATACCCAAACACGAGCACGATCAAATCGCGAGATCACAAACCCTAAAAAGGGTTGGCCGACTTTCGGCTTTGGGTCCTTTGGGGCCGATCGAAAAACAAGAGGGAGAGGGAGAAGAGATTAGGGTTATTATCACCAAACAAATGAACCCATAGCTCTCTATTTATAGGTTTAGTAAACTTGTCCAACAAGTTGCATTTTACACCTATAGTCCTTCTAGTTTAATCACTTATTAAACTAATCCCAAACTTATTAATTTACAATTAGAACCTCGTAGTTTAACAATATTTAAACTAGATAATTTATTTACAAAATCATTTATAAATAAATCCTTTTATAAATAATTACATTAATTATTTACTTTAACAAATGTCTCAGTTGTATTCGACCAACTAATTCATTTCAACTAAATGAACAATATCAAATATCTAATTATAGTATCACATTACTTGTTCGGTTGTGCTCATCGGTGTGACCCCGCGGTATTCATGTGAAGCTGGATTAGATATTAATTTACGATAATATTAAGCACATAATCTTTCAGGGACAAAAAGTAAAAGTTTGTTGCCGACATTGGTAATAAAACCGGTTCACTGGTGACATTGGAACAAAAAATAAAGTACGTTGGCGATCCGTACCATAAACTCTTAATTGTTCACTTCCAAAAATAGATAGAGAAATTTGATCGTAATTACCGTATTACCCTTAATTGAAATTATTATTACAAACTTTTATAGAAGCGGTAATTAATTGGTTAAGGGTAAAACTGTCATTCTGCAAAAAGGAAGAAAGATAAAGCAGTAATGATTATGTTTTTATTAAACTGCGTGTTTTTTGTCGGTGACAATTATTTTGGGACGGAGGGAGTATATGATTGACCGGATATGAGGCTATTGCAAGATAACTTACATTGTTGAAAATTTTTAATATAATTTTGCAATGAAAATCATACTGGAGATAGTGAATATTACTTAAAACCATTTGTTCATATAGGGGTTGAAAATCTGAAATCAAAGAAAAGATAATCACACGAAGCCAAAAAATGCCTTCCTTCTTTAAACTAAAGCTAATATATAGAATTATCGACTTATCGATGAATCTATAAATATAAATATGAAATATTCACAAATATTGGAAAATATAAACCTTTTGACGCCGATCTTCCATTTACATGTGAGAACCGACGTGATCAACTAGCAATTTTTGAAACTAACGAAAGCACACAAAAGAACTTAATCTTATCATGCAAGTATGGTGGTCACGGGTCACAGGGGCCGGGCAAGACATAATGTCTTTTATAATTATATACTAATACATATACAAAATGTTGTATCAGTTCTAGTCTTCTACTAAATGAATGATATACAAATCATTACATATAAAAAAAATTAATCACATTGCCAAAAATACCTCAATAAAATGCGATGTGTACCCAACGTTTAAAAAGTCTATATATTTTGATGTATTTTGCTGATGTGTTGCATCTTTAACGTGCCACGTGGCATCGCTATCAAAAGTACTACAAAATATATCAAAAATACACTTTTTGAAAGTTGGGTACACACAATATAAAATTAATTAGTTGTGTACACATAATTGAAATCATTCGGACACTAACACACCTACTCCCTCTTTCCCAAAATTAGTGTCCACTTTTCATTTTAGTTTGTCCCAAAATAAATGTCCAATTCCAAAAATTTCATATTAACTTTACCATTTAACCCTCAGTATAATCATTCTCAAAACTGATACCTATGAGTCTGTGCAAAAAGTAAGGGTAAATGTGTCATCTTCGCTACTAGACAATGTAATTTCTTAAATTACGTAGAGACCGAAACAAGACACTTAAATTGGGACGTAGAGAGTATTTTTTTTGGAGGCGCACAGACGGTGGCGGATTCAGGATTTTGAGTGACCCGTAACAATGGTATTCTAATTTTTCAAAACCCGTAGCACAAACAAAAACAGCAAACAAAAATGATACTTTTCATTAGAATTTACACTTCGTATTGCGAATGGACCCATAACAACTGTTACCATTACCTTCGATGTGGCTCCGCTGCGACCAGACGTTTACACGTGCTTCTCATTACTACGATGCACCTAATAAAACAATTATTGCTATAAAAAAAGTTGTCAGTATGATGGTCCTGTATCTCTTTATTTTGTTATTTAATTGGCGTACCGTTTTTTTCAACTATGATGATGCACAAGTTTTTACACCACGATGCTCCCGTTTTGACCGTTTTATAAACCTCATTTTGAAAGCTACGACAAACTAGATGAGTTATTGATCGAGTTTGAAGTTATGATTCCTTCGAGTTTTCAACGCTATATATGATACACTAAACTCTTTTAATTGTATAATACATCAAAATATATTTAACTATGATGTACCTTTAGATAGTCGTGAACAAAAAACCCGTACCCGGAACCGAACCCGGAAAAAAACCCGGAACCGAACCCGAAAAAATCCGATTTTTTGAACCCGGTTCGGGTTTTTTCGTACCCGGCGGGTAGGGACCCGGGTTGGGTTTTTGAAATTCAAAATCGGGTTGGGACCGGGTACACTACCGGTCGGGTTGGAAAACCCGGAAAAACCCGGTTTAAAAACCGGTATTCGTGGGTCAAAAACTCGGTTCGGGTCGGGTCGGGTCGGGTAGGTCAACAACCCGGTTCTCATCCTTTGACCTAGTACCCGGTTCGGGTTCCGGGTACGGGTCGGGTAGGCCCAATACCCGGTTTTGTTCACGACTACCTTTAGAGGATATTTACAGTTAAAAGTATATATTTGCATAAATGATCATTGTCTGTGCAGCATATTCCATTTGTCCAATAATAAGCGTTCAAAATCATTTTTCACAAAGTTTAGGAAATTACATTGTCTGGTGATAGTATGACACTATTATCCTTACTTTTTGCACAAACTACTATGATCCTTACTTTTTGCACAAACTACCATATATCAGTTTTTATATATGTGCGTTCGAAAGTGGATATTTATTTTGAAAGAAACTAAAATGAAGATATGCACACTTGTTTTAATATGGATGAAGTATTTTAAAAACCATAGTATTGGGTAATTATCTATATTCTTACATAGTTACATAATTTTTCTTTTACACATGAATCATATTGTCATCTATCTATAGATAAAACTTTTCTATCCTATGTGGCAACTCCATAATTATTCAAATATGACATGTCTTTATTACAATTATTATTCAACTATTCACTAATTTTTAGAAGTGCCACGTGGCTTACCTTTTTAATTTAATTGAATATAAAATTTTTTTTAATTAATCCTATTAATTAGCAAATTATACACAACTCATTATCGACCACTATTATAATGAATGTTACTCATTGAGATTTACTCATTAAACAACATAATATAATTTGCTAAATAATAGGATTAATTATAAATGATTTTTAATTTTAAAATTAACATCACCCGTCAAAATCATAATGATTTTGACGGGTGATGTTAATTTTAAAATTAAAAATCATTTATAATTAATCCTATTATTTAGCAAATTATACACAGTTCATTATCAATAGTATCAAAATTAACTCATTTACACAAAATAATATGAATTTGAGTTATTATTTTAGCGAATATACAATCTTACAACTCAAGAAGCTTGATGATTAGGATATTGGAATATAGATTTCAACGCGCATCCATGTTGGCACTCGGCACCATGGCTTATCTCACAAATAATGCCCTCTTATGATAGAAGAATAACATTTAAGTTTCGCATAAGATAGAAGCATTGAAATGAACCGAGCACGTTTGGATATGTTTTAGACACAAATCTAAGAGTTTCAAGTCTATAAAAACTTTACGTGTCTATTAAAGGTATGTTTTGCATTGATTAATACAAGTATTAAGTACACACATTGTCTCATGTGAATTTATATTATCAACGATCGATTGTTATTCTTGACCAACTATATGTTGACATTTAACGAGCAACTACTGCAAATGTTGTTTATATAAGGTTTTATAACATTTGTAATTGTGATTTTTTATTTTTTAGCATTTATAAACATGTTTTTTTCTTTATCTTACGTCATTCGATATTGACAATTTGAAAATTTTGTTTTATATATGTTTTTTTTTTCCTTTTTTGACTACAGTAATTTTATCTTCTTTGAAATTTCGCAGTATTAGTATTTTACATATTCCGTGCATATTGGCTATTGGCATGTTTACAAATAATAATTGCCATGTTTAGAAACAATTATAGCTTATGTGTCAACTTTAGGAATAATTATAACTAAATTTGTTAAATTACAAAAAAAAAAAAAAGTAAAGTAAAATATGTCCTATTTCTTTTTGTGCTACGTGTAATAACAATTTGGAAAGAAGAATCATTCTTTTATTTATTTACTAAAATTATGATATCCTAAAATAGATGTGTCTAATAGTTATAAATACAAGTTCATCCATTTATCACATCCTTACAAAATCTTGCTTACTTATAAAACCATCGTTAGGGTAGCCCCACAACCAACGTCGTTTACAAAGAAGTTTTGCAACAGTTGTAGTTTTCATACTCTCACTTATACTATTTAATTATTAGTTTATCCAAAAGTTATGAAATCAGTTTTTGCTATATAGTTTGGTTTATGATATTAATTGATTTCATTGATAATTACATTTTTAAAGTTAACGACACTACTTTATTGCTCTACTTACAAATAAACATATAACTACATTTTTAAAATGTCCGTGCAACGCACGGGCTCCATGCCTAGTTCTATATATAGGGAATTGTAGAGTTTATGTACATATTTGCAGCCATTAAAAAGATAATAAAATAAAACGAAATTCAGTAGGCTGCTTATAAAGAAATATATATCAAATCCGTGGAATGATTTTATTAGCTTAAATTAATTTTACATTTACTGCACGCGATTTGCATTATACATATCTTTATTAAACATTGGAGACTAATTAAGACCAAGTTATATCCTTAAGACGAATCGTATAATATAAGTCAAACAGCCAGGTTTAACAGGAACAAGACATTGAAACTAATTAACAACGAAAGTACATATATCGATTCACACCCTCTTCTTCGATCAATCCATATATTAATTTAAATCCCGTTCGATCTCCAAATATCGCAAATTGACATTACATATGATCCATACGAAACGTTTGTTACCAATGTAATGTTTAGAAAATGATTAACATTCACCATTAACATTCTAATTAACAAATCAGCAATACGGATTTAATTATAATAGGTAAACCGATCTCGATGGTTAACAATAATCTAACCTCATGTGTGTGTGTGTGGACGTCCCCAATTTTCAAAAATATATGTTACTATCCCAAGTTAATATGTTACTATCTCAGGATATGTATTAGATTTGAAATGTCTTTTTGTGTATTATTTAAAATTAAAATTATTAGCATGTTGAATTCTGGATAAAAGATAGAAAATTTAATGAATTCTACATCTATTCAATTATTGAACTATATATTCAAATTTTAGCATAAGTAATACTTTACTTTTATTGATAATAGACTCGTACGAAATGATGTGGCAATTGATGTGTCACATATTTATTTTGTAAGCAAAAATTTATAACCTTATATTTTTCCTCATTCACTATAAAAGGAAATATTCAAAATTATGGTTGTTTGATAATTAGATCTATTCCTTTGATATTAGATATTCCATTCTTTTTCATACTTTAGCTTCATTCTTATTGGTACACGTCATTTTAAAAATACTTATGTTTTTCCTCATATTTTATCCCATTCTTATTGGTACACGTCATTTTAAAAATACTTATGTTTTCCCTCAAATTTTATCCCATTCTTATTGGTACACGTCATTTTAAAAATACTTATGTTTTCCCTCAAATTTTATCTTTTAGCAACTCTGGCCGGTTTTATAATCTACTCCCTCCATCCCAAAATAATTGTCTTGTATTAGTTATCACGAAGTTTAAGTAATTACATTGTCTGGTAGTGAATATGATACTTTTACGGTTTTACCCATTGCTTTTTGCACAGACTTCCATATATCAATTTTGAGAAAAAGGTATAGTGATGGTCAAATGATAAAAGTTAATTACTACTTTTGAAAGGGGATACTTATTTTGAAACAAACTAATTTAGAAAGATGGTCATTTATTTTACGACGAATGGAGTAATATAGGGTGCGTTTAGTTAGAGAAAACTCCCCCATTTTCTAGAAAAATTCTCTAAGAAAACAAGAAAATTAGAAAACGTGTTCAAATTCAAGTTTTCTAAAAAACTTTTATAAGAAAAGGAAAATCCTATTTTCCTTTTTATAACTACAAAGTTGAAAACTAATTTTGATGGTTTTTTAAGTTTTCCATCTCTATTATTGCTTGGAAAATGAAAACTCCACCCCTTGCAACTAAACATGTTTTCTAGATTTTCCATATTTTTCTGGAGAACTAAAACTATTCTCATTCTCTAGAGAAATAGAAAAAGAAAATTGGAGAAACTTTTCTGTAACTAAACGCAACCATAATTTCTACAGCTCAAAAAGAAAATGCCTGTGTATAGGTGGACGCCCACATGTTTGAAACCATTAAGATTTTGGTGAGTACATTACAAGTATATATAGGTCCCTAATTTACATCATTTGAAGCCGGCCTTAAGCATACATTAAACATTAATCCATGCATACATCCAATCTTCCTTTGCCAACATATTTGAAAGAAGATGAATTGACACAAGAATGCAATGCGTTACTTTCCTCCCTTCCCAAAGAAACAGGTTGGGTTGTATCCGCATTATACAAGTATCAAGGTTTTTGGCATCCCGCAAGACAATTGCAAGGAGTACTTTCATGTCAAAAACACTTTCAAGCTCAAGAAACAGATATTCTTCTTGTTACCACTCCTAAATCGGGCACAACGTGGTTAAAGGCCATCTTGTTTGCCTTATTGAACCGTACCCGTTTTTCACAAAGCGTAGACCATCATCCATTACTATCAAATAATCCTCATATGCTTGTGCCTTTCTTGGAGCTTAAGCTCTATGCCGACAATGAGAACCCGGATCTCTCATGCTTCACATCTCCAAGACTCTTTTCGACTCATCTACCATATATGTCTTTACCGAAATCTGTCCATGATTCACAATGCAAGATTGTTTACTTGTGTAGAAACCCTAAAGACACTTTTGTGTCACTTTGGGCTTTTACAAACAAGTTGAGACTTGGGGAAATGGGGACAAATTCACTTGAAGAAGTTTTTGAGAAGTTTTGTATGGGAGTGTGTTTGTATGGACCGTTTTGGGATCATGTGTTAAGTTATTGGAAGGAAAGCTTAAATAGTCCTGAAAAAGTTTTTTTTGTGAAATACGAGGAGATGAAAGAGCAACCAGAGTTTCATTTGAAAAAACTGGCAGACTTTTTAGGCTGCTCATTTACTTCTCAAGAAGAAGAAGAAAACTTGGTTGAGGATCTTTTGGAAATGTGTAGCTTTGAAAATTTAAGTAATCTAAAGGTGAACAAGGAAGGGAAGCTACCATCAGGGGAAGATTTCAACGCATTTTTCCGGAAAGGTAAAGTTGGTGATTGGAAAAATTATCTTACCGCGGAAATGGTAGAACGTCTAGACAAGATTTGTGATGAAAAGCTAGATGGTTCGGGGTTAACATTTTAGTGACTTTAATGTGTCTTTTCATCCGTCGTAAGTGTCTATTTGTGTGCTTGTGAGTGCCTATTCGTTTTAAGATTAAGACTTCAAATCAGTACTATGTTATGTTAGCGAGTTCAATTAATTTATGTTGGTATCTACAAAAATTTGTAGATAATATGTAAGATATTTATATATTTTCTTTTTTTGCTAACATCTTTAGTCATTTCAAGTGTGTATTTGTCACAAAAGAAGACTTAATTAAATTGTGTTCTATGTTTTGGTTTGTGTCTTTGGCTATCTCGTGAACCCAATTAAAGCCTAAAATGGTTTAAGATTTGATCAAAAAGTTGTTTATGATCACTTTTTCATTAATTACTCATAGCAATACTGTTAGCAGTAGTCTCCAAAACTAGTTGCAATTAGGATTAGTTTTTGTGTTTCCTTATGTATCGTAACTTGCCTTGCAAGGCAAGCATTGTAGCTTTGTTTAGATGAGTCGGCAGCCAAGTCTACTTGGTGTCTAAGTAGGATAGTTGACCCCCTCATCTCTATAAAAGGAGGTGGTGAGGGGGTGAGGCAAACATCATCCTATTCATATAGCATCTTGTATTCTTTCCCGTACCGATTGAGTTTGTAATAAACGTGAATCTTTCGGTAAACTTTATTGTGTCGTTCTTATTCGGTTCTTCGTGTAGAATTCATTCAAATTCTTGGTTTGATCTCGTGTGACTAACGCAAGTGATTTCTATTCCGTGTTGGTCGGTTCGGGTTTGTTGAAGATTCGATTCAACAAGTGGTATCAGAGCCACGTTATCATTGTGGTTTCTGAATCGTCGAAGAAGATCGCTTGGCAGGAAAAAGTTAGTCGATCGAGTTTTTGACGTGGGGTTTACGTCGAAGTTGCAGGTCTATATAAACGAAGAAGACGAAGAAGAAATTTGGCGCGTGGGGTTTCTGTGTTGTTATTTACACAAGGTGAAAGAGTAATATTATTATATTAATATTCACGTGAAGATCAAATTGAATACTGAAAAAGAGACGTACGTGGGTTTTTTAATTTGGTATTCCATAAAGGTGATATTATTATTATATTATAATATTAAAACTCACGCGTGGACAACTACACGAGTTACGAAAGTTTTTATTATTGAAAGGGTTTCGAATTTTACTTCAGGTTATCGTTTTCGATTTTGAAAGTACGATTAAATTGAAGGGTTTCTTGTTTGCGGGGTTTCTTGTGGTTCAAGTTTTGATCGTGGTTTGCTTGGGTTACAAGTTTTCGATCGGGTTTTGCTTGTACGAGATCGAGGTTTTAGGGTTATTCTAATTAATTCGATTTGCAAGAAAGGATTTTTAGCAACAAGGTTTGAAAGAATATGTCGTCGGTAGTGAAGTTTGACGTCGAAAAATTCGACGGGTCTAATGACTTCGGGTTGTGGCGTGTAAAGATGCGGTGTCTATTAATTCAACATGGTTGGGAAGCTGCGTTAGATCCATTCCCGGATACCATGACGGATGCAGAAAAGACTGCGGCGTTGAAAACGGATGTTCACAAAAAGGCACAGAGTGCCATACTCTTATGTTTGGGTAACAAGGTGTTGAGAGAAGTCAACAACGAAAAGTCTGCTGCGGGAGTTTGGTTAAAGTTGGAATCTTTGTACATGACAAAGTCTTTAGCCAATAAATTATACTTGAAGAAGAAGTTGTTCACGTTCTATATGCATTCAGGCAAGAAACTATTTGAACATATAGATGAGTTTAATAAGTTGATCGGTGATTTGGCGAATATAGACGTTGATATTGACGATGAAGATCAGGCGCTCATGTTACTTACATCGTTACCACCTTCATATGATAACTTTGTGGAGACATTGCTCTATGGAAGGGAGTCGCTCACTTTGGAAGATGTCTTGTCTACCCTAAATTCACGGGAGTTGAAGAAAAGGGAAGATGCAAAGGGGGAAGTTGGTGATGGGTTATTTATGAGGGGGAGGCCTGATCAGAGACATAATCAAAAGGGTCGGAGTAATTCGCGGTCTAAGTCACGAGGTAAAGGGACTTATAAACTAAAGTGTTACATCTGCTATTCGGAGGATCACCTGAAGAAAGATTGTCCAAAGAGGAACAAGGGAAAATCGATTTTTGTCAAGAAGGATGTGGCTTCAAGTTCTGGTCCACGTTCTGAGGGTTATGACAATGGCGATTTGCTTATGGCGGTGAGTGGGGAGAAACGGATAGAATGGGTTATGGACTCTGGAGGATCGTACCACATGACTCCTAAGCGGGAATACCTGTTTGACTTTGAGGAGTTTAATGGTGGCACAGTGTTACTAGGAGATGATAGGCCATGTGTCATCAAGGGGATAGGAAATGTGAGAGTACAGTTGAAAGATGGTTCAAATTTTGTGCTTGAGAATGTGCGTTACATTCCCGAGTTGAAGAGACATTTGATATCTTTAGGAACTCTTGAGAAAGAAGGTTATTCCGTGAAGCTTCAGAACGGCAGAGCAAAGGTTATCAAGGGTTCTATGATGGTTTTGTCTGGAACCAGGAAAGAGAATAATGTATACACTTTGGACGGATGGGCGGAAGAAGCTGGTGAAGCAAATGTTAGTGTTGAAGAGAAGGAAAGTCTTGCACATGTTTGGCATAAACGGCTGGGACATATCAGTGAAGCAGGACTACATGAACTAGAGAAAAGGGAGATGCTTGGAAAGAAGAGTCTAGGAAAACTTGAATTCTGTGAAAATTGTGTTCTGGGGAAGTCGACTAGGGTTAGTTTTGGTCGAGGCCAACACACGACAGAGGGAATTATAGATTATATTCATGCAGATCTCTGGGGACCGATTAGAGTAGAATCGATGAGTAACTGCAGGTACTTTCTATCGATTGTTGATGATTACTCTAGGAGGGTTTGGGTTCATTTTCTTAGACACAAACATGAGGCGTTCAGTAGGTTCAAAGAGTGGAAACTTTTAGTTGAAAACCAGACAGGTAGAAAAGTGAAGAAGCTCCGGACGGATAATGGGTTGGAGTTTTGTAATCACGAGTTTAATGAGCTTTGTAAGGAGAGCGGGATAGCTAGACATTTGACAGTTGCAGGAACTCCGCAACAGAATGGTTTAGCTGAACGAATGAATAGGACGCTCTTGAACAAGGTTAGGTGTTTATTGATTCAGTCTGGTTTACCGGATACTTTCTGGGCCGAAGCAACGGCAACAGCGGCATATCTGATTAATAGGTCTCCAAGTATAGCATTGGATAAGAAAACTCCTATGGATATGTGGTCAGGACATCCGGCGAATTATGAGATGTTGAGAGTATTTGGTTGCGTTGCTTATTCACACGTGAATCAGGGAAATAAGCTCAAGCCTAGAGCTGTGAAGTGTATATTCCTGGGGTATCCTGAGGGTGTGAAGGGATACAGGTTATGGAGGTGTGATGATGTCAAGCCGAAGATAATCATAAGCAGGGATGTGGTGTTTAATGAGAACCTTATGTATAAGGACATTCTCAAAGGTGCTGGTGTTGCAAATTCTGGGGAACCTGTTGAGTTTGAGGTAGAATCACATGGTGATCAGGTCGAGCCGATCATACATCATCATCATCATGAGGCTGAGGAAAATCAGGAGAACGTTGATGAAGGAGAAGATGAAGTGGTGGGACCTCAAGTGCAGAATCTGGATAACTATGTTCTTGCTCGGGATCGAGGTAGAAGAACTATTACTACACCGGTAAGGTTTAGGGATGAGAGTAATATGGCTGCTTATGCATTTTCTATTGCGGAAGAGGAGGATACACATGAGCCTCTTACCTATCATGACGCGATTAATTCGGCGGATAAGTCGAAGTGGATTCGTGCTATAGAGGAAGAGATGAGTTCTTTAAAGAAGAATCATACTTGGGAGCTGGTTGATCAACCTAAAGGTCAAAAGTTAGTTAGCTGTAAATGGTTGTATAAGATCAAAGAAGGGATTGAAGGCGTTCAAAAATCAAGGTACAAGGCAAGGCTGGTAGCTCGGGGGTTTACACAGCAAGCAGGGATTGACTATAATGAAGTATTTTCTCCTGTGGTTCGACATACTTCTATCAGGGTTATACTATCATTGACTACTTGTAGGGATTATGAGTTAGAGCAACTAGATGTAAAGACGGCGTTTTTGCATGGTAATCTGGAAGAAACCATTTATATGAGGCAGCCGCTTGGTTTTGAGGAAGGAACGGGCAACAAGGTGTGTTTGTTGAAGAAATCTCTATATGGTCTTAAGCAGTCTCCAAGGCAGTGGTATAAACGTTTTGATGTGTATATGCTCAGCAGTGGGTTTAGCAGGAGCAACTATGACAGTTGCGTGTATTACAAGGAGTTTGCACCAGGTGAGTACATATATCTACTGCTATATGTAGATGATATGTTGATTGCTTGTAAAAGCAAGACTGAAATCGAATATACCAAGGGTTTGCTGAAGAAAGAGTTCGACATGAAGGAGTTAGGTGAAGCAAAGAAGATACTTGGTATGGAGATTGTCAGGGATAGGGGTAGCCGAACCCTGAAGGTGTCTCAGTCGGGATATGTGCAGAAAATTCTGAATAATTTCAGAGTATATGATGGCAAGTCGGTGTCTACGCCATTGGGAGCACACTTCAAGGTATCGTTGAAGGATTGTCCGTCGAGTGACTGGGATGTGGAAAGAATGAGTAAGGTCCCATATGCGAATGCTGTAGGTAGTTTAATGTACTTGATGGTATGTACTAGACCGGATATTGCGTATGCTGTTAGCATTGTGAGCAGGTACTTGGCGAATCCAGGGAAGAACCACTGGGAAGCAGTGAAGTGGATTTTGAGGTATCTAAAGGGCACTGCTAATGTGGGTCTAGTATATGGTAGAGATCAAGGGAAGCACGTAGATGTTGACGGTTTCGTGGATGCGGATTATGCTAAAGACCCTGATAAGGGTAGGTCGATAACCGGGTACGTGTTTATGGTGTACGGTTGTGTTGTGAGTTGGAAAGCGACTCTACAACATGTTGTTGCATTATCTACTACAGAGGCGGAGTATATGGCGCTGACTGAAGCTGTTAAGGAAAGCATGTGGCTTAAAGGTCTACTAATCGAGCTGGGAGTAAACCTGAGGTCAGTGGTTGTGAATTGTGATAATCAAGGCGCAATTCATCTCTCAAAGAATGCAATGTTTCATGAGAGGACAAAGCATATCAACGTGAGGTATCATTTCATCAGGGAAATCGTGGAGTCTAAAGAGATTGAAGTGGTAAAGATAGGCACGGAAGATAATGCAGCTGACGCGTTCACAAAGGTGGTTCCAGGTCCGAAGTTCAAGTATTGCATGAAGATACTTGGTGTCGGGGACAACTTGTCTTGAAGACTAAGGTAGAAATTGTTAGTAGTAGTCTCCAAAACTAGTTGCAATTAGGATTAGTTTTTGTGTTTCCTTATGTATCGTAACTTACCTTGCAAGGCAAGCATTGTAGCTTTGTTTAGATGAGTCGGCAGCCAAGTCTACTTGGTGTCTAAGTAGGATAGTTGACCCCCTCATCTCTATAAAAGGAGGTGAGGGGGTGAGGCAAACATCATCCTATTCATATAGCATCTTGTATTCTTTCCCGTACCGATTGAGTTTGTAATAAACGTGAATCTTTCGGTAAACTTTATTGTGTCGTTCTTATTCGGTTCTTCGTGTAGAATTCATTTGAATTATTGGTTTGATCTCGTGTGACTAACGCAAGTGATTTCTATTCCGTGTTGGTCGGTTCGGGTTTGTTGAAGATTCGATTCAACAAATACAACAACAATTCGTTAGTCACATCATTTATGAACAATTCTTTCATACATATATGTTTTACTCGTATTTTATTATATATAACCTCTTCGGGCGAGGTTGACGATTCTTTATGAACAGTGTTTTTTTATTTTTAGCGGACTTTATAATATTATATATAAAATACATACTGTTAAATAAGCAAATGACCTCTTAGCCTAAGTGGTTTGTGCGGCTTTTTGTTAAGTGAGTGGAATTTGAGTCCTACCAACAAAAGTCTTTTTATTTTTCAGTTCTCAGCTCCTGAAAGGCTAAAATTAGGCCCAAGCCCAACTTCTCTATATGACTTCACAAAATTGCTAAACCTCACTAGGCGCGTGAACAAAAATCGGGTTTAGCCCAACCCGACCAGGACCCGAAACCCGAACCGGGTTTAGTCTACGAAGAGAAACGGGTTTTTCACCAACCCGACCCGGGTTTTTTAAATTATTCAACCTGGTTAAAACTGGTTTTTTCCGGATTTTTGACCGGTTTTTCAACCTGACCCGGTATCAACCCGGGTCCAACCCGATTTCGAATTCTAAAAACTCAACCCAGTTATGTACTCAGCAGGTACTCACAAAACCCGAACCGGGAAGAGTCAAACCCGGGTTTGACCGGGTAGGGTTTTGGGGTTTGACTCGGGTAGGGTTTAAAAACCGGTTTTAGTAAAAGAAATTTATTGTAAGACTTGAGATATGTTATATGAAACGGCCCAAAGAATTTTTTTTTTTTTACTCAGACATACGCGATCCGGGCTAGCAAGGAGGATCGCGTACTTACTCTTTAAAACCCACTGTGACAGATTCAAGGCTTATTACGCGATCCTAGGTACAAAGTGGGATCGCGTATTAACGAACAAAATCCCACTGTGACTGTTTTCCCTTGTATTACGCGATCCTAAAAAATGGGTGGGATCGCGTATTAACACATGAAATCCGAATGTGACCAAAATAAGCTATGTTACGCGATCCTGGAGTACTGATGGGATCGCGTATTAAGACCTGACAGCCGAAATGTGCAGAACTTATATTTTGAGCCAAATTCGGAAGCGCATAACTTTTGACTCGGTAACATTTAAGACCTGAAATTTTGCACACACCTCTACTATACCAAAATTAAGGTTTCTCTTTTTGTACCTTTTCAAATTCACTAAAACAAAGAATATGGACATGTCACCAAATTATGGCCGTTTTGAACACTTTTTGGTGACAACCAAATTCACAAACTGATGCGTGTGAAAGCGTCTAGTTTTATTATTTATAAAGTACAGGGTATACCAATCACTACTATCACACAACCAGGCAAGAATACCCGATCATAATAGTATAGCTATGGTAAGTCCAGGTCGAACACAGGAACACAAGAACACAGGAACAATGTTATTCAATTAAATTGGAATTATTCAGAAAGCAGTAAAATAGGGGTTACGTTTTAATTCCGTACGAACATTCAATATGAACTAAATAACCAAACCAAACAACATAAAACAAGATAAATGAATAGATAAACAATTGGAGATAGACATGTAATTGCTTAGATTCTTCCACTTAGATTCATATTATCCGGTTCATGTGTTTTGATTGTCTGATTGTGATTTCTTTTATATTAACTTAGATACTAATCAAAGAATCCAAGTTAAATATATATTAGCCAATGTTCCGGGTCCAACTAATATCTACAACCTAGGATCCCACATTAAACATCGATCCGACGTCGCAAGAATGTTGCTCTATTGCTTGCTTTTCCCTAGATTGTGCATTAAGTGTTCACAACTTATTATGATTGATCCTCGCGGTATGACTCAACAATACGTACTAATAATCTCTTATTAGCTTGCTCATTTTAGATTGATTAGTTACTAGTCTCTTAACCTATCAGACTTAACATATTTAGCAATGACTATAAACCTAGATTCATAATCATCAATAATCAACAATGTCAAAGGAACTCAATCTCAATGACACTATTGATCACGTTAAGTAATAACTAACAATCACCAATAAACAAGGATTAACGGATAACATAACAATCTTCAATCAGATAATTGATCCAAAACACAATTATAACCATCAAATAATTATAATCCAAGGTTATTCAAATAAACAATATACATAAAGTCTAAATCATCATTCAATTATACAAAATCAGTTTCATGATCTCAAATAAACACATAGACGATGTTCGAATTGAAATCGGAGAAAGATATGCAGACCGAATCATAAACCGTTCGAAGTAGAATCGATAGGAATCAATCCCAGCTTTTTCCGCCTCCAAATCGCCATCGTTTCGCTCCCAAAATAGGGGAAAACCCCATCTGGTTGTCTCTGGTCGAATTAGGGTTTGTAATATGAAGTTATGAATTGAAAACCCTAAAATCGGACTTAAATGGCTGGAAAAGTGATCCATACGGCGGATGGATTATTCCATGTAACATCCGTCACCAAAACCCTATTCATAGGTTCGTTTCCTATAACCATTTATTAGGTGTATTCATGTACGTAAATAATGTGGAGAAATAAATTAAGTATTCGTATTTTAAATTATGTGAGAAATTTAATTTTCGTATAGTATTCAAAAACTCGAATCAATGTTCGTACGCAGTTGGATTAAAAGTTAGAATAATATTAATGAAATAATAATAATAATAATTATTAAAAATATAATAAAACTAATAATGATAGTATAATAATAATAATAAAATAATAATAATAATAATCGTTCATCATTGTATCATATCATATAATAATAATAATAATAATAATAAAATAATTTAATAATAATAACCATGATCATGGTCATGGATGGTTGTCTTTTTTTTTGTGCGCCGAAATGGAGAGGGCCAAAGAAATAAAAATAAAAGGCCCAAACCCAAAACTTCGTACGTAGTCACCAAGCCACTATTTTATATAAATACAAATTTAGGGTTAACTCTAACCCTTTTGATCATAATAATTAAATTGTATCTGCTGCTATATTTATGAGGATCGACCGAAAAGAAAAAGAAAAGAACCAAAGTCAAGTTCAATAATTTCTTCCGTCTACTATGTGTTTGTATGATCATGTAGGTATTTTTCATAAACCCTAATCAATATATTTTTATCTTATTCTAATTTTTTTTCTGAAATAGATGTATAAGTGGGTCGATTTATATGTTTGGGGTATGAATACGTTGGGTAACATAAGTTTTTGCAAACCGAAAGTCTAGTATCGTTAATCGCAATTTCTGTCCAGATTTTCGTAGTAGTAATACGTGGCTGTTTTGACCCATTTGCGTTCGTTTTCAGGCTTCATCCAAAACACGAAAGTTGTAGATCTCGAAATTTTACTTAATATTGCAATGTTTCGGCCTCTAAAAAGCAACGTACGATTTTATAGAAATTATTTTATAAACTGTTTTTGTGTATCACGAATTTTCAGAAAAACTTGGTTAAACATATTTCGGTTTGATCCAATTGTTCTTTAGTTTTTTGGGAGTTGTAAAGTATGTTTAAGGCTATACTTTTCTGTAAACAAATCACATTTATAAAATGTTAAGATTTAATTTATATATTTAATTTAAAAAGAATGAGTTATGTAAAGAGGTTTTAGTTGTTACAAATAGTCATGTCTCAATCATCTTTTATCATATCCTTATATAATAAGTGTTATACTCTAATTATATGATAACATTAGAAAGGTTTTAAAGTTAAGATTTAACAAGGTTTCATATTTTATTGTTTACTTGAAGAAGATGGTTAAAATGTATGGAAAATTCAAACAATCAACTAGGATATAATAACTAGGTATAGTTTTGCCTAGGTTATTAATCTATATGAATTTATTTGTAGATTGACGTACTATTTGGTGGATTCATTTTGAGACGATACTTGCTTTGTTATTTAAGGTGAGTTTTCGTGGCCCCATTTTCTTTACTTGTTTTACATTGGGGGAAAAGTATGCTCGTGTTTTATCAACTGTTTTCATGCTGTGATTACGTTCATTTTATTTTTGGACATATGCTTGAAATGTGCTACATTATGTGAGATTATGTGCATTATTTGAGATCATTGAGAACATTGAGAACATTTGTGGCTATTCGTCTTGCTCCGTTGGGGGTATTGACAACACGCCGGTTGGATACATTGACATCATTTAGGCTATTCGTCTTGCTCCTTTGGGGGTATTGACAACACGCCGACGTATATGCTATTCGTCTTACTCTGCGAGAGTAATGACAACACGCATGGTGGTTTGTTGAGATTTATTCGTTTACACTAATTTCATTTAGATGTGCCTTTTCATTTGCATTGTCCTACTCAGTTATTTATCACAGCAAAACATTATTTTCTGGTGTCTTGTTTCAAACCTACGAAACTCACCAACACATGTGTTGACGTTTTTGAGCATATCTTTTCAGGTAGCACTAGTGGAACTAAAGCTGAGGACAAGAAAACTTAGTGGACTATTTAGGTTGCATTAAGTGTTACTTCAAGACATATGACATTTGGTTTTAGTATTTCGGTGGCTTGAGAAAGGCGTATTTTGCCTTAACATTTATATTGTGGGATGTTTGTTTGCTAATTTGTTTCCTTGTTGATATGTACGCGTAGCGTGAACCACTATTCATGTTACAAGTATCATAACACATTGGAGTTTTTTTTCATATAGATTCTTTATAATTATGTGTTGTGATCCTATCGTCGTTATATCCCGTTGTTTCCGCTTTAGACGGGGTGTGACAGATTGGTATCAGAGCCATTGTTTATAGAGATCTAGGTGGATTGACCTAGACTATAAATAAGGAACCCGCATATAGAACATGAATTAGGAACTACGTGTGCATGAAACTATATGTGCTTATTCAAAACGATGTGTACATACATGTCACTCAAGGTGGACTTATCCACTAGGATATATACTTATTTGCTACATTGACTACGTGTACTCATTCACATTCCGATTCTCGAGCAGGACATGCTCCGTTGGTGGTTTCTGCACATGCCCGCGTACCCGAGAGGGTTATGTAGGCTTAACGGCATGAGATGATTAATGTCATCTAGCAAAACTATATTGATCATAGCATCATTTCCATATAAATTCGTGTCACATTTAGAAATAAAACCGTAGGAACGAAGTTGAACATTGTGATATAGGATTTGGTAATAAGTACATATATGAAAGGATACCCTAACAATTACGGCGGCCGACGTAATTGCAAAAGTATCACGACATATATGTGTTTATATGACCACATTCTAGTGTCCAATGTGTCGCCTTCAAAGTCGCGTGACGACGTCAAATCTCAACTCTACAGGTTTTGAGATCATAATCCTTGGTCATTGTTTTGGTGCATACACTATCTAAATTGCCCATTTATCCTAAATTCCTATGTACTCAAAATCGTATCAAATATGCCGCCCAGACATTTTACTCGAAGTGCAAAAAACAAAAAACGTAACGAGAGCGAAGGGTGACAAATATCAAAGTGTAAATCATGTACTAAGTAAACATCATTTTAAGACATGGAAAACGTATAGTGAGAATAATGGACGCGGATAATAACTCACTAATGAATAACCGTGTGAAAACTTTATTAAATCATTACTCACTAGAATCAAAATAATTGGTTCATTATCCCTCAAATTCTTTGAACGTAATTATATTTTAACTTCCTTAGGAAATTTCACATTACAACCACGAATCACACGATAATCTTTTCTTGTCAGTGATGTAATCATCACTTGGCCACTCTCACATTATCGCAACTAAGCTTCTAATCTCTTTTGCAAGTTTGCCCAAGATCTTGATATCTTTTGGACATGCATCCGAATTCTCCGTATTGCTTGGCAATTTCACCTAAGGTCTCCAATGCCACATTTTACAATAGGACGTAACTGAACAAGGCTATTCTTAACATGCATTATATTCTCGGTTTTTAAACCATTTGACTACAACATCCGTAAGAATTAAAGTGAATCTAAAACATACCTACACCATAATCTCTGCCAATATCACGATTGCAACACGGGTGAATCAAACTTTTTTCTAAGGACCTTATTAAAACCACTTGTTGATGTGTTGGTAATCAAAAACTTGGCAATGATTCTCATATTCAACCAACCCGTTATTATTTATAATACTTAATGAAAGGGGTTTGAATGAAGAAAGAGGTTAAGTCAACCTATTAAATGGCCCTCTCAACTAAATTATATAACCATTGATGATCTATTTAAGTGATGTCTTAAGATTCTCCTACTAAAATCGTTGGTACCCAAAATAAATTATACCATTCTCTCTATGTCTTGGAACATGTAACAATTATGATTTACTACCCTCCCATATCTGAAAATAAATCAAACAATATAACATAATAACCTCCATTTCCTTTAATGTCTACAACTAAAAATTTAGTGCTTCAAGCTTTGTAATATATTTCATTTCTACATGACACATCATCGCATCAGCTCTCAAGGGGAAAATTCACTCATAATGTTGGTATAAAATCGAAGAAATTCCCAGTTGTAACTATTCTAAGAGAGATTCAAATAACGAGATAGACGTTGAATTTGAGATTTACAAATGCCCAGCTCCAATAATGAAACTATTTTATTGTGTCACCTAACATTAAGAACTTAATCAACAATAACATTTGGTTATCACTAAGTCAAAAGGAAATACAAAACCAATGAGCGTTCATAATCTCCACGAGTATAACAAGCTCACCGATGAAATGGACAAGAGGAAATCATGAGGAAATCGTTTGTTGACACGTTGAAATGAATTCACGTATCTTATGCCATATTGTGCACTAACATGAGAATGGTTCCCTACTAATCCATACGAAATGAGACTGTGGATCTTAAAAATTATCTCAAAAAAAAAAAAAAAAGTTCAGTGAAATGATCTCGAGATCTAATCAAAAATAATTACAAAGTGAAAATCAAGATATCCACGAAAAAAAAAAAAAATCGATCGGTAGGGAATCAATAGAACAGTTCACATAAGGCATCGGCCTTAAATCTAAATATGTACGTATGATATCTCTGATCGATGTTCTTTCGTTGACCATCACACTGTGTGAGGGTATATTATTAGCGTTATCAAATTGATACATAAAAGGGGATTACTCCAAACTAAAGAACCAATTATGCCTTCAAACGGAATCAAACTCTGATTATAGTCGGCATCTAAACATCAATAAAGCTTAAGCTAAACAACACATTTCTTTCACCAATAGTTATGAAAATTTTTGAAAAAACACTGCACGAGCCTAAACGGGGGTATAAACTTAGTTGAAAACTTGCTGGAAATAATACAAAACGACATGGAGGAACCAGTGGACACGATGAAACACGTGGTACGGCACTAACCTGCCAACACCCACCCCAAAGATTATTTTCCATCTATATCTATACTTCCATATAAATGACTTATCCATTTCTTTTTAGACTTATAAGTTTCAAAGCTGCGAAAGGACCAAACTACCTTCACTATATTAAACAAAATTTATTACTTTACATTCCTCTAAAAAAAAAAAAAAAAAAAAAAAAAAAAAAAAAAAACTTGGACCAGTATAAGATTTAAATTTTTATTCATTCAACAAGTTTGGAAGCTATTGTCTTTGAAATGTGAGCAAATAACCAAATAGTTATTCCACACTATGGCAGTATATGGAAATTTCTCATAATTAATTCAAACAATCTGTGAATCCTAAGACGCCACTTATTAATATAATCTTTTATATACTATTTTACATCATAAATTTAACATTTGTGATGACCACCAATAACAACTATTATTATTCATTCTTTCATTCACAGAATGGTCAGCTATCAATATCAATCACAACTACTTACTTCTTACTTGTTTACCGCGGCATAGCACGGGAATTTTACTAGTCCTTAAATAATAAAATTTCGATGCGCGAGAACATATAACTATGAGATTAGACCAAATCAAATTCCTTTAGATTTTAGGATGAAATCTAAGTTCACACTTACTCACCCCCCTTATACAAATAAACTGTTATAAACTTACCAAGAGACGCTCTGGTGAACTTTTCTTCCTTTGTTGACATTGTGGATTGATTTTTCTTTACTCAACCCTTTCATATACATATGGTTACTCTCACCTAAACATGTAAAAAAAATGGAATCAACATCTAAAATACAATAGATTTAACAATCAGCAAGCTCACGTATATTCGTAAGGGACTAGAATTCAACATACAATACACTTAGGACAAATTGGGAACATTATTGAAGTTTAAATCATTGAGACTCATTTTCGTATAGTCTATATTTCATTGTGTCAAATTGAACCTAACTGTGATTGTTCCACGTTAAACCCAAGTTTTCAGTGTGGGAACCTTATACAAACTTTGTAGAATCAACAAATTGTATGCTAGTATAAAGAACAAATATTTTTCACTTATTTGGTCAAGACCATTCATTAATAATCATTTATCTTTCCGCACCTATAACTCAGCTACAAGCCTTACGTGTGTAAGCCACATGTATGGATTGCTACACAACATAAATGAACTTCGATAAATCAAAGTCTAGTTCAAAACCATATAAATTAACTACCCATGAGATTCGGAATCAAGAAAGACCCTTTTTGATGTTGAGAACGCACCATTTACAAATACCAAATTTCTTTCACTTTCTTAACGGACCAAATGAATTCGTAGGATACGTAAATAAATAGGTTCAATAACCTATCAATCGAAGGGACGGATGGAGCGAATGGAATTCGCGATACATAATCAGTGATGAGTCTCTTATGAGTAAATTGCAATTAAAAAAAAAAAATTTCGAGATGGAGTTTAAAACAACATTGTGGCCATAGGGCCGGTAAAGGCTACAGGACGAGAAGTCAACTAGCAGAAAACTTAATGTTATCACTATGGTTAGAATAAGATATAAGGTTAGGTAAGAATTCAAAATAACTTAGGAACGAGGGGACCATAAGAAACTCAAAACCCATGTCTATTCCACAATAACGTGTTCAGTAATAATTTTGCTTTTGAATTTCGGGACGAAATTCCCTAAACGAGGGGATACTGTAACATCCGTCACCAAAACTCTATTCATAGGTTCGTTTCCTATAACCATTTCTTAGGTGTATTCATGTACGTAAATAATGTGGAGAAATAAATTAAGTATTCGTATTTTAAATTATGTGAGAAATTTAATTTTCGTATAGTATTCAAAAACTCAAATCAATGTTCGTACGCAGTTGGATTAAAAGTTAGAATAATATTAATGAAATAATAATAATAATTAAAAATATAATAAAACTAATAATGATAGTATAATAATAATAATAATAAAATAATAATAATAATCGTTCATCATTGTATCATATCATATAATAATAATAATAATATAATAATAAAATAATTTAATAATAATAACCATGATCATGATCATGGTCATGGATGGTTGTCTTTTTTTTGTGCGCCGAAATGGAGAGGGCCAAAGAAATAAAAATAAAAGGCCCAAACCCAAAACTTCGTACGTAGTCACCAAGCCACTATTTTATATAAATACAAATTTAGGGTTAACTCTAACCCTTTTGATCATAATAATTAAATTGTATCTGCTGCTATATTTGTGAGGATCGACCGAAAAGAAAAAGAAAAGAACCAAAGTCAAGTTCAATAATTTCTTCCGTCTACTATGTGTTTGTATGATCATGTAGGTATTTTTCATAAACCCTAATCAATATATTTTTATCTTATTTTATTTTTTTTCTGAAATAGATGTATAAGTGGGTCGATTTATATGTTTGGGGTATGAATACGTTGGGTAACATAAGTTTTTGCAAACCGAAAGTCTAGTATCGTTAATCGCAATTTCTGTCCAGATTTTCGTAGTAGTAATACGTGGCTGTTTTGACCCATTTGCGTTCGTTTTCAGGCTTCATCCAAAACACGAAAGTTGTAGATCTCGAAATTATACATAATATTGCAATGTTTCGGCCTCTAAAAAGCAACGTACGATTTTATAGAAATTATTTTATAAACTGTTTTTGTGTATCACGAATTTTCAGAAAAACTTGGTTAAACATATTTCGGTTTGATCCAATTGTTCTTTAGTTTTTTGGGAGTTGTAAAGTATGTTTAAGGCTATACTTTTCTGTAAACATATCACATTTATAAAATGTTAAGATTTAATTTATATATTTAATTTAAAAAGAATGAGTTATGTAAAGAGGTTTTAGTTGTTACAAATAGTCATGTCTCAATCATCTTTTATCATATCCTTATATAATAAGTGTTATACTCTAATTATATAATAACATTAGAAAGGTTTTAAAGTTAAGATTTAACAGGGTTTCATATTTTATTATTTACTTGAAGAAGATGGTTAAAATGTATGGAAAATTCAAACAATCAACTAGGATATAATAACTAGGTATAGTTTTGCTTAGGTTATTAATCTATATGAATTTATTTGTAGATTGACGTACTATTTGGTGGATTCATTTTGAGACGATACTTGCTTTGTTATTTAATGTGAGTTTTCGTGGCCCCATTTTTTTTACTTGTTTTACATTGGGGGAAAAGTATGCTCGTGTTTTATTAACTGTTTTCATGCTGTGATTACATTCATTTTCTTTTTGGACATATGCTTGAAATGTGCTACATTATGTGAGATTATGTGCATTATTTGAGATCATTGAGAACATTGAGAACATTTGTGGCTATTCATCTTGCTCCGTTAGGGGTATTGACAACACGCCAGTTGGATACATTGACATCATTTAAGCTATTATTCTTGCTCCTTTGGGGGTATTGACAACACGCCGACGTATATGCTATTCGTCTTACTCTGCGGGAGTAATGACAACACGCATGGTGGTTTGTTGAGATTTATTCGTTTACACTAATTTCATTTAGATGTGCCTTTTCATTTGCATTGTCCTACTCAGTTATTTATCACAGCAAAACATTATTTTCTGGTGTCTTGTTTCAAACCTACGAAACTCACCAACACATGTGTTGACGTTTTTGAGCATATCTTTTCAGGTAGCACTAGTGGAACTAAAGCTAAGGACAAGAAAACTTAATGGACCATTTAGGTTGCATTAAGTGTTACTTCAAGACATATGACATTTGGTTTTAGTATTTCCGTGGCTTGAGAAAGGCGTATTTTGCCTTAACATTTATATTGTGGGATGTTTGTTTGCTAATTTATTTCCTTGTTGATATGTACGCGTAGCGTGAACCACTATTCATGTTACAAGTATCATAACACATTGGAGTTTTATTTTCATATAGATTCTTTATAATTATGTGTTGTGATCCTATCGTCATTATATCCCGTTGTTTCCGCTTTAGACGGGGTGTGACATTCCATCCGGCGTATGGATGTAAAATCCCATAAAATCCAGCCCGCGTACTTTGTCAGCCCACTTTTCAATCCATCCGCTGGATGGATGCATTTTCAAAAAATGGTCCAAACGAAAGTTGTAGCCCCGTCTGTTAGCTAAATTCTTCAAGTTGAATCACCCCAATCGGAGTTCGTATGAAGAAGTTATTGCCAAAATACTAACGCATAGCCGAAAACTCAGCTTTTACACTTTTCTCCCATTTTCAGCTCATATTTCATTCTTTTTCCGATTCGAGCTGCATTTACACTTCGATCCAATCCTCTCTTGTCTAATGCTTTGATTCCTTTAGCAACTTTTTCTTCGTAAAAAGCTCGTTTTTCATTTTTTTTTTATCTAAGCTCCGATTTAACTCCTAAATGCAAATATGAACGAAATAAGTATCTTATTCATACAAAATGCATTAGAAATCTATTAAACAAGGGGTAAATTAGTACTATAATTTAGTACATTTTGACGTTTATCACAAACCATTTGCATTCAAACTAAGACCTTTTACACACACCTTTAACACTTCAAAACACGTTTAAAAACCGCAACATATGAACCATAACACAACTTTGACTCAAGCTAGATTATAGGTATACTTTTGACCCATTTGGATCCTTTTTAACCCATTAAACACAATAACCACATTTTAACCAAATCACTTTCAACAACCAATTCATTTCATGATAAACATTAACTAATGATATGTCATTGACATTTACAACCCAAAAGGCCATCTTATCCACTTGATCATATTTTCACCATCTAACATTTCTAAAATGGCAAATGTACATTCACTTGCTTCCGACAATATAACACCCCTCATTTCAATAACCATTATAATAATGATTTTCGACACGGAAGCGTAGATTAAAATATATTATCCTACATTACGTCAAAAGTACATAAAGTTTTTTTTTCAAACTTTCAAAACTTTACACACTACAGTTTATTATTTCATATCAAAATACTACAACGAGGTGTTATACAAATCCAAACACTACTGATTTAATCAAATCAAATATCAAAGTATACGCATGTTCTTCAAACATTCCATCCAGGTCAACAGCTTCTTGCTCAGTCAATTATATAATCATAACCTGCAAGAAGTATTTAAAGTGGTGGGATTAGCACGACTGCTAAGTGAGTAAATCAACAAACAACAGACTGACTTAGCATAACACACTTGTGTACAACAAATAATTATATGCACACAATTCATCTGTTTATCACTTATCACATCACAATCACTTATCATCATAGAGGACCGGTGGTTCTTGAGTATCATCCTCAAAAAACACTTTCAAACCAACTGCAGGCCCATACAGAGGTTTAACCGACTACTTGGTGCTATTACTCATACAACACAGGCTACGACAATAAAACTTGTACTAAGACCCTGTGTTATCCAACCAATAGCAATCCAAGCCCAGCCCCATGCCTGGCCTCCATATCACTTATCACAAATCATCAAGTCACTAATCATCAATGCATTATGACAATATATCACGTGATCACTTTTCAACACACTCAACAAGTCATCATATCATGTCAACAATCTATTCACAGTATTATTACTAATAAACCATAATAATCATGGCAATCGAAGCAATAGTAATAATACAATCACCTGTTATAACAAACCTGTTACAACTAAATCAAACTGAGGGTTATCGATCCACTCACCTGATTATCTCAGTTTCCACTCAGATGTCTAATATTACTGAGTCTTCTCCGTATCTGAGAATTCAAATAATTACGAGTCAGTAATCCATCCATATCAATTTACTCACATTATAATCATATAACAAATTTCAATCTCTAAAAATAACTACAAACCATAACCGGTTTATAATTTTCAAACCTAACCATTTATTCAATCATATTGCAATAACTTAGCTATCATGGATGAATACATTATATGGCATCGATGAACAATCGTAATCAAGTTATCATACTCATAGATACTAAATTTACCCATGCCTAAATGATTAATCATTTATTCATTTTCACATGGTAAATATCCTTTTAAAATCAATCACTTAATTAAGTCACTTATAAATCAATTACTCTTATCATTAATTCATTTCATAAGTACATAATTCATTACACAATGTCAAGTTAACAATAATTATCAAATTATAATATCGAACTACAACCACCTCATTCTTGATCTTTAACGAGGTCTCTAATAAGTAAAACATAACTTACATCACTAATATAGATACATAGTAATCAATAAAAATACCAAGTTGCAAGTAACATACATACCACTTTGCTACTAACTAATTTCATTAACATGACTTAAACCAAAGTTAACTTATATAACCTATATCATTCAAGTACTTGGGCTTAAACAAGAAGATTTCTAAAAATCATTACTACCTAGCTACTAATCTTTCACTATTTCGATTACCAATTAGAACATAATCTGATTCATGTAGCATATTTGGAATTTGATCACAACAAGTTCTTAAACATATCTTTATCAATCGTAAACATCACCCACTATAACTTATATTCTCTAATCAATACTAGTTTAAGTATCAATTTCACATAAGTAAGAGTAACCCATCACTTTAAATAATTTTCTAATTTATAATACTTAATAACAAACACTTACAAATACTTGAAGATGTACTCGAGATGACGATGAGGTTCTGACGATGCAACAAGAATTTAATTAATTCATAAGCAATAATTTCCTCTTTCTAGTCTTCCCCTAATTTATTGTGTGTGTTTTATGTTTGTAAAAGAAATGAGAATTAAGAACAATCAGGAAAGTTACAGTAGTAATCATGGCCGACTCTTACACCGACCCCAATTCCTTTTTAATTTTATTCCCCTATTAAATCTATTGTCTGGAACCTAAAACCTAATGCGAGTCCAAACCTTTTATTGTTCCGTCGACTATATTAATTTAAAACAATTAATATTTTACTAACCACAATAAGTCCTGAAACTTATTTTCTAGTTATTATCCAAGAATCAACAAAATAATTTCCTAACACATAAACAATTATTAAAATCGGGAAATTATTATAAAACCTCTAGGCCCATTTTGCGGATGTTACAAATCTCTCCCCCTTAAAGAGATTTCGTCCCCGAAATCTAATCCGACTCAATAATCCAAAATGACACAATCGGATAATATCCACAAGGATCAGTTAATACACCTGTTTATACTCGAAACCCAATGATTAGAATCCACGATAATATCATATCTGATCCATGACAATTTATCAATATAATGATTTCGAATCTTTATATACTCCTCGAATACACAATCAACAAATACTTGAAAGTTTCAATTAAAATTACATCTCGATAATCTCAAATCAACTGAATTCCTTACAAGACTAGACAGTCTTTAATCCACTAACATAGTTCGATAACAATTTCCGAAATTTTGATTATATTCCATCAATATTTCAAGCTAGCAGCTTTCACTCAATTCACTAATTCTGAAGAGATTGCCAAAAACATAGGATAATTCCATTCACCAACTCTTCATAATATAATTCCTTTCTGATAATATCAAATTCTACCATCAATACTTCGATTTGTTTCATCCATCAACAGTGTCTCTATGAGTTTAATATAAAACAACAATCATTAACTCCAGGTCAAGGATAAAATAATTCCTTCACATAGCTTAGGCTACTACAAAGCATGAGTAATAATCCATTTTACAATTTAATACTCCTCAATTGATTAATCAATCAAAACTCAATTAGAAATCTCTGCCACAATCACATCTTACATTTTTCAAACCCACATAACTCACACACAAGATTAAATAATCTTTTATTCTCTATAATTATTCAACAATCGTTTCTCAGTTTCTGATAAGAATCCATCAAATTCAACTTTATATCAATCATTCAAACACTGTCTCCAGATTCACAACATAGCATCAGTAGTAAACTCCAAGTCATAATAGGTTCATCCCTCTCATATAACTCAATTATCACAATCAATATCAATAATCTAATCTCTGTGCATCAAACACAACATCATCTCGTCAAAAGTATATAATACTTTGTAAAGTCAATAAATCCATCAAATGGCACAAAACAACAGTCAAATACAAAACTGTTTCAATGTTTCCCCAAAGACAACTTTCTCAAAATTCAATTCTCAACTTTGGATAATCCACTTTAAACTCCTTGCTACAATCAACATGTCTCAACTTTTCATCTATCAAAATCAAAATTATGAAGTTGATAAGCTAACACAAGGATAATCTCCTTTTTACAATTCCAAGAACTAGTCACAATCACATATATGCTCCAATCCAATCTTTATAATTAATCGAGATATCAGCATTTCAACAAGTTCAATTTGTCCAACAAAGTTGACATACCCACATCATTTGATCCATTCAAATCCCACGAGCATTTATTAATCTCAATAATATAATCAGACTTATAACAATCACACTGATTCAACGAGCAGTCATGATATACCGCTTTTCAACATACACTTTGAATCATATCAATTCAGTATTTTATCAATCAATCGAATTAATTTAATTAACTCATCAAAATTTCCAATATTGGTAATTCCACACATTAGAACAGATCTCTTTCACTTTATATCCATGTCACTTGTTAACACAATCACAAGAAATCTAAGGTAATAACTATTTTCCTTCACTGAATATCTCATATAAATGAATTAATATGTATCGATAATCTTTATCAAACGATAATAAATTTTTTCAACATGTCAAAATATCCAGTTCAGCAAATTCATATTATCTGCACAAGCATTTCTGAACTCAACAACAAAATCATTTTCTCATATCCATCAAGTCAATCACGAGACTCATCTATCAAGGATATTTATTACTTTCTTTCATTATTCAATATTAATTACCCAATTTATACTAAAGTTTATATCAACTAAGGATTTACACTAACACAGAGCATCAAATATCCCCTAGATCAAACACTTAATTTTAGTCACTAACACAGCAACAAAAATTATTTCATTCTCAACTATCTTTATTCTAAAAGAATTAGAGCCACTAAGGGTCACTTTCAGTTTATAACATAATCACAGATACAAATGAACAATTAGTTCTGAATCATATAAACACATGCCAGTACAAGGTAAATACAGAAATACCTGTAGTGATGTCAACTGTCTTGACAGCTTTATCAACTGTCATCAGAAAATCTGCCAGCTGCTGACTGCAGATTCCTCCGCTTATGGCCAGAAGATGACGATGCACCGACCAAACCTGATCCATGTCTTATCTCCTCTGGACACTGCCCCGCATGATGACCTTCTTTATGACAATTCCAACATACTTTCTCAGGATAATTACAATTCCTGACTTTATGTCCAATCAATCTGCACTTAATGCATCTGATAGTTTGAGAAGAACAATTTCCCGTATGTCTGGATTTACAATCATTGCACCAAAGAGATCGATCATCCGAAACACTATGACTCTTTGACTTTCTGCTCTGTCTTTTATGTTTACCTTTATCAGAAGGTTCACTTTCAACTGGATATAAAATCTTTTCTTTATTCTGTTTATTCTGAGCTCGGAAGTCACTATCCACTAAACGGGCTAGAGCAAAAGCATCTGCAAGAGAACTTGCCAATCTCACTGTAGTACGATACTCAGGTGGTAATGCTTCAACAAAATGATCTATCTTAGTTCTATCATTTGGTACCCATTGCTGCACAAACCTCAATTTCTCTGTAAACTGTGCAATCAACTCATCTATAGTCATCTCATCAGTCAACTGTAATCCCATGAATTCCCGTCTAATACGTGACACATCAAACTCAGAACAATACTGTCGACATACCTCATTATAGAAATCACTCCATCGAATAGATGCTTTCTGTTGTGTTGTCAGATTTGCTGTAATCGAATCCCACCAAAACATAGCCTGCCCTTTCAAAAGCTGAACCGCATAAGAAACTTTAATTTCCTCCTCACATTGGCATATCTCCAATTTTCTCTCAGTATCCCGTAACCACTCAAGTGTAACGGATGGATTAAAAGTTCCATAATAATTTGAAGGTTTACAAGACATAAAGGTTTTAAATGAACAGCCCGTTCTCTGTTGATATGGTAATAGAAACACTGGTACCTGATAATTAATAGGCCTTAAAGATGACACTATAGGTAGGGAATCAGTACTCATATCATGATGATGTAACTGTGAATGCTGCTGAGAAGATCCAATCTTTCTATTTTGTAAATACTGATGTCTTCTCTGGAACTCCAGTAATTCCTTCTCAGTTTGTAATACATATTCATCTCTAACTGTGGGCTCCTCAACTAAAAATGTTGTACCTGTCTGACCATGTTTCTCTGTATCTGTCTCTGTATCAAGGACATCCAATCTCGGGGAACGGTTAAGGGTACTGGTCAGGTGCTCGTTTTCTGCCATACCTGTGCTCAAAACAACAACTCACAAATTTGTTAATCGTTAGTACTTAATATACTAACCGATTCCCAACACTGCTAAATCCCACATCTGGAATGTTTGACCAACACAACCATAGATTTGGGATTGAACACTTACCAATGTCCAATTCACCCAAACCTATGCTCTGATACCAACTTATAACACCCCTCATTTCAATAACCATTATAATAATGATTTTCGACACGGAAGCGTAGATTAAAATATATTATCCTACATTACGTCAAAAGTACATAAAGTTTTTTTTTCAAACTTTCAAAACTTTACACACTACAGTTTATTATTTCATATCAAAATACTACAACGAGGTGTTATACAAATCCAAACACTACTGATTTAATCAAATCAAATATCAAAGTATACGCATGTTCTTCAAACATTCCATCCAGGTCAACAGCTTCTTGCTCAGTCAATTATATAATCATAACCTGCAAGAAGTATTTAAAGTGGTGGGATTAGCACGACTGCTAAGTGAGTAAATCAACAAACAACAGACTGACTTAGCATAACACACTTGTGTACAACAAATAATTATATGCACACAATTCATCTGTTTATCACTTATCACATCACAATCACTTATCATCATAGAGGACCGGTGGTTCTTGAGTATCATCCTCAAAAAACACTTTCAAACCAACTGCAGGCCCATACAGAGGTTTAACCGACTACTTGGTGCTATTACTCATACAACACAGGCTACGACAATAAAACTTGTACTAAGACCCTGTGTTATCCAACCAATAGCAATCCAAGCCCAGCCCCATGCCTGGCCTCCATATCACTTATCACAAATCATCAAGTCACTAATCATCAATGCATTATGACAATATATCACGTGATCACTTTTCAACACACTCAACAAGTCATCATATCATGTCAACAATCTATTCATAGTATTATTACTAATAAACCATAACAATCATGGCAATCGAAGCAATAGTAATAATACAATCACCTGTTGTAACAAACCTGTTACAACTAAATCAAACTGAGGGTTATCGATCCACTCACCTGATTATCTCAGTTTCCACTCAGATGTCTAATATTACTGAGTCTTCTCCGTATCTGAGAATTCAAATAATTACGAGTCAGTAATCCATCCATATCAATTTACTCACATTATAATCATATAACAAATTTCAATCTCTAAAAATAACTACAAACCATAACCGGTTTATAATTTTCAAACCTAACCATTTATTCAATCATATTGCAATAACTTAGCTATCATGGATGAATACATTATATGGCATCGATGAACAATCGTAATCAAGTTATCATACTCATAGATACTAAATTTACCCATGCCTAAATGATTAATCATTTATTCATTTTCACATGGTAAATATCCTTTTAAAATCAATCACTTAATTAAGTCACTTATAAATCAATTACTCTTATCATTAATTCATTTCATAAGTGCATAATTCATTACACAATGTCAAGTTAACAATAATTATCAAATTATAATATCGAACTACAACCACCTCATTCTTGATCTTTAACGAGGTCTCTAATAAGTAAAACATAACTTACATCACTAATATAGATACATAGTAATCAATAAAAATACCAAGTTGCAAGTAACATACATACCACTTTGCTACTAACTAATTTCATTAACATGACTTAAACCAAAGTTAACTTATATAACCTATATCATTCAAGTACTTGGGCTTAAACAAGAAGATTTCTAAAAATCATTACTACCTAGCTACTAATCTTTCACTATTTCAATTACCAATTAGAACATAATCTGATTCATGTAGCATATTTGGAATTTGATCACAACAAGTTCTTAAACATATCTTTATCAATCGTAAACATCACCCACTATAACTTATATTCTCTAATCAATACTAGTTTAAGTATCAATTTCACATAAGTAAGAGTAACCCATCACTTTAAATAATTTTCTAATTTATAATACTTAATAACAAACACTTACAAATACTTGAAGATGTACTCGAGATGACGATGAGGTTCTGACGATGCAACAAGAATTTAATTAATTCATAAGCAATAATTTCCTCTTTCTAGTCTTCCCCTAATTTATTGTGTGTGTTTTATGTTTGTAAAAGAAATGAGAATTAAGAACAATCAGGAAAGTTACAGTAGTAATCATGGCCGACTCTTACACCGACCCCAATTCCTTTTTAATTTTATTCCCCTATTAAATCTATTGTTTGGAACCTAAAACCATTTGCGAGTCCAAACCTTTTATTGTTCCGTCGACTATATTAATTTAAAACAATTAATATTTTACTAACCACAATAAGTCCTGAAACTTATTTTCTAGTTATTATCCAAGAATCAACAAAATAATTTCCTAACACATAAACAATTATTAAAATCGGGAAATTATTATAAAACCTCTAGGCCCATTTTGCGGATGTTACAGACAACACTAGTTATACTCCCTCCGTCCCATATCTATTATCCAGTATTTCATTTTGGGATGTCCAAAATTAATTGTCCACTTCCATAAATAGAAAAGAATAATGAGATAAAGTTCATTTATACCCCTAATTTATATATGTAAGACAAAAAGGTAGGTAAAAAGTAAATGGTAAAATTGTCTTGTTACCAAAAAGTAAGAGAGATGGTGATGTTTTTCTTAAATTGCGCGTTTTTTGTCTGGAGACAATAAAATTGGGACGGAGGGAGTATATATTAAGCATTATTATGTCGTTATATATTATATATGTTAGAATTATTTGGATTTTATCGATATTTCAATGTAATATTCCAACTAATTATAAGTGAATGAGAAGATCGAAATTATTTATGATATTAATGGAAAGTAACAACTCCGAATGAAAAGTTGTCTCCTTTAATTAACTAAAATAACTACCAAGTTCTTGAGGGTCACAACACCATTCATCAGAAGTTGCAATCCTCCATAAATTTAACTAAACCTTTGTGAAAATGTGTTACAAAATCTATAAATAGGCCATAGTATGGCTCATTTACAATCATCTTTTAAACCCTCCAATTTCAACATGGGCAAATGGTCCAAAAAGGTAACTAAGTTGTCAAAATTTGACAATAAAGGGAAATGAGTTTTGTCTAGGAGTGAGCATGGTACGGAACCGGTACCGAACCGGTTGGTACCGCTTATATTTTTGGCTCTAAAGTGAGTACCGAATACCGGAAAATTTAAAGCGGTACGGTACCGGTACGGTTCCGGTAACGGTACTGGTAAAAGTGGTACTATACCGCTTTGGTACCAAAACATAGTAGAATAATAAATAAACCTATTTACGTATTTGTACTCGATAAAATTCACATAAGATAAATATTAATGAATCTCAAATAAATAAAAACATCGTTAAATGACATAGATGCATATTGACGAAGAAAAATAAATATATACAACGACGTTATTGTACCGTGTTAAGTGTTTTGGTAATGACACAAGTCATAATCCTTACCTTTATATTAACAAGCAATATGTTTAGAATCTGATTTAACTAGGGTGCTAAAAACGTGATTGTTTGTGTAGCAAAGAAAACTAGCTATACTTCTATAAATTACAATTGTATTCATACGCGAGAGTCTAACTCTATTTTATACTTCTTAATTACCCAATAAAATATCATTTTTATATTAATAGACATATCATATGATCATAGAAGTGAGATTATAAATAAATCTTTTTAAAATATTGTAAGAACCTACGGACCTATAACAAATAAAAACATGAATATATCGGATATGGTACCAAAGCGGAAAAAGTGGTAAAATACCGGTACCGAACCGGTTGGTACCGGTTATATTTTTGGCCCTAAAGTGAGTACCAAATACCTGACCGTTTAAAGCGGTAAGGTACCGGTTCGGTACGGTACCGGTACGTTAGCGGTACGGGATCAGGATTCGGGTACGAATGCTCACCCCTAGTTTTGTCGATGCCCAAAAAGGACTCACATTTTAAAATAATGCCATAAAAAGATTTAAGTTGTCAAAAAAAGTTCAATTAAGGGTAAAATTACCATTTCATTTCAAAAACGTGCCATAAAAGGATATAATATTTTGAAATCGTGCCATAAAAGGATTAAACATTTTGAAATCGTGTCATAAAATGATTAAACACTCAAAATAAATTTTGGGTATAAACACTCAAAAAGTAAAATTAGTGTTTATGTCGTATGTTTTGTAGGTCACAAATGTCACGTTCTCCACATCAGCTAAAACCGATGAATAATCGAAAGAGAAAAAATGAAATACTAATTACATCTTTAATTGAACTTTTTTGACAAGTTAAATACTTTTATGGCACGATTTTCAAATATAAGTCCTTTGTAAGGAATAAGTCTAAGTGATATTCCCTTTTTTTGTCAAATTTTGACAAGTTAATTACCTTTGCGGGCCATATACCCTTTCAACATAATCATCTTATTGTACCACAAAACACTTAACTTAGAGTTTCAATTTGGTTTGGTTCGCTCGAATACTTAATTAGTGTGCTTCCTTTAAGTATTCATCGAACTGTTGTATCTTCGGAGGGCTATGTTAACAAAATTGTGTCTTGATTTCTGAAACAACTAAAACCAAACCCAAATATAAATTTGTTGGTCGGGTTATGTCACATACATTCTGACAAAGTTTGTAAACAAGCAAATAACGTTTTGGATACGTATTTGTCATTTCAATTTTGGAACCCTAGGTGGCTTGCTCATGATCCCCGAATGTTTCAAACTTTAATTGGTGGTATAAAGTGTTTATAAATGATGCACATCACCTTAACCGACCTTAATTTAAAAAAAAAAAAAAAAAAACTACCCGCTAATATTCCCCTTAATTTAACTTTTTTGACAAAATAATCCTTTTTGGGCAAAAATTAAAACTAAGGGTCCTTTTGGGACGATGAGAAAAGTGATATTCCCTTTATTGGAAAATTTTGAATCTTACGTTACATTTTGGGGCTATTTTCCCTTTTTTAGTTTAGTTACTTGGGTTTTGGATACTTGCTATTTTTTTATTTCGATACTTTCTGATATACTATACCGATTAAATTGTGTATAGAAATACAATGGTTGAAGTTACCAATCTCGAGTCCAACGCAACAAATTATGGTACAAGTAACTTCTCCTCGAGCAATGCATCGGGAAGTTCCTTCATTTCTCCATCGGGTTCCATTCCGCTTGGTCATTGCGAGAAGCCCGGGAAATTCAATGGCGAAGAGCTGAGTTTAAGAGATGGCAACAAAAGATGTTGTTTTATTTAACAACGCTAAATCTTGCAAAGTATTTCCGAGAAGAGGCACCATCCCTTGGTGAATATCCCGACAATCAAACTGTCACTGCAGTTGACGCATGGAACATTCTGATTTCCTTTGCAAAAATTATATCCTTAGTGGTTTGGATAATGCATTATACAACGTGTATAGTCCAATTCCAAATGCAAAAACTTTAAGGGTATCTTTGGACAAGAAGTACAAAAGTGAAGATGCGGGAAAGAAGTGAAGAAACCGAAGACATAACAAACATTTGTATTACTTGATAAAATGAAAAGAAACATACATGTGTTTATATACAAAAGACTAGGAGAAACCCTAAACATAAACGGGCTAAATAGGCCTAAATATTACGGGACTTTATTAAGCTAACATCCCCCCTCAAACTCACAATGATGCAGCGCTAAACATTGAGAGTTTGTCAGACAAAAAACGAAAACGCGGACCACAGTGTGGCTTGGTAAATATATCTGTGCAATCTGTAAAGTCGACGGTACAAAAGGCAGAGAAATGGTCCCAGCTTGAAGATGATGACGAGTAAAATGACAATCAATCTCAATATGCTTGGTTCTTTCATGAAATACCGTGTTGCGCGCAATCTGAATAGCACTACGATTATCACAATACAATGGAGTAGGGCTATTAATATGAACGCCCATATCTGCAAGCAACCAACGTAACCAAACAATCTCACAAGTAGTCACAGCCATGGCACGATACTCAGCTTCTGTTGAAGATCTAGAAGTGACATTTTGTTTCTTACTCTTCCATGAGATAAGAGAATCACCAAGAAAAACACAAAATTAATCCAGTGGTTGACTTACGATCAGTAGAATCACTATCCCAATCAGCATCAGAATAAGCACGTAAAGCTAACGAAGACGTAGAGGGAAACAATAATGTCTGAAACTGAGTACCACGAAGATACCAAAGGATACGAAGAACAACAGACCAATGAACTGTAGTAGGAGCAGCAACAAACTGACTAACAACATGAACCGCATGAGTAATATCTGGGCGGGTCACAGTAAGATAAACCAAACTTCCAACAATAGTGTGATATAAGCTAGGATCGGGCAACGGAACACCATCTGAAGGAGTATACTTTGCATTAGTCTCGAGAGGAGTGTCAACAGTCTTGTTGTCAGTAAGACGTGCACGTTCAAACAAATCAGCAATATACTTTGACTGAGATAGAAGATATCCTTTCGGAGAAGAAGCAACTTCAATACCCAGAAAGTAACATAGTAATCCCAAATCTTTCATAGCAAAACGAATAGATAATTGAAGTTATCCCAAATCTTTCATAGCAAAACGAATAGATAATTCAGACTTCAAAGATTCAATACCCTAACAATCATCCCCAGTAATAATCATATCATCAACATACAAAGATAGCAGTATACGGCCTCTCGACGAACTTTTGACAAATAAAGCAGAATCATGATGGCTGGAGGTAAAACCAAGTGAAGTGACAATCATGGAAAACTTCTCATACCAGGCACGAGGTGCTTGTTTGAGACCATAAAGAGCTTTTCGAAGCTTGCATACTTCACCAGGTCGGTGTGCAACCCCAGGGGGTGGTTTCATATAAACTTCTTCATTAAGGTCCCCATTCAAGAAAGCATTCTTGACATCCATCTGAAAAATCTTCCATTGACAACTAGAAGCCACTGCAATCATAGTTCGAACAGTTGTCATTTTTGCATCAGGAGCAAATGTCTCATCATAATCCATGCCATACTCTTGAGAGTAACCTTTAGCAACAAGTCGAGCCTTATATCTTTCAATAGACCCATCAGATTTGGTCTTAATCTTGTAGACCCAACGAGATCCAATAGCACGTTTGCTTGCTGGCAAAGGTACCAAATCCCACGTGTGAGTCTGATGCAATGCAGTAAGTTCCTCAGCCATAGCACCCTGCCAAAGTAGATCACAAATAGCTTCGCTATAGGACATCGGCTCATGAAGACTGTGTACCGAAGCAAAAAAAGAAGCAAAAGATCTAGAATAACAAGAGTAAACAAAGTCATCTTTTTTAGTGGACTTACGATTACGTGTGGGTCGAACATTTGCAGGAGGAACCGATGCAACTTCAGGAGATGATTGTGTAGTAGTAGAAGCGGGTTGAGTAACAGTAGGTGTAGCCTCGAAAACGGAAACCGGTGGTGTTTCAGTAGTTGTGGTGGTTTCTAGAGGTGTATCCGATACTGGTGGCGTTTTAGTAGTAGGGGTTTATGAGACGGGTTCTTGTATTATGGGTGACACAGCTGGTGTAGGTTCATCAATATTAATAAAAACATCAAAGGGATCAATCTTTATAAGTTTAGACTGTGTCATGTTATGTGAACTAGCAGGAACAGAATAGTACGGAATGTGCTCTAAAAATTCAATATGGCGGGATGTATACAACTTTTGATTAACTGGATCATAACAACGATATCCTTTTTGACTAATACCATAACCCAGAAATACACATAAAGTTGACTTCGAAGATAATTTCGTATGCTCAACATGTGGTTTTAGGACAAAACAAACACAACCGAAGACATGCAGTGATGAATAATCAGGCAAAGTTCCATACAACTTTTCAAAAGGAGATAAACCAGAGTTATGTGCAGTTGGGATTCTATTAATCACATATGTAGCTGTAAGAACCGCTTCTCCCCAAAAAATACTAGGAACATTAGCGGACAACAAAAAGGATCTAGCTGTCTCAACAAGATGACGATGCTTCCTTTCAGCAACACCATTTTGCTGAGGAGTGTCTGTACAAGAGGTCTGATATATAGTCCCATCTGATTTAAGCAAACCAACAAACTCATTAGAAGTGTATTCACCCCCCAAATCACAACGAAAACATTTTATGACTGTCGAATGTTGAGTTTTCACAAGAGCTCTAAATTCTTTGAAAATTGTAAGAAAATCGGACCTTCGCTTCATCAGATAAACCCAAGTATAACGAGTGAAGTCGTTGATAAATGAAACATAGTATTTAGAACCTTCTTTTGTGGATACGGGAGAAGGTCCCCACACATCAGAATGTACAACATCAAATGGGACATTAGAAAAAAAAAAATACTATTACTGAATGGTAATGCTGAGAACTTTGCAAGTTTGTAACCCCTACAGTCAGAAATATCATGCGTGTCTAGTTTCCCCAAAGCCCCTGTAGATGCTAAAAACCGTAAGCGAGACCCAGAGACATGACCTAAACGAGAGTGCCATAACTAAAATGCTGAGGAAGAACGGTTCAACCAAAAAGAAGAAAAATCTACACTCAATGATGCGGTGTCATGAATGTCTCTAAAATGGTCCAAAACATAAAGATCCCCTTGCCTATGACCTGTCCCGACCACATCCTGTGTTTTCCGATCATATATAGAACAATCAGAAATTGAAAACTTGACATCACATCCAGAATCACAAATTTTACTAACAGCAGCAAGATTCATAGTAAGACTTGGTATATAGTAAACATCAGGTAAAGCAATAGATGATGTATCAACTGAACCAATACCTGCTAATGGCATAGAATCACTATTAGCGGCCACAATTGATTTCGAAGACTTAAAATTCAACGAAATGAAATGTGACAAAAGATGAGACATGTGATGAGTGGCGTCCGAATCTATTATCCATTTAGAAAATGATGAATTCGAACCTTTATCTGATGAGGTTGACATAGCATGAGGCTGTAAAGCTATAAACTTCTTAAAATGCTCAAATAGGTCTAAAAATATCTGAAACTGTTCATAAATGACTAAGAATGTCTGAAACTGCTCAAACAATGACGAATCGAACTTTGAATGATTCTTAGATGTATCCATGATAACTAGCAAATACAATCCAAATAAACCAATAAGCGATTACTACAAATCACAAAACTAATAAGCAGGCTAATAACCAAACCAAATCGAACCAATGAACCAAACCAGCTATCTACAGAACTAACACTTCAACCGAATCAAGCAACCCAATCACAAGTAGATATCAAGGAACTAATCAGCATTACCAACAACCAAATGATCAATCTAACACGATACAATCAGATCCAACTTGCACAAATACAAGGGTTTTATTTCAGATTCGGCCAGCATGGAGTACTTGTGGTAAAATTGCGATCCCCGATTCGTTAACCGTTAGATCTTTCTAAAATTTATACAGTCGATAAAAGACATATAAATCTAGAATCTCACCGGAGGGTTTTTCAATCAGAGGTGTGTATAAGTCGCAGCAGTCAGACGAACTTGGTGCAGTTTCTGGAATCCATGTTTAATTTGTTGTCGTAGCTAACTCACGATTAGGATAACCGTGCTATGATACCATGAAGAAACCGAAGACATAACAAACATTTGTATTACTTGATAAAATGAAAAGAAACATACATGTGTTTATATACAAAAGACTAGGAGAAACCCTAAACATAAACGGGCTAAATAGGCCTAAACATTACGGGCCTTTATTAAGCTAACAAGAAGAAATTCGTTGTTGGAAAACTCTTAGAAGTCGTGACGGTAGATTACAAGAAGGTTATGAATCAAGTTGACAAGTATCAACTCATACTACATGAACTAAGTGCCGAGGGAATGGTTCTTGGAGAACCTTTACAAGTCCCGATGTTAATTGAAAAATTACCTCCGTCTTGGAAAGACTTTTAAGAACTAACTTAAGCATAAGCGTAAAGAGATGAATCTTAAAGACTTGATTATAAGGTTGATGCATTTTTATAACACTGCATTTGACACATATAAAATTTCACTGCATTTTAACAACACTGAATTTTACACCTACAATTTTGTTTCTAAAATGCAGTGAATTCGGTCTGCTCTTCATTCCCCTCATTTGAGGCCTTCTCCTCTGATCCTTATTTTCACACTTTTATAAATTGTGCAAAACTTTTTGCAAAAGATAAGATTTTTCACACTTATATATGTAGAAAACAAAAGCTCACACTTATAACTGCAGAGAAATTACAATTTGTCAAAACACTTAAAAGTGTGAACAAATTTGTAACACGTGATTTTTCCACAAAAGGGGAAGTGTGGTTAAATGGAGTTACAAATTGAAGTTCACAACTATAAATATGGATAAGTTTAGAGGGTTAGATTTCTCAATACTTTTAAGTGTAAACTTTTATCCATCATACTTATATATGTGAAGATTGTGGTAATTTTCACACTTGTTGATGTAACAAATTTCTACACAATTATAAATGGGGATGATTTAAGATAATTACACATTTTTTAAATAGTGTGAATAAATGATTCTTTTATTCTAACGATCCTCTGTTCGTCTAATAAATAAGACTTGAAATATGTACTATGTTTAAAATATGTACAATGTTCTGTTAGACAGTTTAATTAGTTTCTGTTGGTATCAATAAATGTATATATGTATCAAATATAATTTTCTTTTTGGCTAACTCGTTCGACCATTGCGAGTGTCTATATGTCAAAAAGTAACACTTATATAGTTATACTAGACCACAAACCCATGTATACACACGGGTCGTGATTTTTTAAATTTGTATTGTATATAAATGATATTGTTGTGACAAAATTGTGTGAGTGTGAGTAGCTTTGTATTCGATAAAACATCTATAAGAAGGCAAAGATCAATAATAAATCAAATAACAGTTGAGAGAATGCGAATCATTACGTCATAAAGGGAATTTAACTATATAATACCGAACTCAAAAGTATTAAGGTAAACACAGTATCTAACAATCATAAATGTGAAGATAATATAGTAAGGTAAAAAAGTTTTTAACAATTATAGTTTGAAGTTGTAGTACGAAGCAATTTTATAGAAGTTGATTCAATTCGATACTATGCTAGGTATAAAAGCCTAACATGATTGTTATTTCATTATTGAGATATATTTTGTTAGGGATGATTTTCAGTGCGACCTTTTTAATAACTCATTTTTATTTATTTAGTTGATTTGAATACATAATCATAAAATTTTGTAGGTGGTGGTTTAAAAAACACATATGTTAAAACTTAAACCCGTGTACACACGGATTATTTTGAAAATTACGATTTAAGATTTAAGTATGAAAATTATGAATTAAGATTTACGTATGACGTATAAATATAAGTGCTAATAAGAATATAGAGTTCATTAGTAGATGGTTCCATGAAGTAGTGAGAATAAGAAAATTCTTTTTGACATAAAACTCTTAAACTGTCATGCATTGATTTAATTCTACAATAATTAAATGATGTGTTTTAGATGCACGGCAATTTATACTTCAAAAATGATTGTTCATGCAATATTAAAAGTATTTTGAGGGATATGTGATGAATGATGATAAAATTCACTACAATTTAGAATGTTTTAACCTTCATTAAGACATTTGCGGCTGTAACTTAGATGTATAATAATCTCCATTAACATACCATTCACATGTATAATCATTAGTTACAGTACAATTAAAATATTGATATCAAAGAGAGAATCATATTATGAGTTGGTAAACAAAACATTACATATATTTGAAATTAGAAGTGACATGTAAAATAACAATGCAACTTGTATTTTATTGTATTCCTAATGCGAAACATTAAAACACTAAGAAGTAACAACAAAAAACTAAAAGATCTTTACACCAAAATTTAAATAAAGAATACGTAATATTTAATAGAAAATAGACAAAGTTTATGGATCATATATAGTTTATGGATCATACCTCACTGAAATTGCTTATGCAGTTATGCTCTAACGCAAGATCCTAACATGATGGTGGTTTATAATATTTACGTACTAACGAACATGTATATGAAATCAAAAGGCTTGTATGTATTGTATTATATCATGATATAAAGTTGTATTAGATCGGTCAACATTGAAAATAAATTTGTAAAAGAATTAGGAAACAGTTAAAGCGTATATTAAATTGTTATCTTATCTTTATCTAAATTGAATCATAATATGAATTGGAAATAGCAATTTCATATGTCACAATTTTTTTTAAAGATAAATATACTAATCATGCTAGGTCCCTAACATACGGAATATAATTTGTATACGTTGTGAAGTACTTCATGTTTAGTGAGCCCATTCTTTTTAGAATTGGTGTTGTAAGGGTATTATAAGGACTCGTCGTTTACATATGAACTTTTTATTGAAAATTTAAGGGGTTTAATTTTAAAATTAAGTAAAATTGATGGACTTAATTGACTAATTAGAAATTTTCAATTGATGACATTACATATATGTTTCCTATATATAATTTAAGATAAGATAAGATAAGATGTGTATTATTCTTTCATTTGGGTATTTAGATTTCACGTGAATGCCAATTAATTAAAGGCAATAAGCACTGAAATAAATAGGGATTAGTACCTGGAAATGCAACTAACTTGTACCAAATCTCTATTGTGTGTACCCAACTTACGTATGCTAATTTTAATGCAACCAACTTTCGAAAATGGTGTTTTTGATGTAACTTGGTGACATGTCGCTCTCTCCATACGCCACGTGGCATGCCATACGCGCGACACGTCATCAAGTTACATCAAAAACACCATTTTGGAAAGTTGGTTGCATTAAAATTAGTATACGTAAGTTGGGTACACACAATAGAGATTTGGTCAAAGTTTGTTACATTTCCAGACCCTAATCCCAAATAAATATGTGAATTGTTTCACTAATTTATTCACGCTTTTCAAAGGTATAAAAAATATAATAAGATTGTTCACAATTTTATATTATATGTTTATAACTATAAGCGTGAACAAATATATAGGAAAAAAAAAGTCCACAAGCGTGAAGAAATTCAAAATTTGCAACACTTGAAAGCGTGAAAATCATTTTGTAACACTTAAATTTCTTCACACTTTTTAACGCTTGTAAATGTGAAATTTGTTAAAAATATTATTATTAGTTGGATTTCTTCGCACTTAAAAATATGAGCATTTTATATACATTTATAAAAGTGAACAACTTAATAATAAGTTCACATTTTCAAAGTGTAAAAAAAAATAGTATAGGGTGTGTTTGGCAACCATATTTGAGAGGATTATAGGGGATTCTAAGAGATTGAGATTCTCATTTTAAGAATCCCAATCCCTTGTAAATTGATAAACCTTGTTTGGCATGAAAATTAGAAGAAAGATTTTTAAAAAGACCTTTTTACACTGTTCGTCCCTGTGGTTTGTCTAGAATTTCACTCATCGTCCTTGTACTTTTTTTTGGCATTGATCGTCCCTGTGGTTGCTAATTTTTGCACTCGTAGTCCTTGTCACTAACGGCCGTTAGTTTTATTCGTTAAAGGACCATCCGTTTAATTTTTTTTTTCAAATTTAAAGTTTATTTAAATTTAATATTTTTTTAATTGTACTTAGCTAATTTAGTTTTCGAATAATCTAATCAATTTAATTTAATTATTTTAATCAGTTTTTTTCTTGACAATTAATTCATTCTATTTTTTTAGTGTCCCGATCTATATAGACCCACTAAAAATATAATAGTTTTTAAAATAGTTTATGCTCTTAATTTTGCATATCATCGTCGATTTCATGACTCCGTATAGACAATTCTAAATGCCTATATATATATATATATATATATATATATATATATATATATATATATATATATATATATATATATATATATATTGCTAATAGTTTTGTATATTATGAACGTACTCAAATTGCATATTATCAACATGTAACATTTATTTTTGAGTTAATTGAAGAAAAAATGTGAAATACTAAATTGCAATAACTATGTAGTGTATAGTATTATTATACTCCGTATGTTGAACATTATGTATTTTTTCTTTCAAATAACCGACACATATTAAATTATGTAACTTAGTAGAAAAATTATACGGATAGTACATAATAATTTTTTACATTGTTTTTTTTTTTAATAAAAATTTTGGTATTCTTAAGGGGTCGATGTAGAGTATGACACTTACAAAAATTAGAATAAGGAAATATTTAAATTAATCAATTTAATTATCAAAAATAAAATAACCGTTATTAAAAAGGAAAATTAACTAAATACAGTTATTTAATACTATAACGCTACGTAGTTATTGCCATTTAGTATTTTACAATTTTTTCTTCAATTAACTCAAAAACAAATGTTACATGTTGATAATGTGCAATTTGAGTACGTTCATAATATACAAAACTATTAGCAATATATATGTAGGCATGTAGAATTGTCTATACGGAGTCATGAAATCGACGATGATATGTAAAATTAAGAGTATAAACTATTTAAAAGACTATTATATCTTTAAACTATTTATATTTTTAGTGGGTTTATATAGACTGAGACACTCAAAAATATAATAAATTAATTGTCACGAAAAAAACTGATTAAAATAATTAAATTAAATTGATTAGATTATTCGAAAAATAAATTAGCTAAGTACAATTAAAAATAATATTAAATTTAAATAAACTTTAAATTTGAAAAAAAAGAATTTACACGGATGGTCCTTTAACGAAGAAAACTAACGTTAGTTAGTGACAAAGACTACGAGTGCAAGAATTAGCAACCACAGGGATGACCAGTGCCAAAAAAAAAAGTACAAGGACTACGAGTGAAATTCTAGATAAACCACAGAGACGAACAGTGTAAAAAAAGTCTTATAAAAAAGAATCCCCTAAATTAGAAGCTAGTAAAACTAGCTTATTTAGAGAATCCCCATCCCCTATTTAATAAATTACTACATTACCCTTTTTCTAATTATTAAAATTTTAAAGTTATATAATACATGATGCCCATTTGTGTCATTTTACATCAATAAACTCCATCTCCAGCTAGTTTACCAAACACTTATTGGAAAATAAAAACTCCAGCTCCAGCCCTAAACAAAAACCCCAGCTTCAGCTTCTTGTATCCATCCCCATCTTCATCTCCAGCTCCATCTCCATATTCATCTCCATCTCCAGCTAGTTTCGCCAAACACACCCACAGTCTCTATATAGTTTTGTAATGGGCCAATTTGGTGTTGTAGCTAAAGTAAAGCAAGCCCAACCTAGACTACCTAGTTGTTAATTTTAGGTAGAAGAGAAATGGGCTTTGCCCAATGTCTACAAACTTATAAATTGTCTTGTATACTCCCATAATTTTAGATTTACTTTACGATGATATAGATTATACAAGATGATACAATCCTTATTTGGGCCACCCACTGGAGTCGCTCCATACAATTTACTAGATGTGTACTATTACACGTTAGACGTCATACAGTTTTTCATCCCATGTTCGTAGTTCTAAAATTTAGCGCGGTCTAATTTGTAACACTAAGATGACAAATTAGGTTAGTGATGATCGCCGATCGGTGTTATAGGTGTAATTCTCATGGATTATTCATGTAAATTACATAAGAGATACGGGTAGTAGTTTACGTTCTTTTGATATATTTTTATAAACCTAATTTAATATATAGGTATTGATCACTTAAAATGTTATTATCATGTGCTTTTAATTTTCTGTGATGCATGAATGTACTAACTAAGTTGCTATCTCATGATCTGCGTTAGATTTTGCAATATTTTTCTAGCTAATATTTTATTGCACTCTATTCAATTATTAGCAGCATGATTACTTTTTAGATTATATAAAAATAAATGATTTTGATGAAGAACGATAATAAAAAGCCACACAAACGCAAGATCTAAACCGAAATTCTCAAAGCGAGAAAATCTTATATTCAATGATAATTCGTATGTTCTCAAAACTAAATGAAACTAACCCTAAAAATCGTCCATATAAGGTGCGGGAAAGTCTATAACGAAAATAAACACAAAGCCCAAACAAACGAAGTCCAAAACGATGCCCGAAAACAGAAAAATGCCCTTTTCGGGACCTAAACAGCCTCGAAGGCCCAAAACTGACAGGGCTCATTGTAACCATGAGTCTTGATCGTTGGGCCGTTTCCGATCTGACATGCGATTTTCAGCCCAATCCGCCACAGAAATTTGTTGCCGCAAAATAAGCTCCAAGTGTGTTTGCCGCGTTGACTTGTTCGTTGACTGCCGCTTTGACCGCATCATTTACAATATATTATTATTATTATTATTATTATTATTATTATTATTATTATTATTATTATTATTATTATTATTATTATTATTATTATTATTATTATTATTATTATTATTATTATTATTATTATTATTGTCTTTGTCTTTATAAATATATAAATATAAATATAAATGTACGAGTGGACGCCCACATGTTTTAAACCTATACAATTTTGATGAGTGCTTAAGAAGTATATATAGGTCCCTTACAGTGATAAGTTGTAATCTCATGGAGACATCCCAACCTCATTTGCCAATATATATGATAGAAGATGAACTCACTCAGGAATGCATAGCCTTACTTTCCACCCTTCCCATAGAAAAAGGTTGGATTCGTTCGAAACTTTACAAATATCAAGGTTTTTGGCATCCTCCAAAACAATTACAAGGAGTCCTTTCATATCAAAAACACTTTTAAGCTCGAGATTCGGATATTCTTCTTGTTACCACTCCCGAATCTGGCACTACATGGCTAAAGGCCATCTTGTTTGCCCTAACAAACTGTTCCCTTTTCCCACTAACCAGCTTAGACGATCACCCTTTGCTATCAAATAATCCTCACATGCTTGTACCTTTCTTGGAGCTTATGCTCTACATCGACGACAAGAACCCAGATCTCTCATGCTTAACATCTCCAAGACTCTTTTCGACTCATGTACCATATGTATCTTTACCAAAATATGTCCATGATTCACAATGCAAGGTTGTTTACATGTGTAGGAACCCAAAAGACACTTTCGTTTCACTTTGGGCTTTTGGAAACAAGTTGATTGGGGAAATGGGAACAATATCAATAGAAGAAGTTTTTGAAAAGTTTTGTAGGGGGTGAGCGTGTTTGGTGTTAGGAATTGGCAGCGGAATCAAACAACCAACAACTATTAGTTGATCACTCTAATACTTGTTGATAATTAACCAACCCAAACAACGCAACGTGTAATCGCGTTACACCCACAAACAATAAACGAATAAAGAATTAGCAAACAAGATAAACGGGACAATAAAGACACAAAGATTTAACGTGGTTGTCCAATCTCCAACTTGGAGATTGGTTTAGTCCACGAGGCCAAACTAGAGAGTTTTTACTTTTATTATTTTCAGCTCAGGGTTACAATTACATAGGGTTTAATATATATAGGGTAAAAATAGCTTAGCCAACAAGCCATAAGAAAATATAGCCGACTTCCTCTTTCGAAAATCTTGTACACTTTCCATTTAATTTCCAACTCACGTGATTACATCCTCACCATATATATTATATATTTATATAATATATATCTCAACAATCTCCCACTTGAAGATTAATCAAACCCCAAACTAGTAACCCTTCACAAGTCTCGTCCCTTCACAAATGTCACCCGTTCAAACATCACACCGCCGAAATACCATTCGGGACACGCCGCTCGACCACACAGAGTCGGAAGATTTTCGACACAAAGCTACCAGAACACTCACATCATGAAACAGGGACCACTCTCTAACCACCATCATATCTTCTAGGCCCAAGAAGATTCGTTGAAGCGTGCGAAACTTCAACCACATGATTCTACCAAGAGACACCTATCTCTTTAACTCGTCGATTACAGCCATGTCTGATCCTGCCACCGACATGTCAATGACCATCCGTACAGAATTTCATCCATCCGATTTTCCTTCCCAGCAATCAGAAAATCACCGATAGAATAACCCGTAGATCATCATCAAGGCTTATCAGTGAGAACACAATCACAACCTTGAAATCTACTTCTTCATCATTCGCTTTCCCGCTGGTACACTGACCCAAAAAACATACGTATGATTTCTATGAACACATCTTCTCCAACTCAGCCTGCTCCCACTGTATGAATCAAAATAGCAACCGCGGCTCTTTGAGAAGACTCTGGTTCATAATACCCGGTCAGTCGCAAATTACTTTGCCATTGAAGAGTAACAATGAAGTCCGAATGCTCTAGTGTTGTAACACCTGCCTAATTAGGGTAATTAATTATGCCTAATTATTTGTAACTAGTTGTGATTAGTATGTAATAGGACTAATTACAGACTCTATTTGTATGTATAAGGTGATTTATATATATGTGTGTACTTACGTGATTTGGATAAATCGTACGGATTAACCGGACAGAGTCCGATACATTTTACTTGTTGGTGACAAAACTTACTTAAATAATGGGAACGTATTTTACTGTATAAATACACATCCGGACGGATGCTATTAGATTAGCGCGACAACATTATGAATATATTGGCAAAAACGTATTAAACGCAAACCAAATAATCTAAATACCTCGACAAATGTGTTTATAATTAATTTCAAGGTATTTTATCAAAATACCCCAGTCACGTTTTAAAAATATAACAGTTTGGTTAAATACTAAAAACGAACGATTAATCAATTAGGACACGGAGTAAAGACTGTATTTTGGGAGGTGTTTTCCCTCTTTCCCTTTTTGGAACTAGCCACCACCACCTACACCTCACTTTCTTCATTTCATTTTCATTTTAACAAAACACACACAAACTCAAACTCTCTCTAAAAATCTCCACCAATTTTCGGATTCACAAATCGACCCACAAGAATTACATTTTCGGAATCACCATCACGAGAGGAACAAGATTAACAAAGGCACCATACTCGTTTTCTTCCCCGTTTGGCTTCGATTTGCAATTGTAAGAAATTTCTAAAAAGCTTAGATCTACTCATTTTGATGTACTATTTGGATGTTATAATGTTTACACAACTTAGTATTGTCCATATGTATGAATAAAACACGATTTTACAGCTTAAAAATATGTTAGATTTGCGTTTTTGGTCGAAAAATCTCGACAGCCGAAACTTTCTGGGCTGGTGTTCATCTTTGCGACACAACGCTTGTGTCGCATGTTGTGTCGCAAATTGTGTCGTATAAACCATATCGTGTCGTATTTTGTGTCGTACCATTATGTCGCACCGTGTGTCGTAAACCAAATACGACACAACCCTTATGTCGCTATTGATTTAGCATCGAACGCTTATGCGACACAACCCTTGTGTCGCTAAGCTCTTGTGTCGCATTCCTATGCGACACAACCCTTGTGTCGCATATCAAATCCTTGTGTCGCAAATTGTGTCGCAGAATCAGAGTTTTGAAGCGACTCGTTGTAGCAAAGCCAAATTTACTGTAGCAACTTACTGTAGCAAAGTCATTCTAATATACGATGTTTCAACGCAATAATAACAGCTTAGAACTATTGCTACAAACCGTCACCAACGGGCCAAACCTGTTTTCTAACAACAAACGATTACAAACATACGGACAAACATTGGGCATACTAGTTGTGTACAACTAAAAGAAACGTCTCACGAGACACATACTTACATAACCTCATATGTTTAGGCATTTGAAGGTTACGGGTTCGGAGAACCTACTTGTTATACTTACTACTTGCTATTTGCTACCACTTACTACTCGACTCAGGTGAGTCTTACGACCCCACTTTTACTGTTTTATCTTATTGGGGGAGAAACATGCTACTACTTTTCCTTGAACACAAGTACTAAAACTGTTTACTATACCAAACGGAATTGCATGAGTTGTTTACTATTTACAGAAGTCTCTCCATCATATATCGTTAGTTATGGACTTAAGCGCGAACACTAGTTAATGGATCCATTAGGGAAATGACCCTCCCTGCCCGGGGTAGTAGCGCTACCACGAACCGTTCTGTATAAACGGGCGACTATTATTCGTTACATATGCTTGCTCAGTTACGAGCATGTCACGGGAGCAACTTATTACTTACGGGTTAAGCTTCGATTATGAGCCTCATGGCAACGGTATAACTTACTTACTTACATTTGCTGGATTGCAAATACTGGTTTTACATTTGCTGGATTGCAAATACTGATTTTTCGCCTACGGGCACTACTGATGAAATCTTGTGTTCAAAACTGATATTAATTACAAAACTGTGAGATTCACCAACATTCGTGTTGACATTTTTAGCATGTTTTCTCAGGTACCCGGATGGAGTAGGATTACTCCAGGACTTTAGCTAGAGTCGCATGATTTCAACACAACTGCATTAACGGAGATTCTTAGCATTATCTTTTGTATATTTCGATTATGTAATAGAATCTCCCGCTATACGCGTGGACTCTAGGAAACTACATTTTTGTATACGAAAACATTAAGTTTTCAAACATTATATCTATGGGAATGTAACTAATTTACAAACGTTGCATATAGATGTCGTTTGCTTTATCTTTGCGCTGTGATATTTGATTAGTAGCACCCCAAAACTTGCTTCCGCTAAACAGTGAATTTGGGGGTGTTACAGATTGGTATCAGAGCCTAAGGTTATAGTGAACTAGGTTGCATTTAGTAGGCCTAGACTATGACCATTAGGCAGTATTTCCTTACTAGGCATGATTGGTTCAGGAATTACAGCATACGACTTTAATTTAATATAGCCTGATCAACTATGTACAATTAAGGAAAGATGATGTGAGGTCTGAAATGGTTATGTTGAACGGGAATACGTTAGTTGACTCTGACCACGAGAGAACTGGACCATTACTTGATACGTGCTAGACACTAGTCTGGATATCATATACTTATATATATATATATATATATATATATATATATATATATATATATATATATATATATTAGCCTCTTCTTACTTACACTTTGTCTCAGAATGGCAAACATACCACCCAGTTCGTCACGCACTGATGGATCACGAAACCCAAGGGTGGCTAGGAGAGACAGCAGGTCGCCTCGAGCTAGCCTGTACCCCGCTTACCCCACTCTACCGGAGTTAGCCGCTAGAGTACATCACCACGACCAACGACTCCACGAGATGGACATTGAACTACAAGAAACCCGCGAACATTGGAGACTCACGGCGATGGAACGAATCGAACAAGTCTCCGAAGATCACGAGAACACCGTCACCACTATGGAAACCCTTCAAAATCAAGTAGGGAAAACAGTCGGAACCATGGAGGTTGTCCAAAACCAAGTGATCGGCAACCGAAATGAGATCGCTGTCCTACAATCAAGATTGCACCAGTGCGAGACACGTCTAAGGGAAACCGAGGACGCCCTCCGAACGGCCAACAGACTTGCAGAATCTGTGGACCACCTTAACGCACTATTGCCACAACTCAATTTGCGTCAGAATTAGCTTAGGCTGAATCTGTATTCTCTTATGCTTTCGTAGGAATCTATGTAATCCGACCGGATGTAATAATTCCCGACACTTTTGTACTACTACTACACTGTAATATTTTGGAAAAACTCGTACCTTGTACCCAGCTGATTATCTAAATGGAACGTGATTATCACTTCGTACTGTTATCGTGTATCTCATCATATACACTTGTGATATATCATAAATTTCATGCACTTATCTTATTCCTTTTTCTCCTTGTTCTTTTCTTGTCAGCATCATGCCTCCCCGCCGACAAGTCACCCTCAGTGAAGCCGAAATAGCGGGTCTGATTGCCCGCAGTGTAGCCCAAGCCTTAGCTACCCGAACCTCAAACCCCGGTAGCGAAGATACAGCTAACAATGCACCACAACCCAAACCCTGTTCTTACAAAGACTTCCAGAACTGCAAACCTTTGAGCTTTGCAAGTACTGAGGGAGCTATCGGTCTAGTACGCTGGATCGAGAAAATCGAATCTGTATTTCTTATCTGCAACTGTGCGGAGGGAGACAAGGTTAAGTTCTCCGTCAGTACTTTTTCTGACACCGCCATCACCTGGTAGAAAACCCCTATGCCCAGACTGTGGGTATTGCTAATGCTTACAAACTCCCATGGGAGGAGTTGAAGGAGATGTTGAGGGGCGAGTACTGCCCCAGGGATGAATTGAAACAGCTGGCATTGAAATTCTGGAACCACAAAATGCAGGGTGATGACATCACCGGTTACACCAACCGTTTCCACCAACTGGCACTTCTGTGCCCATCCATGGTCGATCCTGAGTACAAGAGGATCGAGAAATACGTTGATGGACTTCCCGAGAGACTCAAAGACCTGGCGACTTCATCCAAACCGGGTACTATTTAGAGCGCCATTCGTATGGCTCATGAGCTAACGGCAAATTCTGTCCGCCGTGGCACAACTTCAACCCCATCTGCAAATAACAAACGCAAATGGGAAGGAAACCCCAACCCATCCAACCAAACCTCCAACAAAAAGCCTGAGTCTGTTAAGGCTTATTCATCGGGAACTTCGGAAAAGAAAGGGTACATCGGGAACAAACCTTACTGTTCCAAATGCAACCGCCATCATGACGGTTCTTGCCCTTGCTCCAACTGCAAACGGTTCGGGCATTTAGCCAAGGATTGCCAGGCCAATATTCCTACCCCCAACACTAATGCACCAAAGGCCTGCTTTGGGTGCGGAAATTCAGGGCATTTCAAGAAAGATTGCCCAAAGCTGAAAAACAACAACCCTGCTCGTGGTAGAGCATTCGTTATCAAGGCTGGGGAAGCCAGACAAGACCCGAATGTCGTGACGGGTACGTTGCTTCTCAACGACCTTACTGCTTCTGTATTATTTGATACCGGTGCCGATACAAGTTTCATTTCTGAGAAATTTAGCCCTTTACTTGATATAACTCCCACTGCCTTAAATGTTAAATACATTGTAGAACTAGCTAACGGCAAATTGATTGAGACTGATAGCATCATACGCAACTGCACACTTAACCTTACGAACGAAACGTTTTCCTTTGATTTAATCCCGGTCGAGATTGGCAGCTTCGATATTATTGTCGGTATGGATTGGTTATCCGAGCACCGAGCTGAAATCATCTGTTATGACAAACTCGTTCGCATACCTCTTGTCTCCGGTGGAACCTTAGTCCTACAAGGGGAGACCGGCAGACGGAATCTGAATATTGTATCCTGCCTGAAAACTAGAAAATATCTACGAAAAGGGTATCAAGGCATCCTTGCACATGTAACGGAGAAGAAGTCGGAGGAGAAGCGACTTGAGGATGTTCCAATCGTGCAGGATTTCCCGGAAGTTTTTCCTGAGTATTTGCCCGGACTTCCGCCACCTAGATAAATTGAATTTCAAATCGAACTTGTGCCAGGGGCTGCACCCGTGGCACGAGCCCCGTACGGTCTAGCACCATCCGAAATGCAGGAGTTGTCTAACCAACTACAGGAACTCCTGGACAGAGGATTTATTTGACCAAGTTCCTCGCCTTGGGGAGCTCCGGTCTTATTCGTGAAAAAGAAAGATGGATCTTTCCGCATGTGTATCGACTATCGAGAGCTGAATAAGCTAACCATAAAGAATCGGTACCCGCTCCCTAGAATCGATGACCTATTTGACCAACTCCAGGGATCGAGTGTTTACTCAAAGATTGATCTACGGTCAGGTTATCATCAACTCCGAGTCCGCGACAATGATATTCCAAAGACAGCTTTCCGAACTCGATATGGACATTACGAATTCCAAGTGATGCCATTCGGTCTAACCAACGCACCGGCCGTATTCATGGACCTAATGAATCGGGTGTTCAAACCATATCTTGACAAATTCGTCATTGTGTTTATCGATGATATCCTGATTTACTCTCGCAATGAACAGGAACATGCCCAACATCTGAAAACCATTCTAGGACTCCTTAGAAACGAAGAGTTATATGCCAAATTCTCTAAGTGTGAGTTCTGGATTCGAACCGTTCAATTCCTCGGACACGTGATTGACAGCCAGGGAATTCATGTTGCTCCCGCCAAGATTGAAGCAATCAAGGGCTGGGAGTCACCGACCACTCCAACAGAAGTGAGACAATTCTTAGGTCTTGCTGGTTATTACCGCAGATTCATTGAAAACTTTTCAAGAATAGCTGTTCCCTTAACAACACTGACTCAGAAAGATAAGAAGTTCGATTGGACTGATAAGCAAGAGTCAGCTTTCCAGCTATTGAAACACAAACTTTGCAGTGCACCAATCTTGTCCTTACCCGAGGGCACCGATGACTTCGTAGTTTATTGCGACGCCTCACACCAAGGACTTGGTTGCGTCTTAATGCAACGGGAAAAAGTCATTGCCTATGCCTCACGACAACTAAAAATCCACGAGAAAAACTATACGACCCACAACCTCGAGTTAGGTGCCGTGGTCTTCGCATTGAAAATCTAGAGACATTATCTCTACGGTACGAAGAGCACTATCTTTACCGATCACAAAAGTCTCCAACACATATTCGATCAGAAGGATCTAAACATGCGGCAACGTCGTTGGGTTGAGTTACTTAGTGACTACGACTGCGAGATCAAATACCATCCGGGCAAGGCAAACGTAGTTGCCGATGCCTTAAGCCGAAAAGAACGAGTGAAACCCCTTCGAGTCCGAGCACTTTCTATGACAATTCGTAACGAGCTCCCTGCTCAAATCCTTACCACTCAGCTTGAAGCACTCAGCGATGAAAACCTGAAAAATGAAGCCTTACGAGGCTTGGATAAACAATTCGAAATCAAACCCGATGGGACTCGATACTTCTCTAACCGGGTGTGGTTACCCAAATTCGGAAACTTGCGAGATTTGGTGATGGCTGAAGCTCACAAATCTCGATACTCTATACGTCCTGGTTCTGACAAGATGTATCACGACGTCAAAGGGTTGTATTGGTGGCCTAACATGTAAGCTGACATCGCCATGTACGTCAGTAAATGCTTAACCTGTTCCAAAGTCAAGGCCGAACACCAAAGACCCTCGGGATTGCTCCAACAACCTGAAATTCTTCAATGGAAATGGGAGCAAATTGCCATGGACTTCATTACCAAACTACCGAAAACTTCGAGCGGTTGCGATACCATTTGGGTGATTGTGGACCGTGTCACAAAATCTGCTTATTTTTCTGGCCATCAAGGAAACTGACAAGATGGAGTGTTTGGCTCGCATCTACATCAAAGAAATTGTTTCGCGACACGGTGTACCTATCTCGATCATCTCGGATAGAGACAGCCGTTTCACTTCCAACTTTTGGCAATCGTTACAGAAATCTCTCGGTACTCGTCTGGATATGAGTACAGCTTATCACCCGCAAACCGATGGTCAAAGCGAGCGAACCATCCAAACACTGGAGGATATGCTACGAGCCTGCGTAGTGGACTTCAGTACTTCTTGGGAAAGCCACTTACCGTTGTGTGAGTTCTCGTACAACAACAGTTACCATACCAGCATTAAGGCTACACCCTTCGAGGCACTCTACGGGCGTAAAGGCCGATCACCTATCTGTTGGACTGAGTTAGGAGATTCCCAACTCACGGGTCCGGAAATCATTCACGAGACTACTGAGAAAATCATTGGTATTCAAAACCGGCTGAAAGCCGCATGTGATCGTCAGAAAAGCTATGCTGACGTGAGACGCAAACACCTTGAGATCCACATAGGGGACAAGGTACTTCTCAAAGTGGCACCGTGGAAAGGTGTCATTCGATTCGGAAAACGAGGCAAACTAAACCCTAGATACATCGGACCATTCGAAATTCTTGAAAGGATTGGTCCAGTGTCATACCGCCTGCAACTTCCTGCTGAGCTTAGCAGCGTTCACAACACCTTTCACATTTCTAACCTGAAGAAGTGTCTGTCTGACGAGACACTAATAATACCGCTCGACGAAATCCAAATCGATGATAAACTTCATTTTGTCGAGGAACCTATGGAAATCATGGACCGTGAGGTCAAGCAATTGAAACAGAGTCGTATTCCCATCGTAAAAGTCAGGTGGAATTCTAGACGTGGTCCTGAATTCACCTGGGAACGGGAAGACCAAATGCGACAGAAATTCCCACATCTCTTCCCAGACAAAGCACCGTCCGTGCACTCGAGCTAATTTTGGGACGAAATTTCTTTAACAAGGGGAGAATGTAACACCTGCCTAATTAGGGTAATTAATTATGCCTAATTATTTGTAACTAGTTGTGATTAGTATGTAATAGGACTAATTACAGACTCTATTTGTATGTATAAGGTGATTTATATATATGTGTGTACTTACGCGATTTGAATAAAGCGTACGGATTAACCGGACAGAGTCAGATACATTTTACTTGTTGGTGACAAAACTTACTTAAATAATGGGAACGTATTTTACGGTATAAATACACATTCGGACGGACGCTATTAGATTAGCGCGACAACATTATGAATATATTGGCAAAAACGTATTAAACGCAAACCAAATAATCTAAATACCTCGACAAATGTGTTTATAATTAATTTCAAGGTATTTTATCAAAATACCCCAGTCACGTTTTAAAAATATAACTGTTTGGTTAAATACTAAAAACGAACGATTAATCAATTAGGACACGGAGTAAAGACTATATTTTGGGAGGTGTTTTCCCTCTTTCCCTTTTTGGAACTAGCCACCACCACCTACACCTCACTTTCTTCATTTCATTTTCATTTTAACAAAACACACACAAACTCAAACTCTCTCTAAAAATCTCCACCAATTTTCGGATTCACAAATCGACCCACAAGAATTACATTTTCGGAATCACCATCACGAGAGGAACAAGATTAACAAAGGCACCATACTCGTTTTCTTCCCCGTTTGGCTTCGATTTGCAATTGTAAGAAATTTCTAAAAAGCTTAGATCTACTCATTTTGATGTACTATTTGGATGTTATAATGTTTACACAACTTAGTATTGTCCATATGTATGAATAAAACTCGATTTTACAGCTTAAAAATATGTTAGATTTGCGTTTTTGGTCGAAAAATCTCGACAGCCGAAAATTTCTGGGCTGGTGTTCATCTTTGCGACACAACGCTTGTGTCGCATGTTGTGTCGCAAATTGTGTCGTATAAACCATATTGTGTCGTATTTTGTGTCGTACCATTATGTCGCACCGTGTGTCGTAAACCAAATACGACACAACCCTTATGTCGCTATTGATTTAGCATCGAACGCTTATGCGACACAACCCTTGTGTCGCTAAGCTCTTGTGTCGCATTCCTATGCGACACAACCCTTGTGTCGCATATCAAATCCTTGTGTCGCAAATTGTGTCGCAGAATCAGAGTTTTGAAGCGACTCGTTGTAGCAAAGCCAAATTTACTGTAGCAACTTACTGTAGCAAAGTCATTCTAATATACGATGTTTCAACGCAATAATAACAGCTTAGAACTATTGCTACAAACCGTCACCAACGGGCCAAACCTGTTTTCTAACAACAAACGATTACAAACATACGGACAAACATTGGGCATACTAGTTGTGTACAACTAAACGAAACGTCTCACGAGACACATACTTACATAACCTCATATGTTTAGGCATTTGAAGGTTACGGGTTCGGAGAACCTACTTGTTATACTTACTACTTGCTATTTGCTACCGCTTACTACTCGACTCAGGTGAGTCTTACGACCCCACTTTTACTGTTTTATCTTATTGGGGGAGAAACATGCTACTACTTTTCCTTGAACACAAGTACTAAAACTGTTTACTATACCAAACGGAATTGCATGAGTTGTTTACTATTTACAGAAGTCTCTCCATCATATATCGTTAGTTATGGACTTTAGCGCGAACACTAGTTAATGGATCCATTAGGGAAATGACCCTCCCTGCCCGGGGTAGTAGCGCTACCACGAACCGTTCTGTATAAACGGGCGACTATTATTCGTTACATATGCTTGCTCAGTTACGAGCATGTCACGGGAGCAACTTATTACTTACGGGTTAAGCTTCGATTATGAGCCTCATGGCAACGGTATAACTTACTTACTTACATTTGCTGGATTGCAAATACTGGTTTTACATTTGCTGGATTGCAAATACTGATTTTTCGCCTACGGGCACTACTGATGAAATCTTGTCTTCAAAACTGATATTAATTACAAACCTGTGAGATTCACCAACATTCGTGTTGACCTTTTTAGCATGTTTTCTCAGGTACCCGGATGGAGTAGGATTACTCCAGGACTTTAGCTAGAGTCGCATGATTTCAACACAACTGCATTAACGGAGATTCTTAGCATTATCTTTTGTATATTTCGATTATGTAATAGAATCTCCCGCTATACGCGTGGACTCTAGGAAACTACATTTTTGTATACGAAAACATTAAGTTTTCAAACATTATATCTATGGGAATGTAACTAATTTACAAACGTTGCATATAGATGTCGTTTGCTTTATCTTTGCGCTGTGATATTTGATTAGTAGCACCCCAAAACTTGCTTCCGCTAAACAGTGAATTTGGGGGTGTTATAGATTGGTATCAGAGCCTAAGGTTATAGTGAACTAGGTTGCATTTAGTAGGCCTAGACTATGACCATTAGGCAGTATTTTCTTACTAGGCATGATTGGTTCAGGAATTACAGCATACGACTTTAATTTAACATAGCCTGATCAACTATGTACAATTAAGGAAAGATGATGTGAGGTCTGAAATGGTTATGTTGAACGGGAATACGTTAGTTGACTCTGACCACGAGAGAACTGGACCATTACTTGATACGTGCTAGACACTAGGCTGGATATCATATACTTATATATATATATATTAGCCTCGTCTTACTTACACTTTGTCTCAGAATGGCAAACATACCACCCAGTTCGTCACGCACTGATGGATCACGAAACCCAAGGGTGGCTAGGAGAGACAGCAGGTCGCCTCGAGCTAGCCTGTACCCCGCTTGCCCCACTCTACCGGAGTTAGCCGCTAGAGTACATCACCACGACCAACGACTCCACGAGATGGACATTGAACTACAAGAAACCCGCGAACATTTGAGACTCACGGCGATGGAACGAATCGAACAAGTCTCCGAAGATCACGAGAACACCGTCACCACTATGGAAACCCTTCAAAATCAAGTAGGGAAAACAGTCGGAACCATGGAGGTTGTCCAAAACCAAGTGATCGGCAACCGAAATGAGATCGCTGTCCTACAATCAAGATTGCACCAGTGCGAGACACGTCTAAGGGAAACCGAGGACGCCCTCCGAACGGCCAACAAACTTGCAGAATCTGTGGACCACCTTAACGCACTATTGCCACAACTCAATTTGTGTCAGAATTAGCTTAGGCTAAATCTGTATTCTCTTATGCTTTCGTAGGAATCTATGTAATCCGACCGGATGTAATAATTCCCGACACTTTTGTACTACTACTACACTGTAATATTTTGGAAAAACTTGTACCTTGTACCCAGCTGATTATCTAAATGGAACGTGATTATCACTTCGTACTGTTATCGTGTATCTCATCATATACACTTGTGATATATCATAAATTTCATGCACTTATCTTATTCCTTTTTCTCCTTGTTCTTTTCTTGTCAGCATCATGCCTCCCCGCCGACAAGTCACCCTCAGTGAAGCCGAAATAGCGGGTCTGATTGCCCGCAGTTTAGCCCAAGCCTTAGCTACCCGAACCTCAAACCCCGGTAGCGAAGATACAGCTAACAATGCACCACAACCCAAACCCTGTTCTTACAAAGACTTCCAGAACTGCAAACCTTTGAGCTTTGTAGGTACTGAGGGAGCTATCGGTCTAGTACGCTGGATCGAGAAAATCGAATCTGTATTTCTTATCTGCAACTGTGCGGAGGGAGACAAGGTTAAGTTCTCCGTCAGTACTTTTTCTGACACCGCCCTCACCTGGTAGAAAACCCCTATGCCCAGACTATGGGTATTGCTAATGCTTACAAACTCCCGTGGGAGGAGTTGAAGGAGATGTTGAGGGGCGAGTACTGCCCCAGGGATGAATTGAAACAGCTGGAATTGGAATTCTGGAACCACAAAATGCAGGGTGATGACATCACCGGTTACACCAACCATTTCCACCAACTGGCACTTCTGTGCCCATCCATGGTCGATCCTGAGTACAAGAGGATCGAGAAATACGTTGATGGACTTCCCGAGAGACTCCAAGACCTGGCGACTTCATCCAAACCGGGTACTATTCAGAGCGCCATTCGTATGGCCCATGAGCTAACGGCAAATTCTGTCCGCCGTGGCACAACTTCAACCCCATCTGCAAATAACAAACGCAAATGGGAAGGAAACCCCAACCCATCCAACCAAACCTCCAACAAAAAGCCTGAGTCTGTTAAGGCTTATTCATCGGGAACTTCGGAAAAGAAAGGGTACATCGGGAACAAACCTTACTGTTCCAAATGCAACCGCCATCATGACGGTTCTTGCCCTTGCTCCAACTGCAAACGGTTCGGGCATTTAGCCAAGGATTGCCGGGCCAATATTCCTACCCCCAACATTAATGCACCAAAGGCCTGCTTTGGGTGCGGAAATTCAGGGCATTTCAAGAAAGATTGCCCAAAGCTGAAAAACAACAACCCTGCTCGTGGTAGAGCATTCGTTATCAAGGCTGGGGAAGCCAGACAAGACCCGAATGTCGTGACGGGTACGTTGCTTCTCAACGACCTTACTGCTTCTGTATTATTTGATACCGGTGCCGATAGAAGTTTCATTTCTGAGAAATTTAGCCCTTTACTTGATATAACTCCCACTGCCTTAAATGTTAAATACATTGTAGAACTAGCTAACGGCAAACTGATTGAGACTGATAGCATCATACGCAACTGCACACTTAACCTTACGAACGAAACGTTTTCCATTGATTTAATCCCGGTCGAGATTGGCAGCTTCGATATTATTGTCGGTATGGATTGGTTATCCGAGCACCGAGCTGAAATCATCTGTTATGACAAACTCGTTCGCATACCTCTTGTCTCCGGTGGAACCTTAGTCCTACAAGGGGAGACCGGCAGACGGAATCTGAATATTGTATCCTGCCTGAAAACTAGAAAATATCTACGAAAAGGGTATCAAGGCATCCTTACACATGTAACGGAGAAGAAGTCGGAGGAGAAGCGACTTGAGGATGTTCCAATCGTGCGGGATTTCCCGGAAGTTTTTCCTGAGGATTTGCCCGGACTTCCGCCACCTAGATAAATTGAATTTCAAATCGAACTTGTGCCAGGTACGTTCCTTCTCAACGACCTTACTGCTTCTGTATTATTTGATACCGGTGCCGATAGAAGTTTCATTTCTGAGAAATTTAGCCCTTTACTTGATATAACTCCCACTGCCTTAAATGTTAAATACATTGTAGAACTAGCTAACGACAAACTGATTGAGACTGATAGCGCTAACGGCAAACTGATTGAGACTGATAGCTTCAACAACCAATATCTCCAAGTGTAGAAGCTCTAACCTGCCTAATCATTCCAAACCTATGGAATACCCGACCACAAAAAAAACATGGTCTCCCGTTTCAACCCGCGAGTAACAACAAACTCCCTCGATAACTCCCACTATCGATTACCAAACGGATGTGGTACCATTCATTACCTATCTACCCAAACCGAGAAAACTATCCTCTTGAGCTCCGTAACAAACCTCACATCTTTGAGAATCCATCCGTATCAACCCGCGATCACTCTAATACCTGTTGTTGATAATTAACCAACCCAAACAACGCAACGTGTAATCGCGTTACACCCACAAACAATAAACGAATAAAGAATAATAAGCAAACAAGATAAACGAGACAATAAAGAACACGAGGATTTAACGTGGTTATGTCCAATCTCCAACTTGAAGATTGGTTTAGTCCACGGGGCCAAACCAGAGAGTTTTTCTTTTTATATTTACGGCTCAAGGATTACAATAACATAGGGTTTATATTTATAGGCTAAACCTAACTTAGCCAACAAGTTAAACCTAAACCCTAGCCCATTTGATTAATATTCACAAAGCCCAACAATCTCCCACTTGAATATTAATCAAACCCCAAAACCAGCAATCCTTCACAAATCACGTCCCTTTACAACTGTCACCTGTTCAAACTTTATACCGCCGAAATACCATTCGGGACACGCCGCTCGACCACATAGAGTCGGAAGACTTTCGACACAAAGCTACCAGAACACTCACATGATGAAACTGGGACCACTCTCTAACCACCATCATCATCTTCTAGGCCCAAGAAGATTCGTTGAAGCGTGCGAAACTCCAACCACAGGATTCTACCAAGAGACACCTATCTCTTCAACTCGTCGATTACAGCCATGTCTGATCCTGCCACCGACATGTCAACGACCATCCATACAAAATTTCATACATCCGATTTTCCCTCCCAGTAATCAGAAAATCACCGTTAGAATAACCCGTAGATCATCATCAAGGCTTATCAGTGAGAACGCAATCACAACCTTGAAATCTACTTCTTCATCATTCGCTTTCCCGCTGGTACACTGACCCAAAAACATACGTATGATTTCTATGAACACATCTTCTCGAACTCAGCCCGCTCCCACTGTACGAATCAAAATAATAACCGCGGCTCTCTGAGAAGACTCTGGTTCATAACACCCGGTCAGTCGCAAATTACTTTGCCATTAGAGAGTAACAACGAAGGTCCAAATGCTCTAGTGTTGCCGGAATTCGCACACTAAACTCGTAGAAACTTGAGATCTATTAATCGCACAACCGTCTCAAGACTCCCACTAGTTGTCAAACTCCCACTAGCTTCGACACTTCCCTCGGTTCCAAACTCCCAAGAGTTCCAGACACTCTCAACAATATCTCGAAAGCTCAACAGGACTTACAAGATTATCCGCCTCTAACCCACAAGAAAATTCTCAATTAGTTCCTCCAGAAGATTTCGCTCTATCGTTGAACCAAACATCAATCGATACCCGAGCCCAGTCGAACACGTTCTATCCGACATCTTCAACAACCAATATCTCCAAGTGTAGAAGCTCTAACCCGCCTAATCATTCCAAACCTATGGAATAACCGACCAAACATATGGTCTCCCGTTTCAACCCGCGAGCAACAACAAACTTCCTCGATAACTCCCACTGTCGATTACCAAACGGATGTGGTACCGTTTATTACCCATCTACCCAAATCGAGAAAACTATCCTCTTGAGCTCCGTAACAAACCTTACATCGAATCCATCCGTATCAAGTAAGTCTCAAGAATCACATCCCACACTCGCAACATCAAACGCCTAGTCTGATAACGTTCACTTATTCTTTTGCACGGGATCGCAAAGAATAAAGAACACGAATCCATAACCCGGATCCCAAAACTCTCTCCGCAACAAACCATCTATCAAAAACTGTTTACCGATCCTATTACCGCCACAACTAATCACATTATAAACGCAACCGACCACCGGCCGTATCGTCGCGTCTCAATCCACAAGAAACTCTCTGACCCATAATCGCGTCGCCAAATCCCAGAAATCGCATCGCATTTTCAACACAAGATCACGTCTCGATCATCAACAATCGTGTCGCAATTGAAAACCCACATCGCATCACGATTTAAACCATTCACGTCGCGATTCTCAACTCGTCAGCAATTTCTTTTCTTTCTTCAACTAGTCGTAGCCTAGCCTAACAATTTTGATAACCTGTTACAAAACAAAATCCTAAACCGTGTCTATCAATTGCTCCCCGATGATTTTTCTTTTCTTCCGGATCAAGACCTCTCCCAGATCTATATCTTCCAAATAGAATAGAAACCCTAACCATCAAAAAACCTAATCTTGATCGTGCTCACATCCGCTATTGTTCCCGAATCTTCAAACCATGAAGCTCTGATACCAGTTGTTAGGAATTGACAGCGGAATCAAACAACCAACAACTATTAGTTGATCACTCTAATACCTGTTGTTGATAATTAACCAACCCAAACAACGCAACGTGTAATCGCGTTACACCCACAAACAATAAACGAATAAAGAATAATAAGCAAACAAGATAAACGAGACAATAAAGAACACGAGGATTTAACGTGGTTATGTCCAATCTCTAACTTGAAGATTGGTTTAGTCCACGGGGCCAAACCATAGAGTTTTTCTTTTTATATTTACGGCTCAAGGATTACAATAACATAGGGTTTATATTTATAGGCTAAACCTAACTTAGCCAACAAGTTAAACCTAAACCCTAGCCCATTTGATTAATATTCACAAAGCCCAACAATAAAGTCACTAGAATTTTAACCCCGAGCCATCTAGCTTTTCATCACAAATCTTGTCTAGACGCTCTACCATTTCCGATGTGAGATGATTTTTCCAATCACCAACTTTACCTTTTCGAAAAAACACATTGGAATCTTCGCCCGATGGAAGCTTTCCTTCCTTGTTAACCTTCAGATTACTTAGATTATCGAAGCTACAAAGTTCCAAAAGACCCTCAACCACGTTTTCTTCTTCTTCTTGGGAAGTAAATGAGCAGCCTAAAAAGTCCGCGAGTTTCTTCAAATAAAGCTGTGGTTGCTCTTTCATCTCCTCATATTTCAGAAAAAAAATACTTTTTCAGGACTATTTAAGCTTGCCTTCCAATAACCTAACACATGATCCCAAAAGGGTCCAAATGTTGAGATATATATTATATAAATATATAATATATATGGTGAAGATGTAATCACGTGAGTTGGAAATTAAATGGAAAGTGTACAAGATCTTCGAAAGAGGAAGTCGGCTATATTTTCTTATGGCTTGTTGGCTAAGCTATTTTTACCCTATATATATTAAACCCTATGTAATTGTAACCCTGAGCTGAAAATAATAAAAGTAAAAACTCTCTGGTTTGGCCCCGTGGACTAAACCAATCTCCAAGTTGGAGATTGGACATAACCACGTTAAATCTTTGTGTCTTTATTGTCTCGTTTATCTTGTTTGCTTATTCTTTATTCGTTTATTGTTTGTGGGTGTAACGCGATTACACGTTGCGTTGTTTGGGTTGGTTAATTATCAACAAGTATTAGAGTGATCAACTAATAGTTGTTAGTTGTTTGATTCCGCTGCCAATTCCTAACAACTGGTATCAGAGCTTCATGGTTTGAAGATTCGGGAACAATAGCGGATGTGAGCACGATCAAGATTAGGTTTTGATGGTTAGGGTGTCTTGTTTTGTTTGGAAGATATAGATCTGGGATAGATCTTGATCCGGAAGAAAGGAGAGAACCATCGGGGAGCAATTGATAGACACGGTTTAGGATTGTGTGTTGCAACAGGTTATCGAAATTGTTAGGCTTGGGCAACGACTAATTGACGGGAAAAAACGAATTTGCTGGCAGGTTGAAAATCACGACGCGAGAGGTTTTAATCGCAACGCGATTGTGGAAGATTGAGGCGCGATCTGTTTAGGAAATCGCGGCGCGATTCCAAGGTTTTGCAACTCGAATATGGGTCAGAAAGTTTTTTTTTTGGATTAACACGCGACGATACGGCTGGTGGCCGGTTGCGTTTATGACGGTGATTAGTTGTGGCGGTAATAGGGTCGGTAATCAGTTTTGATTGGTAGTTTGTTGCAGTTGAGAGTTTTTTTGGAATCCTAAGTTTTGGATTCGAGTTCTTTATTCTTTGCAATCCCGTGCAAAAGAATATATGAACGTTATCAGACTAGGCGTTTGATGTTGCGAGTATGGGATGTGATTCTCGAGACTTATGTTAGGACCGATATTTTAGCCCAACAACATGTCCAACATATAAGCCCACTGAGGTTCCACTCTAAAACCAATTTGGTGATAGAGGGAGTAGCTCATGAACTTATATGCAGACATTACTTTCTTTTATTTTCCGATGTGGGATTGGGTTTGCACCCAACAATCCTCCCCTCAAACCCAAGTCCATCTGGGCCTCCCCTCAAACGATAGTCCCGATCCAACCTTATTCAGTACCGCCGCAAACTCGGCACTCAACCTGACTGGGTCCACATCAGGGAGACTTTCGGTACAAGGCTCCAGGATCAACTCATCGTTCGCTGAGGTCAACCGAGGGGGCATGCGCCACTGCGTGCCGCGCATCACGCTGCGCCATCCACATCCGGGCTACAACCGTAGCTCTGATACCACTTGTTAGGACCGATATTTTAGCCCAACAACATGTCCAACATATAAGCCCACTGAGGTTCCACTCTAAAACCAATTGGTGATAGAGGGAGTAGCCCATGAACTTATATGCAGACATTACTTTCTTTTATTTTCCGATGTGGGATTGGGTTTGCACCCAACATTTATTGTGTGTTTTGCTTCGTCATAAGTGTGTGTGCTTGTGAATTGTGAGTCTTTATTTGTTTCAAAAATAAGACTTAAATGTGTACTACTGTATCTTCTATTAAAAAGTTAATAATTTCTAATGGCATGGAATTTATAATATAATATATATGAATCCTATGTAAGAATTATTTTTGCTAACTACTTTAATCATCGCTGATCCAGAATAGTTCATACATAATAACCGCAATTAAATTTTGAAATGAGTATAAGTTTGACCAAAAATAGGTTGTTTATGTGATCAGTTTTGCATTGTGTTATTAGACAATAGACACGTAAAAACCATGGTTATAGATAGCCATTTTATCATCATTATAATTCTAATTGCATACCCCTTGATTCTTGAGTGCACACCCGCATCAAATTGATTAAATGTTTTGCTTTTCGTTTTTTTTTTTTTTTTTCCGTCTTTTCGTCTTTTTAATTATTTATAGAGTAGAAAAAAATTATGAAAATTAAAAATCAATAATTACAAATATTTTTAAAAGATGAAATTTTTATAAGATTTTTTATAAAAAGCAATTATTCTTATAATCAGTCATTCATAGATCAATCATTTACATTTTAATTTAGTACTAACTTATTACTCGTGCATTGCAAGGGTTTACTAAATAAAATATTTATATTTTTCGTAAAGTATTTGCAAAGTGTCAAAAAGTATAAAATGATAGTTGTAATGTTTTCATTTGTTTTCAACTCAGATCTGCAACATAAGTTTGTTTATAACGATAATTGAACTTATATGTAAAGAAGAATTGTATATCACTAATTTGTAAGTGAAAAAATGACTAACAATTTGAATTGATTTATACTCCAAACAATTTCCCTTCTATCTTTTCCAGAAGTTATTACACATGTATCATCACTTGTAAAAGTGTATAATTATTATAAGTAGAAACAACAAATAACCAATCATATCAAATATTTGGGTAGTATTATTTATAAAAAATAACAAAATATGAGTGCAAATACTAAAGTAATTGATATCAATTTCAAAAGAAGAAATTTACCAATGAAGATTATGTAAATCTTTTTAAAATTATTAACACATATAAATAAATCAATTGATGAACAAAGTTACATTTGGTGACAAAAGGTAAATATATTTTTGGTGTCCTCAATTTAAGATAAAAGCTATAACATACATACCATATTGCTCAGCGATATCCAACAACTAATCCAATTAACTTGAATAATTGATTATAAACATAAAATTAATGAAAATTGTATTATAATGAAAATCTTAGTGTAAATGGAAAGGAGGGTAGGGATTTTTTTGTTGTGAAATAATTATGGAAAAAAAGTATATCCAAATCTACAAATCAAATACAATTAAATAATTATTTTATAAAAGCAGCACATGAATGACTTTATACAAAAGATTAAATCCATTATTGGATGGATTAATATGGCCGACTCTCAAAGGGCAGTTACAAAAAGTGTGGCGACGATTAGTAGAAGATGGAACGGTGATGCGAATCGATTTTTATTTCTTTATTTTTAATTTATGAATATTAGGCGTAAATAAGGTTTTTGGCGGAAAATGGGAGCCTAATTGATTACGTGGAAGAATAATAATTAGGCAGTTATTAGGCTAATTGTCCTTGTTTAATACTATATTGGATAGATTATTAAACAATAATTTACAATACACATCAATCGACTAAATTAAAATACTTCACAATGCAAAAAGTTTTAGGATAGTCATTATAGATCGATAACATCTTGTTTTTACCTACAAAAGTCTTTTTTGTTTGGCTAAAACGAAATTCGGATACTAATTTTAGGACAACCCAAATTAGTAGGTGAGACACTTATATTGGGACGGAGAGAATAGTGTTTTCTTTTTATAGAAAAATTGCGTATTATTTTTATAAAATGAATCCTTTAAAAATATTAGAAAAAAAAGGAAAATACTAAAAAAGATAATTGATTTGATAGTTAGGGGTTGTACAATTAGGAATTTTGATATATTTAAAAAAAAAAAAAAGACGATTTGATGTTGTAGGGGATGTGCAATCAGAAAACAGGGGTGCCCCTGTCATCATTATCATTATATTTATTACTACTTATAAAGCATGTCCAGTATTGAATCTTAAAATAATTAAAAATAATTGAAGTTCCTAAAATACCCCTATCACATTTACCTATTAATTAATGCATATAATATTTGACCAAATTATTTCTATTAAAACCAAATTATTTTAATTAATATGTAGATTACTATAAATAAATCAGATTTGTTTCTATAATATTTATCATACAATAAATCTACAAAATATTTACATTGATGTTTTTATTTTAAAATTGTCATTACCACCTCCATCCACCGTCACCACTTTTACCGCCGTATTGCGCGGGCATAATGCTAGTTAATTAATTAAGCATTATTAATCATTTATTGCACTAGCAAACAAGAATACAAGATCCTACTTCATACTCGATCACTATTTTCATCTTAGACGTAGTACAAATATATATATAAGATCATAAATTTAACAAACACACAACAATGGGCCAATTTGGTGTTGTAGACTTGTAGTTAGGGGAAAACAGGCCCAACCTAGCTAGTTAAACAGCTGATTTAAGCTAAAAAAATGGGCTTTATAAACGAATCGTAGGTAATTTCAAGACTCAAGCTAGAACATAATAATTGTATTGTTTAGACTTTAGATTACTTTTGTGATGATATAAATAATATGATCCGTACAACTAGATGCGTAATATTACTACACATGAGACGAGATGGCATATGATTTTTTTATCCTATGTTAATAGTTCTTGAATATTGCACGGTTTAATGTGTAAGACTAATGCCCCGTTTATTTCCGACTTAATGACTCTATACTAAGAATTTTTTATTTATTAAGTTATGTAGGGTTGTATGTTTTTTTGATTATTCAGACGTTCAACAAAGGATAATTTGGAGGGTACCCCTGACCCCCGTACCATATTTTAATAGTACGTGTCCATCCCGCCCGCAAGGAGCATCAAAGCCTGGCAAATCACATATCCACAAATCAACCACTTGTGCTGAGGAACGGATTCGAACCCTGACCTGTCGGTCACACTTGTAGAGTCTGGACATTTGTGGTAGTAGTACCACTTGAGCTATGCTCATTTGGTAACGTTCAACATATAAAACAAACAACAACTAAATACATATGACTTATTCAATACAGACACTACATATCCAAACAAACAATGTATTTATTTTGAACACGGCCTAAGCATCTTAAACTATTGTTAGTAGCATGCATCATTTCACCATATATAATCATATTAATCTATTAGCTATCTATAAAATTTGAGTACATAGAAAATTGAATTGTGGATCAATCCAACAGTTTTAACTAGATTTACGAATAGAGAGATGTTATACTTATGAAACTTAAAAAGAATATTCTTGCAAAATGCAATGTGTCATAATATCAACTTATCAAGGAAGCAAAAGATGAAGGTAAAGAAAGGAGTTAATGTAATTGAACTACTTCGTACGTAGATCACATCATCTTGTAACAATGTGTTTGCTAAATATTCGTAAGTGTAGCATACTAGCATTTCAAGGTCACCTCCAAGAATAATAATAGAGCAAATCAGCAAAATAATGTATATCGGGACAAGTCTATCAATGGGTTAATATTATTAACGATGTATACAGTTTAGTTATATACGGAGTATATTTTAGTATAGGTTAGAGTAGGCCCACTTATTATATAATGGGTTAAGCCCTAATTGCAGTTAATAAATATTTGCTTTTCTTTTTGAATTGTCCATACATTTCTATTAACTTTCAAAACTAGAATACGAGGTCTTTCACCATCACTAACTAGTTTGGCCATAATTAAGTATTAGTATTTTATATAGGAGCGTAATCGAGCTGATATAGTGCCAAGCTCAAGTCCAACTCGATTAGAAAACTCGAAGTTCAAAACTTGACTCGAGCTCCAATATCGAGTTATAATTTTCAGGCTCAAGTTTGATTCAATTAAATAACTGATAATTTCGAACCTAGCTCAACTCGACTCAATTATCTGATACTATCAATACTAATAATTAATTTAATATTACAATGATTCTATTCATTACATCAAACATGACTGTTTTGCGTGACTTAACCCACAACTTTCATACTACACTTGTATCCATAGATGTCTTCAAGGGTGGGTGAGGTGGTCGGCAGCCCAGGGCCTCCGAATTATAGGGGCCTCAAACTGTGTGTATTTGTGTATGTATGTATATATATATATATACCTATCTAAGTAATAGATGATAGAAGATGTCCTATTTGGCATGCTTCTCTAATTGACACCTAAGCTTTTTTCCAACATGTCATTATAATATTCTCCTAAAAAATCCTACATGGCTACAAAATATAGATTGCCCTAAAAAATCTCACATGTACGTATAAATTGGAGTATTAGAGTTTGATCTAATCTAAAACATCTATAATTACCATATCTAGGAGTCCCTCGTTGAACGTTTGGACTAAAATGGAATTGCAATCAATGTCTAATTCCTAGCAATGTTAGTTAAAGTGATAAGATCAAATTCCTTAATTAAAATTTATTCTTTAGCTAATAAATTTCTTCTCCGCCAATACCAATTCAAATGTAACGTTTCTTCACTCCCTTTCTCAACTAGAGATTTGAAAACCTTTTGGTTATATAATTTCATTCTAAACTCCTTATGGTTTTTATGAGATTTTGTTGTTGTTTTTAAAATTTGCTGATATTGGTTTATATATTTGAAAGAGAACGGACGGGTTTGAGCAATTGAAAGTATTTTCTGAATACATCCGCTTGCAATATATAAGATCTATAGATTTTAAAATATTTATTCTTGGAAGTTGGAACTCTTTCACCTTCAAAGGTATGTATAATTATATTGGGTCTAAATCTAAATGTTACGTAGTATATATTACCATGTCATATAGAAAGTTTCATTTGATGTGAATTGTCGTTCTCTGAAACATGTTGACCATGACTATTAGACTATTAGTTATGAGCAAACATGTCACCACTTACATTTATTTCGATTTTTAGATCCTATTAATATTTTAGACATTGTTTTTGGTTGTATATATATTCTCCTAAATATGATGAAGAAGGATATTATGAATTCATCATTATACGTTTTTCATATAAAATGTTTCCGTGCATCGCACGGGTATATGTGTGTGTGTGTGTGTGTATAGTGGTAGGTTCAAACGAGAACCACAAAAGGTACAGAACTGCGAGAACTTTAAATTACATTGTTTTTATATATGTAAACGTAACAAATTACACATTAATATTATTTAATGTTCATATTATTGACAAACAAAAGTTAAAACCACAAAAGAAGTGTTAAACTATAAAATATATGAATCGTTCACATGTGCACATGCGAACGAAATATATAAATTTGATTTTAAAGGATATTTTGATATTTTTTCTCAACCTATTTTGCTTTTAACCTTAATCTAGATCAATGTTCATATGTAATTGAATTATTAAACATGTTAAAATCTCTATAATTTAAAAGTTCTTGCAGTTCTGTATTTTTTTGTGGTTCTCATTTAAACATTTGGCTGTATAGTGGTATATAATTTAATTGTTAAATGTAAGATGAAAAATAAATTATAGTTGTTTCAAAGTTAATTCAGCCGCAATAAAATGAATTAGAAAACAATTTGTAACTCGATATATAAAACATCTCATAGCTCGATATAGAGACTCATTTTGACAGATATTCAAAGTTTTACCCCGGACCTCTGAAAACTCAGAGACGGCCCTAATTGCATAAAGCTAATTTGAGTATTTCTCGAATCGATCGAATAGCTTGCTAGTTCTTTGTCGCCTCTAGTTCCAAATTTAAAAACGTAGTAGATGAAGAAATTACAAAAAAGGTACACGTGACACTCACTTCCTCAAAATAGAATCTGATTCAGACGACATCATTCTGAGTCGTTGTAGCGGATCGCATCTGCAAAATTGTAACTTTCTGAGAATTGCAGTAAACAAAGTGGTTTTTGAGTAAGATATCGGTTCTTGTGAGGAAGGGGTTTAGGGAGGGAAGGGAGAGAAGCAAATGGGAAGGTGACAAGTGTCCTCCTCTATTTCTCCACCTTCTTTATTTCTTTACCCTTATCATTTTCTCCACTTTTTTTCTTAAATTTTTTTTCGGTGTTTTATTTATTTATTTTTTACTAAATTTTTTTCCTTATTATTAATTTTTTATTTTTTTATTTTTTAGCATTTTATTTAGTTCTCGTTATCAACTTCTTCTTCTTCTTTTTTTCTTCTTTTTTTTTTCTTTTTTTTTTTTTTTTTTTTGCATTTTTCAACCTTTTAACTTAACCTTTTTCACGACTTGTTTATCATTTTTTTTTTTGCGTTTTCAACCATTTTTTTGTTCTTGTAACCTCACGTAATTATATGTAAATATAATTATATATATTGTATTACAAAAAAAAATATATATTTTTTTTATGTGATGTACCATATTCATACCTTGAATAAGATAAATTTTTGATATAACAAAATTATAACTTCAATGCATCGTAAAATTAAAATTATGATGCACCATATTTTATAACTATGATGCACCAAGATTTATACGCAAATAATGTTTCTCGTATATCTAAAAGTAGGAGCGTCATATTTATAACTATGATGCACCATATTTTATAACTAGGATGCACCAAGATTTATACACAAATAATGTTTCTCGTATATCTAAAAGTAGCAACGTCATATTTATAACTATGATGCACCATATTTTATGACTATGATGCACCATGTTTTATAACTATGATGCAAAACTTTTTAATTCAATAACGATATTTTATAGTATATTTTTGAAAGTCGATGCATGATATTTTTAACATTCGATGCACCATGTTTTATAACTATGATGAACAATGTTTTTGTAACTATGATGCACAACTTTTTAATTCAATAACTATGTTTTATAGTATATTTTGAAAGTTGATGCATGATATTTAAACACTCGATGCATCATATTCAGAGAAAATTAGTGCATCGTAGTGTATTATGTTAGTGAACAATAATAATTTACTTTTATTGCATCTTGTTTTTTATAATTATCTGCATCATAATATATAATATCTGGTGCATCACAAATAAAAAAATGATATAAAAAGAAAAAAATTAGACTGTAAACATAAATTTTAAAAAATGTTAAAAACTATATTTTTAAATTTTTAATTGCTAAAAATGATAACTTTTTCTAAAAAAATGTTAACAAATTTTATTTAATTATTTATTTTTTGATAAAAGTGTTATAGAAATTCTTACAAGTTAAAAAAAAATTAAAAGTTTAAAATGTCTTTTTTTTTTAAATAAATTTGTTTAACAAAAGTTTTTAGAAAAAAAAGGGAAATAGAAAAAAAGAAAAAGAAAAAAGAAAGAAATAAAGAAAGAAAGAAAGAAAGGGGGAGAAATGGATAAAAAAAGGTGAAGAAATGAGAAAGGGGGAGGAAATGGATAAAAATGGTGGAGAATTGAGGAGGACACTTGTCACCTCCTCATTGGCTTCTCTCCCTTCCCTCACTTTTGGCTCTTCTTCTAGGAACCTCACTGCCTGATTAGCTCTCACATACAACGTCCGAGAATCATGTATTTGTGTCTTTAAACATATCACATGAGTGGCCATTTTGCAAAAGGCAGGTACACCGTCGAATGGGATATAAAACTCATAATGTATAATGTAAATAACTACTATATCAACTACTATATCAATAACTAATACTAACATATTAAAATACAGTAATATAAGAGCACACGGAGTGCTATTCTTATCTCAACGTTTTTGCTAGAAAAACGCCGGCCACCCGGTGTTATCCACTCCCTCTCGGCGTTTTTGTCAGTTTTTTTCTCCCAAGATCGTCCTACAAACGCTGATAATAACTACGTTATTGATTTTAATATTATTTCTTTTTTGTTTGTTTCTTTCATCCGCATGTTTTAAAAAAAAAAACAATTTTCTTTTATAAAATAATCCCCATAACACTGAACTTAACACTGAACCTCAACATTAACCACTACCCCACTTTTCCCTTTCAGTGTTATACTTCAGTGTTTTCAATAACACTGAACAAAATACTGAAACTCCATCAAGCGCTCCTCGTGCTCTAAGATATAGGTTTATGTTTTCAAAAACACATCATTTCGTCTAATCTAATCAGGGGTGGACCTACGTTATAATCAGCAGTTGACACATGACACGAGTCAATTAAGTCGACTTAGGATAAGATTAGTTGAAAATATATTAATTCTTTAATAGTGCTACCACTCATATTTGATCGGTGCACCTCATTGTTTAAATAAATTATATAAACTACCAAGTGGAGTAAGCTTCAATTTTTGACACCGGCGACTAAATTTTCCGAATCCACCGCTGCATTTAATGATAAATCGAATATTACCATATACCAGATCGACGTACACCATACTTGAACTAATTTAATCATAACATAATGAAACAAGTTGATAAAAACGACGAAAGATAAGTGGATGAGACATTAAATCCTTAAATTAAAAAGAACGTAGGTAGTACATGCTATCATTATTAATATGTTGGGTTTTTTGTGCAATGGCTACCTCATGTTTGACTAATGTTACAACGGTTTGTTATTTTATTAGTAACTTAGTTGACCAATATAGTTTACGAGGTATACAGCCAGAACTTCTATATGGGTTTTGATAAGATTGAACCAACTAATTACGTGAACGTGAGCTCAAGCTACCAAACGAATTAATCGAGTTCAATTTCGTAAACAAGCAATTTTGATCTTAAAAAAGCAGTCCATTAGAATAATGTCGATCTCAGTAATTAGATGAGCATCGAATTCAAGCTCGAACATTAATAAACTATTCAAACTCGTGCTCAAACACAAATTTTAGCTCTTATTTGAATTCGAGTCGAGGTCGAACTATAACACCCGACATTTAACACAACATATTTTATAATATATTTCGTTATAGGAAGCGCGAATCCCAAAACATAATTAGCCGATGTTTACATAAATCAAACATTTACCAAAGCAAACTATTTTATCATTTATATAATTACAAACCATATTAACTAAAACGGGTGTTATTTAAACTTTTCCAAAACTTGATAACCAAAATATCAGAGTTAGCACGTGCTGTCAAACATCCACTCAACTATCATATCCCGATCTACATCAAAAGCTAACCAAAATCTGCAAAACATTTAACAATGATGGATTAGCTCACGCTAAGTGAATGGAACCGTAACCATCGGTTCAATCCAATCATAACAAGTCTTACAACAAAATAAACTTAAACACATAAGCACTTAAGTACATGAGGACCGGCGGCTCCTGGTATACTACCACAGTCACCTGCAATCACTGGTATACTATCACAGTGATTTACCGATAGCCTGACTACTACCTAGGCTGACATAGGTTAATTTTCAACTATGTGTATCCAAGAAACCCAGACAACTACACAATAGTAATCAAACCCAACCATTGTTGACCTCACTCCGAATCATCTCAACAACTTGTCACATAAAGGCATATCATATGCAGTTATGGAACAACTAAATACTGAACAACTGAATCAATTAACTAATCATCATAACCAAGAATTAATCAACTGGAAATAATATAAATAATAACTATAACTGAACATAACTAAATCTATCCTGGTTTACCCATTGTAACCGAACCCGTTACAACTGGGTTAAATCGAGGATTACAGTAACCACTCACCAATAGTCCAAGTCTTGAACTCAGTGATCTTATATTACTGAGTTGCCACCTGCTTATCTGGGAACACAATAATAACAAGTTAGTATCTTGTTCCATAACTTAATCCATATCATTAACAATAACATTTTCCAAAACATGCATCATTTAAGATAGATATCATATATACTAACAAGTTAGTATTCTACTTACATAACTCACTTCAATATATAATATTAAATGCATACCTAGTAGATACTGCAAATCATATGTATAAGTTCATAAAATTTAAGAGTTTAAAATTAAAAAATACAATTTCTGATTAACTGGGGAATCCGCCCGGATTCCCATGAATCCGCCGGATTCAGAGTCCCAAATCTTAAACAGCCATATATCTAAGGAATCCGTTCATGAATCCGTCCCTGAATCCGTCCGGATTCCCCCATTTTTCACCCGAATCCGCCGGATTCCCATGAATCCGGCCAGATTCCCCTTGTCTTCCAGACCTGCACAACTTGTTACTGCACAACTCCGAAACTTAAACCAAATATCACAAAATCTCAGTTTATAACCACGAATTTCAGTTGTAAATACCCACAAACCTAACTATAAACATTAGATAACATCAAACAACTACCTAACATCAACTTCTAGCATACCTCATCATCAAATTCTTACTATCATAAACCCTAATAAAAACTTTAACAATAAACTTAAAATCAATCATATAATTAACTTATTATCATCATGAAATCAGTAACTTCAAGTAATACTAATTCATATATTAAAATCATTAACCAATTAATTTCAATAGATTTCAATTTCAAAGTTATGAAACAAGAAATACTTACATTTTGAAGAAACTAGAAATGATGATGATGGTGAATCTGATTCTAAGAACTTGAATCCATTAACAAGTTATTTGATTAATTCTTTTGATTTCTTTGAAAGGATTTGAGAGTGCAAGGTTTGAGAGTTCAAGAACAAAAGAGAAGTAGGTGGAATGAGTCGGTTTAATCCCACCGCCCCAATTTTAATTAGTGTAATAATATACCCCCTTCTAATTCTATTGTCTGGAACCTGAAAATACCCGCGAGACAAAATATTTTATTTTACCGTCAACTTTATTTATTTAAAACAAGTAATATTTTACTAGTCACAATAAAACCTAATGCTCTTTTACCCATCTATTTTAAATAACCATTTAAAATCTTAATAAAATACTATTTATTTCTAGACCCCGAAACTGGGTGTTACAAATCTTCCCCCACTTAAAAGATTTCGTCCCCGAAATCTAATCTCATCCAATTTCACCCAATCATACTTAATCACATATGATTCACGAATTCAAGAAATTCAAAAGCATCCATAATTACAATATCTCTAATCATATTATTACTTGCTAAAACAAAGTTAATACAGAATATACCTGTTTCGACATCCTCAATCCCAAGTGCTTCACCCACAGTCATCTGAAATGCTCTACCAGTCGCTGGCGGTATAGTATTTCTCTTTTGCCCCACAGATGACGCAGAACCCGAAGCCGAATCCCTTTCCAAACCAGATCCCATCCTAATCTTTTCAGGACACTTTCCTGATCTATGTCCCTCCTTATGACAATTCCAGCAAACAAACTGAGGAGAAGTACAATCTCGCATATTATGTCCAAACAAACCACACTTAACACATCTCGCTGTCTCAGAAGTACATGGACCTGAATGCTTTGACTTACAACTAACACACCATGGATTACTACCCACCAAATCATCACTAAAAACTAATCTTCTATTCTGTCCTTTGTTTCCCGAAGAACTACTCTTTACCTATGTAAAAGTCTTTTCCTTACTTAACTTATCTGTAGCCCTAATATCACCATCAACTGACCAAGCTAATGTAAAAGCCTGATTCAAAGTATTGGCCAATCTCACAGACGTCCGATAGTTTGGTGGTAAAGTCCCTACAAAATGATTAATCCTCATCCTATCATCTGGGACCCATTGTTGAACTAAACGTAATTTCTCTATGAATTGGGTAATAAGGTCATCAATCGACATCTGTTCAGTCAACTTCAAATCCTTAAACTCCTGCCTAATCCTAATCATATCAAACTCAGAACAGAATTGCTTGCAAACCTTAGTATGGAAATCTGCCCAAAGGATAGATGATCTCTGCTCAGATGTTAGATGTGCAGTTATAGAATCCCACCAATTCATAGTCTGTCCTTTCAATAATTGCACAGCATATCCAACTTTTAATTCCTCTTCACACTGACACACTTCAAACTTTCGTTCCATATCCCTTAACCAATTTAAAGTCACCGCAGGATCATTACTTCCCTCAAATTCCTTTGGACCACTAGATTTGAACGTCTTAAAAGAACACAATCTTTTCTGTTGCTGCGGTGAAGGAAACTGATAACCAAAATCCCTTTGCTGAGCTGATCTAGTATGTTGCTCCTGCAAGTACAACTATTCTACTTTTCTTAACCTTAACACCTCATCCTCTAACTGTAACTGATAATCATCTTGATTAGATTCTTCCTGATTAACATTTGAAGTACCAGCCTGCCCATGATTACCTTCTCTAACTACCGGTTGAACTACCGGATTCTCATTTCTAGATGCATTATTGGGAGTCGAGTTCTCGTTATCTGCCATTCCTGTACTCAAAACAATAACTCACAACTTGTTAATCGTTAGTACTTACTATACTAACCAATCAACCCCCCATTCAATAGCTAATCCCACTTATGTTTGACTTACACCAACTAGATTTGGGATTGAACATTTGCAAATGCCCAATTCACCCAAACCTATGCTCTGATACCAAATTATAACACCCGACATTTAACACAACATATTTTATAATATATTTCGTTATAGGAAGTGCGAATCCCAAAACATAATTAGCCGATGTTTACATAAATCAAACATTTACCAAAGCAAACTATTTTATCATTTATATAACTACAAACCATATTAACTAAAACGGGTGTTATTTAAACTTTTCCAAAACTTGATAACCAAAATATCAGAGTTAGCGCGTGCTGTTAAACATCCACTCAACTATCATATCCCGATCTACATCAAAAGCTAACCAAAATCTGCAAAACATTTAACAACGAGGGATTAGCTCACGCTAAGTGAATGGAACCGTAACCATCAGTTCAATCCAATCATAACAAGTCTTACAACAAAATAAACTTAAACACATAAGCACTTAAGTACATGAGGACCGGCGGCTCCTGGTATACTATCACAGTCACCTGCAATCACTGGTATACTATCACAGTGATTTACCGATAGCCTGACTACTACCTTTGCTGACATAGGTTAATTTTCAACTATGTGTATCCAAGAAACCCAGACAACTACACAATAGTAATCAAACCCAACCATTGTTGACCTCACTCCGAATCATCTCAACAAATTGTCACATAAAGGCATATCATATGCAGTTATGGAACAACAACTAAATACTGAACAACTGTATCAATCAAACTGAACCAATCAACTGATCATCATAACCAAGAATTAATCAATTGGAAATAATATAAATAATTACTATAACTGAACATAACTAAATCTATCCTGGTTTACCCATTGTAACCGAACCCGTTACAACTGGATTAAATCGAGGATTACAGTAACCACTCACCAATAGTCCAAGTCTTGAACTCAGCGATCTTATATTACTGAGTTGCCACCTGCTTATCTGGGAACACAATAATAACAAGTTAGTATCTTGTTCCATAACTTAATCCATATCATAAACAATAACATTTTCCAAAACATGCATCACTTAAGATAGATATCATATATACTAACAAGTTAGTATTCTACTTACATAACTCACTTCAAGTATATAATATTAAATGCATACCTAGTAGATACTACAAATCATATATATAAGTTCATAAAATTTAAGAGTTTAAAATTAAAAAATACAATTTCTGATTAACTGGGGAATCCGCCCGGATTCCCATGAATCCGCCGGATTCAGAGTCCCAAATCTTAAACAGCCAAATATCTAAGGAATCCGTTCATCAATCCGCCCCTGAATCCGTCCGGATTCCCCCATTTTTCACCCGAATCCGCCGGATTCCCATGAATCCGGCCGGATTCCCCTTGTCTTCCAGACCTGCACAACTTGTTACTGCACAACTCCGAAATTTAAACCAAATATCACAAAATCTCAGTTTATAACCACGAATTTCAGTTGTAAATACCCACAAACCTAACTATAAACATTAGATAACATCAAACAACTACCTAACATCAACTTCTAACATACCTCATCATCAAATTCTTACTATCATAAACCCTAATAAAAACTTTAACAATAAACTTGAAATCAATCATATAATTAACTTATTATCATCATGAAATCAGTAACTTCAAGTAATACTAATTCATATATTAAAATCATAAACCAATTAATTTCAATAGATTTCAATTTCAAAGTTATGAAACAAGAAATACTTACACTTTGAAGAAACTAGAAATGATGATGATGGTGAATCTGATTCTAAGAACTTGAATCCATTAACAAGTTATTTGATTAATTCTTTTGATTTCTTTGAAAGGATTTGAGAGTGCAAGATTTGAGAGTTCAAGAACAAAAGAGAAGTAGGTGGAATGAGTCGGTTTAATCCCACCGCCCTAATTTTAATTAGTGTAATAATATACCCCCTTCTAATTCTATTGTCTGGAACTTGAAAATACCCGCGAGTCAAACTATTTTATTTTATCGTCAACTTTATTTATTTAAAACAAGTAATATTTTACTAGTCACAATAAAACCTAAGGCTCTTTTACCCATCTATTTTAAATAACCATTTAAAATCATAATAAAATACTATTTATTTCTAGACCCCGAAACTGGGTGTTACACGATCCGAATAATCGATAAATGATACAACTCGTATCATTGAAAGCCCTATACTAATTAACATCCATAACTTGAGTTATGAATGTCATCTTAGCGACACATCATCAATATTCACTCAGTAATCCAACATCACTTTATTGTAAGAGTATAAGTTATGATATATCGTATAAAAACCAATTAGACACATCATCAATATTCACTAAGTACTGTACTGATGTACATATCATCACCTCTGACTCCGGACCTCGGATCACGCTCTGAGTCCGGAGCGCGCTTGACCTCGGACTACATCATGAGTATGGATGCACTCGACATATCACTCCACCCTGGTCCTGACTCCGGACCACGGAATACATCCGTACCCAGGATATGTCGACCGAGGCCATAGCATCCTTTTCCGAGCTGAGCCATCACCAGACTCCGGCGACGGAGTCCGACGCAACATCATTGGTAGCTCGGCCAACGACAAGAGAAGGTCATCTCTGATTGTACCGTCCTCTTGACGAAACGTTGCTGAATCCGAAGCACGGACTCGTAGTTGGAATATAACACTTAGCAAAATCATAACGCTATCATAATAAACCGCGTGCTCCATACAAGCCCGACATTCTCTGACAAAAGTACAACCAGTAACCGTTATATGCAGGTACTATATACATGGCTTGCCCATTAACCTGGTCGACTCACCCGACTGGTCCACGTCAGCTTGGGAGCAGAGAATGTCATTCTCACCCACGACCGAGTGTCCACGTCAGCTTAAGCGCAGAGAATGTTGGTCTCGCCCATGACCAAACATCCACGTCAGCTTAGGGTTTGGCTATAAATACTAGTGCATGGTTTCCATTTTAAACCAACACCTCATAAATTCACAGAGTAATTTATCTACAATTGCTCTTCAAGAATTAAGCTTTCACCACCCTCGATTGACTGAGTCTCGATACTGGATTTGCACGTTAATCGGAGTGTGACAAGCTTGATTCCTCATAAGCCATCATCATCATTGTAATTAAGTGTTTTTACGTTTGAACAATTGGCGCCATCCATGGTTGATTTACCAGAAAACGACCACTTTACCACTATCCGTACGTCGAAAAACCATTGCAAACGATGGTTATTGGTTCGCCAGGTGATGGTAGTGGCGACGGCGTTAACGCTAATATGCCACCACCACTGCAAATCACTGATCAATATCCCCAAACCACCGTCAACCAGCAAACTCCTTCGGTGGTGCACAGGATTGATCCACGGCAGTTACTTTTCAGCCAGAACGACTCTGGCTCTGCTACTGAAATTCCGGCGAGAAATCGTCCACCGCTGGAGCACACTCCGCAGAACACTTCATTGATGCCCAAGTCCATTTCTAGCACCGAGGCCTAACAGTTGTTGGCACAAATGGGCTTCGTAGTGGCAACCGAACAGCAAGCTCCACCACTGTCTCTGTCACGGCAGGCTGTACCTCCGCCACCTACTCAGCAACAGGAACAATGGATAGGGCCGCAAGTCGTAAAATGTTGGCCGATTTGATCCTCAGCGCGGCACCGTCGGGGTCAATCCCAGCATGTTCTAATGAGTCGGCAACGGATACTCTGATATAAACTTTTATTCCACCATACAAGGTGAGAAGGTGAAAAAGCCGATTCCGGTTTCAACCACCACTGCTAGGTTTGATGCCAAAATTGCAAGCCATCCGTTGCCAGCAAAGCTCACCATACCGCTGATCATTGGCACTTATTCTGGCGACTCGGACCCGAAGGATTTTTTGTAATGGTTCGAGGGCGCAATCAAGACAAAACATTGGGAGGACGCAATTGCTTGCCACTTGTTCCCACAAGTGCTATAGGGCAATGCCTGTGGTAGGTTTGAGAAGTTACCGGCGGCTAGTGTTGTTAGCTATGCCGACCTCCGGTTCAAATTTTTACAGCAGTACCACAACTTGAAGCAACATACCCTCACTCATCTCGACTGCTACGAGATTAAGCAAGGGAGTCATGAAACGTTGAATGATTTCATAACTCGTTTCACAACTGAATGCCAGAAGATCCAAGACCTACCGCCGAGTCAACAGATTTCTGGTTACATATACGGCATTGACAAGGACCGCTATCCTACTTTATACTATCGGCTGAAGAGGAAGTTGCCAAAGGTATACTCCGAGGTCGTCGCAATGGCACGTGATTACTTGCGGTCCGGCGAGGACAAAGCGTTACACAAGATGCCGGCTCGGGACCCGGGCCGCGACGACCGTGATCGTTCCTGATATGACCTAAAAAGTCATGTTTTAAGTACATATTTCCGCACTTTTTGGACTATTATTTGGTGAAAACATTTCCAAACCATAATTATTTACTAAAAATCACCAAGGTAGTCTAAATACAGACGTTGCTGCAAAAATCGATTAAAACGTCCAAATAACACGCAAACCGAGGCAAAACTATCACCTTCAATATTCCCTTCTTGATTTTCTTATGAAATTAGATCTTAATTCATATTTTATAATTCTATAGGAAAATACAAGACTGGAGGTGAAAGAATCAGAAGAAACAGACGAAAAACGGAGAAGATGTGCAGTCTGGAAGCCCGCCGATCGTCATCCGGAACACGCAAAAGTCAAATACTTCCAAATTTAGCAAACTCAGTGTCATTAGAAGCGTAACGGAAAAACGAAGCCAACTGCATAAGAATCAAGCAAAACGGACTCCAAACGAAGAAGATACGGACGAACCAAGCAACCGAGAAATCAATGGAGGCTAAATGGAGCACCAACCCCCCCTGGACACCTATGTACCGTATACGGTACCATAGGTGCCATATGCGGCCCTTAGGGTGCCGTATACGGGGGGTGTTTGCCTTGTGAGGTGCCGTTTGACCCCCCTCTTGGTCCGCTTGCCCCGTATGCTGCTTTGATGCTTGTATTTTGTGCTTCAAGACTTGTACCAAGGCTTCCACCCTTCTCCTATAAATACCCACCTCCATTTCACAATTAAACACCTCATTCTCTCATTTTTTTCTTTCTCTCTCTAGAATTCTCTCTCTAGCACTACTCTTAGGAGTTAGAGGAAAATTGTTCTTGTAGTTAGTTCTTCTCTCTAGTTTCTCTATCTAGCACTACTCTTAGGAGTTAGAGAAGAACTAGAGGGAGGGAAACCTTTCTTGTAGATTAGTTATGTAGTTAATTAGTAGAGGCTAGCTTATGTAATGCTTGGATATTAATGAAGAAATACAAGTGTTATTCTGCTCGCAATTCCTATCGGTATTTTCAATCCTTTCTATTATTAATTTGTCATATTGTTCTTGTTTGATGTATATGATTTATTAATATTAGAAATTGTTATTGTTATGCATTGTGAGTAGTGTGCTTATATGTTTGCCATGATTAATGAGTAGTTTGTTGTGATATACCTAATTGGGATAATATCGTTATGAAACAACGGAGGTAACATTATACGGCTTTCATTTGTATAGCGCCGGAAACATCACGAATGTATGTAGTACGGAACGTGGAAGCTATGAAAGTCGTGGGCGCAATCCGTTGTGGAATAATGTTCCCGATTATTATATATTACGATTGAAAACTTGTGGTGCTGTTTAACTATACATTTATGATTTCAAACTAAACTATTATCTTTCCTCCAATAAACGTGGTTAGAACCTTTATGACAAGGAGTAGCTAACCATTGATCAAACAGTCACTACCTATCTATGTTTTCCAAAATAAACATGGTCTGATTTTGAAGCTGTGGAAATACTGCCCAACTTATCGTATAGTACACCGTGAATTAATCAAGGATTTATTGGGCTGGGATTTATAAAGTAAACGGGTTGTTTAGCTATCATAGATGGTTTTACTGTAATACAAGCTTAGATATATTGAGTTCAGATAGCCGTAAAGTATGTAATCCAGGATAAAGCCCTAAAACGTCCGAGTATCCGATAAGCCGTGGAAAGGCCGTAGGCTGAACACTATATTACATCCTGGTGTAGTCTGTGATCCAAGAAAGACTGTAAAATGGGTGAATGCACAATGTAACCGTGGAAAACCTGTAAGTCGAAGACTGTATCACAGCCGAATAACGCTGAATTCAATCATAACCATTAATGTATATGTTAATCAGTCACCACCTGTCTTAAATCTTAAATGCCTTGCCCAGCTTAGATACCTCTGTATGTGTTAAAGAAAGGTCAGTGGATAAATCGCGGACTGTCGCCTTATTCCTGCACCCCATCTGGAGGGTCACTTGGTCTCATCGCAAGAGACGGTGAGGGGGGTTTCAAGGCAGTCCGATCTGACCATACTCTCGATAACCTAGCACTCAGTGACATACTGATCGGTTCACCTGATTAGTAGGGTGCTAGTGTTTACACTACAAGATATCTACGTGAAAGCAAGACATAAATCTTTAAAAGACGTTTTCAAACTAAAACATCATCTCAGCTATTCTAAGTCATGGTGTACCACGTCTTCGTCATCCTTAAGTGTTGTATATGCTAGTCTCCCTTTAGTTTATTGTTTTATTAGTTCAGTAGTTTAGTTAAATTAGATAAAAATCCAAAAACAAACACCCTTCCAGTTATAAAAACCCTAGCTTAAATACCGACTTATCAGAACTAGCTCTGTCTCAATTCTGCCGTCGTGAGAAACGACCCTGGATCATTCTTACCGCTTACTCGTATCAGGTATTCATACCAGTTCAAGTAGGTAGTACGGAGGATTAGGCTCCCCCCGACTATTATAAATTTAAAACTACCCTGCCGTGTGTCTCGGTGGCCGGACCAGCGACCGGGGTAAAATCCGACCGACCGCTGGGGGCACGACAAGTTTTTGGCGCCGCTGCCGGGGACGGTAGTACAATTCAGAGCCTGTTTAGATAAATTAGTCTTTAAGCGATTCTTTTGACTTGGAATTCACCTTCCTTTTCAGAAGTTATTTCTGCCGTAGATTAGCGTAGTTAGATAGATTACATTAGCTTAGCTTAGTTTAGATTAAATTCCCTTCTCAACCCAACTTTAATTCTTAAACCTTCTTCGTGTGCTGTCTTTTCTGAAAACTTGGGCAAATGGCAACTCAACAACAACTAAAGGATCAAATTGACAGTCTGTTTAAATCAATCCAAGATAGATATAGGAGTGATGCCGAGTTATTCGGATAACATAGGGTGCTTAGCTCTTTAATCACAAAATCATTATGACCCTTATGCTTTCCAAACATATCAATACCAACCTTACTACCCCGAACCATTCACTGTCTACCAACAATCATCTTACCCTGTATTTGAAGCACAACCATGTGAGAGATCTAACTTGAGAGATATGTTTTCATCTTTTGCTAACCGACTTGAGCAATCACTTAAAGACCAAGAGGACATACTTAGAAGATATACTGATAAGATAGAAGCACTAGTCGAAGCGAGAAGTAATGAAACTAGGGATCAAGTTACAACTTATTATTGGCTACAGGAAGATGATAGGCACTCACACACCACATCTACTACAACACCTGATTCATACTTTCATGAGTCTGGTTGCAAACTTCCTTCAAACCCTTCACCTACCCAATCTTCTAAATCCCCACTTCCACCCATTCTCAACCTATCTACATCCGAGACCGATGAGGAGTTCATTCTAGAGGAACTTTACGAGTCATGGCAACTTGAAACTCTTGGCCGGAGTGACGAGGATGACGAGGTAGACGAAGAGATAGAGATAGATAGCCCGGAGGTGGAGATTTACACAGAAGACCCAGCTTCAGAAGGACCGGAGGAAAACGCACCAACTCTGAGAAGTGATCTCATTCCAATTCAAACCGACGTGGTTGACAACATTCCGCAACAAGTTGTGATTGACACTGTCCCACTTATCTTTCCGAATGAATCAACCCCTGATCTAGTTGAACCTTCAAATGCCATAGAACCTGTCACCCAAGTAGTCGATGAGAATGTTGCTACAAGATTGGAGACAAAAACGGATACTGTCCACCTCCATGCCCAAAGTACAACATTTTCATTGACCAAAAGACCATAGGAAGCAAGGTGGGTTCTGCGTCATGGTTTCCTTTCAAACCATCTCTCCACCATATATTGTCTTATAGATCATGGAGTGGTAAGGATTCCTTTGACCAACCCATTCTGTCAATCTAACCCAAGGAGGTGTTAGAAGTTGAGAGATCTATTATACCTTTGGTTAAACCATTCACTCACTTTGAACCATCTCCTTATATTGGATATACCCTAGCCTTAACTTGCCTTAAACTTTTAGGTATGTACCAATATTACCACTTGTGTCTACTGATGGATGCAAGGAAACCCCTAGGATTGCCTGAGAAATAATGCTGGAGTCAAGCTAGAGACTCGAACAAAAACAAGCGCTTCTTGGGAGGCAACCCGTGTCTAACATAGTTTCGGTAATAGTAGTTAAATAGGAAGCTAACCCAATAAGTAGAAGATGAAACCCTAAAATAATTGTTCCAAGTTTTCTATTTTTATGAACAAATAGGATGGTTTGCAAAATTACTTCATTAAAAGTCAAATTTTTGTCAAAACCTTAAAACTTCCTACTCCCACTTGTTTGAACTCTATTGCAACATTCAATTTTTAATATTATCTAAAATCTCAAGTTCTTAATATCCCCTTCACTCACAAACTTTGGAAACCTACTAGAATGAGAATTAGGAGCCTTAGTCATCTTATACACCCATTTACATATTTCGAGCACTGGAGGTACTTACATATATTTCTATAAGCATACATATAAGATCCTTAAATGATTCATCTGAAAACCTGATTTGTATGCTAATATGTGTATTATGCTCGAACTCGTTTAAAAATATGTGCTTTGGAAATCTCTATACTTGGTTGCCTTATTTAAATGCTCATGCTAGTGTTTCCATATCTGCTATTTGTGCTGCGGTGAAATTATAGGCAACTAACACTTTTTGTGTAGGATTAGACTCCAAGTCATACACTGGTTTGTTTCATCTACAAAGCATTTACATAGGTTCTTCGCAAACCAGTGAATCTATGATTTGGAAAATAATCACTCGTTGTTAGATCACGTTTGTTTGTTCTACTTGTACAAATGCCTAACAGACAGGGACTGATGCCTATGGATAAAGAATCTTCGAGAATAATGGAAAGAAGACAAGGGGAGCTTACAGTTTATTAAGTATGGGAATCTTTGGAGCATTGCTTTGCAGGGGATAAGAGATGACACTTCTAGACACGAAGATGATTTCTAGTTGTCTATGACTAGTTCATTAAGTTAATCAGCTTAATACTCATCATATGCGCCCACAAATTCCAAATCCTATAGCTAAACCTTACTACTCATGGAACCCGAAACCATCACTATCACCACCATCACCATAGCCACCCACATTCACCCATCCATCCACCCCTTCACACGTATAACCATCACCATCAGGGACCATTCATATGAAGGAATAGATACGGGATTAAATTGGAAACTGGAGATCTCTACCGATAAAGAACAACATCAGATGCATTACATCAGTTCGTCGGCAAAAATCTCGGGAGATAAAGATCTATGGTCATTAGATTCAGCACTTACAGATCATTAGGAGAAATTGAATTAAAGCAGCGGCTCTTGATGATTTGGATCTTTGTCTATTAACCTCTATCCAACATTTGGCGTTTATTGGTTGATTCTGCTTGTGTTCGGAGGGCGACATCACTTCGCTTCATTTTCTACAATCTATCCTTTTAGTCTATTTACTTTCGAGAGAATTTAGTGATTTGAGTGGATGTTGGATGACTGGAGGATCCAAGAGATGACGAGCATTCAAGGAAGAAACCGTGGAATCAAAGGCAGACAAACAAGCTCACACACCTGCGGACCACGGATCTTACATACATCTCTAAGGGAAGGAGCGTGGTCTATCTTCTCTTGAAACTCGCGCGTACTAATGATCTTCAAAGACTTAAGTGTGGAATTTCATCCCACATTACATACACTTAGCAAGAATCATTTCCACATCTTAAACGCTAAAGTGTGGGATTCAGTAATAAGAATCTCCACTTACATTATGAGATGATTCATTGCTAAGTTTGGACTCTTGGTACCGACTGCCAGATCGACGCATCTGAAGCTAAGCCGCTCTTCATGCAAGAAGTGGAGCAAGAATCACTCGACTCTTCTCTTCTAAAATACCGATATCAGATTCATAACATTAATCGTTATCTGGGGAGTTTCCTAAACCTTCACTCCGTTTCTTGATTTAAATTTTGCTTTGTTAGCCTGTTAATCTAAGAAGTAAACTATACTCTATCCTAAAGCTTATTACTAAGTGTGGGATTCCAGCCCATTACATACACTTGAGTAACATTTTCTATATGTTCAAACTCTAAGTGTTGGATTATACTTTACAGTACAATCTCAACTCAAGAGAACATTAGGGACAATGTTCCTCTAAATGTGGGATAGCAGGTATAGAATACCTTGGATTGGATGTTTACAGATTTTTATGTCCGAATAGCTCAACTCAGAAAATGTTCCTCAAATTTTTCAAAATTTTTAACAAAACTAATAAAGTATGGGCCAAATCATTCGATTAGCTCTGTTATTTTTGAGTTAAAATATCTTTTAAGAGGAACCATTTCTAATATGAGTCAGTTATTCAGGAATATTAGGGAAATTAAGGTAGAAATTTCTTAAATAAGTAGTGATAATCTAGAAGGAGCATGGCTAGGTACATACAACCCTATTTACAGTGAGGTTTTGAGCCTTAAAAGCATTCATCTTAAATGCTACATTGTTCATTTATTGTGTGTGCCGATTAGAGATGGCAATGGATCGGATATGGATCGGATGATGCCATATCCACATCCATATCCATTTAAATATTTTCGTCCATATCCATATCTATATCCATTTAATTTCAATTCATCCATCCATATCCATATCCGATGGATTAAGCGGGTTAATGGATGTCCGTTGGATATTCAGAAAAACATTAAAAATTTCCTAATATGAAATGAAACCAACAAATATTGTAACAAAAAAATAAATATAACGTAACATACGGAAATCTATTCACAAGAACGTGTAACAATTATCGTCAATGAAGCATAATTGGTTACAATTATAAGTAAACATATATTTTAACAAATACAAATGTGTAATCTCTATGTTTATCGGTTAATCACACATGTTTTGATTGTCTTTTATCGTGGATTGTGACTTCACTATATGGTCAGAAGCATAACTTGGCTCAGCGCGATATATTTATGCATTTCGATTTGTTATATAAATCAATAATCTAAAAAAACCCCTCAAATATATATTTAATTTTAAAAATTTACGACTTTATATATTCAATAACACATTAATAATTTATGGTTTATATGTACGTGGATATGTAAATTTATATGTGTATATACCTATATGTATATGTATATGCATATGTATATGTATATGTATATGTATATGTATTTCGGGTTAATGGATAAATCCATGGGTGATAACTTGTCATCCATATCCCATCTCACTATTTATCCACATCCATATCCACCATTCATCCATTTAGATTATCCGTATCCATCATTAAGTGGATGGATCGGATGGATATCCATCGGATCGGGTGACAATTGCCATCCCTAGTGCCGATGCTAGTATCTCTTAATTAGAACTTGTTCCTGACATACGTTTCGAGACCACATTGATGAGTACCGTACGCGGTATAGGTGCAATTAAATGATCTCGACATTCCTTAGGATTTAACCCATTTTTACATACCTTTTCAAGCCCAAAACCCTTCCAATACTCATTTTTAGTATCGATGATCCGTTTAGAAAACCCTGTTGAGCCTAAACCTTTCGTTTCTTCAAAACCCTACATTTTTAACCCACTTATCCAAAACTTCCCAACAACTTATCTTGGAATTTCTGAGGATTATGAAAAACATCTTGAAGAATCTTCTTCCGAATTGATCTACTCCTTCGTGTTCACCAAAATCGAAGAAAATCAAAGGTGCAAAAAATTGGCACCAAAGAAAAGACTCGAAGAAGTCCGTGATAAGAAAGAAAAGATTTCCGAAAGAAAAGAAAAATATCCTTGGAAGTTCTCTGGCAAAGAAGTTCTGAAGAAAGAGAAAGAAAATAAAAAGCAGAAAACGAAAGAAAAGAAAAAGAAAAGAAAATAAAGCTAAGTGCTTCAAAGTATCAACCGTTCAAAGGAAGATCCGACAGAAGACGAGTAGCTATCTTCTTCGTTCTACAATTAGTTTTTCATGATTCTTAGGATGCCTAAGATAAGCAACCCTTTCAACCAAAAATCACCACTATCCATACCCCTTAACCCTCACAAACATTACAACCCACTTGAATGTCTTGGGATAATTAGCGCCGTCCTCTTCCTGAGTGGTGAGTGCTGCATGACTGGCTATTTGAGCGATTTCAATTGTGCTAGAATGATAGGAAACCCAATACACTCTGAGTGAATTGAGTGACCACCTTTAGTGAGATCGCCTAGTCATGTATACTCCAAGATCACGAGATTTGGAAAGTATGTCTGGGAAAGTCAGTACTTATTTCTGGAAAGATCATCTTAACTTTCCCTGTGTTCTCTAAATAATTTTCCCATATGACATAGTGGTGACTTCTTGAAAATGTTTTAACTCACCCAAACTATTAAAAAATGTTTTCACTGGACATAATTGAGTTGTTGCTTGAGGACAAGCAACTTCTAAGTGTGGGATACTTGATGTAACCTAAAAAGTCATGTTTTTAAGTACATATTTCCGCACTTTTTGGACTACTATTTAGTGAAAACATTTTCAAACCATAATTATTTACTAAAAATCACCAAGGTAGTCTAAATACAGACGTTGCTGCAAAAATCGATTAAAACGTCCAAATAACACGCAAACCGAGGCAAAACTATCACCTTAAATATTCCCTTCTTGATTTTCTTATGAAATTAGATCTTAATTCATATTTTATGATTATATGGGAAAATACAAGACCGGAGGTGAAAGAATCAGAAGAAACGGACGAAGAACGGAAAAGATGTGCAGTCTAGAAGCCCGCCGATCGTCATCCGGAACACGCAAAAGTCAAACACTTCCAAATTTGGTAAACTCAGTGTCATTAGAAGCGTAACGGAAAAACGAAGACAACGGCGCAAGAATCAAGCAAAACAGACTCCAAACGAAGAAGATACGGACGAACCAAGCAACCAAGAAATCAATGGAGGCTAAATGGAGCACCAACCCCCCTGGACACCTAGGTACCGTATACGGTACCAAAGGTGCCGTATACAGCCCTTAGGGTGCCGTATACGGGGGTGTTTGCCTTGTGAGGTGCCGTTTGACCCCCCTCTTGGTCCGCTTGCCCTGTATGCTGCTTTGATGCTTGTATTTTGTGCTTCAAGACTTGTACCAAGGCTTCCACCCTTCTCCTATAAATACCCACCTCCATTTCACAATTAAACACCTCATTCTCTCATTTTCTTCTTTCTCTCTCTAGAATTCTCTCTCTAGCACTACTCTTAAGAGTTAGAGGAAAATTGTTCTTGTAGTTAGTTCTTCTCTCTAGTTTCTCTCTCTAGCACTACTCTTAGGAGTTTTAGGAGAACTAGAGGGAGGGAAACCTTTCTTTTAGATTAGTTATGTAGTTAATTAGTAGAGGCAAGCTTATGTAATGCTTGGATATTAATGAAGAAATACAAGTGTTATTCTGCTCGCAATTCCTATCGGTATTTTCTATCCTTTCTATTATTAATTTGTCATATTGTTCTTGTTTGATGTATGTGATTTATTAATAATAGAAATGTTTTATTGTTATGCATTGTGAGTAGTGTGCTTGTATGTTTGCCATGATTAATGAGTAGTTTGTTGTGATATACATAATTGGGATAATATCGTGATGAAACAACGGAGGTAACGTTATACGGCTTTCATTTGTATAGCGCCGGAAACATCTCGAATGTTTGTATTACAGAACGTGGAAGCTATGAAAGTCGTGGGCACAATCCGTTGTGGAATAATGTTCCCGATTATTATATATTACGATTGAAAACTTGTGGTGCTGTTTAACTATACATTTATGATTTCAAACTAAACTATCACCTTTCCTCCAATAAACGTGGTTAGAACCTTTATGACAAGGAGTAGCTAACCATTGATCAAACGGTCACTACCTATCTATGTTTTCCAAAATAAACATGATCTGATTTTGAAGCTCTGGAAATACTGCCCAACTTATCGTATAGTACACCGTGAATTAATCAGGGATTTATTGGGCTGGGATTTATAAAATGAACGGGTTGTTTAGCTATCATAGATGGTTTTACTGTAATATAAGCTTAGATATATTGAGTTCAGATAGCCGTAAAGTATGTAATCCAGGATAAAGCCCTAAAATGTTCGAGTATCCGATAAGCCGTGGAAAGGCCGTAGGCTGAACACTATATTACATCCTGGTGTAGTCTGTGATCCAGGAAAGACTGTAAAACGGGTGAATACACAATGTAACCGTGGAAAACCTGTAAGTCGAAGACTGTATCACAGCCGAATAACGCTGAACTCAATCATAACCATTAATGTATACGTTAATCAGTCACCACCTGTCTTAAATCTTAAATGCCTTGCCCAACTTAGATACCTCTGTATGTGTTAAAGAAAGGTCAGTGGATAAATCGCGGACTGTCGCCTTATTCCTGCACCCCATCTGGAGGGTCACTTGGTCTCATCGCAAGAGACGGTGAGGGGGGTTTCAAGGCAGTCCGATCTGACCATACTCTCGATAACCTAGCACTCAGTGACATACTGATCGGTTCACCTGATTAGTAGGGTGCTAGTGTTTACACTACAAGATATCTACGTGAAAACAAGACACAAATCTTTAAAAGACGTTTTCAAACTAAAACATCATCTCAGCTATTCTAAGTCATGGTGAACCACGTCTTCGTCATACTTAAGTGTTGTATATGCTAGTCTCCCTTTAGTTTATTGTTTTATTAGTTCAGTAGTTTAGTTAAATTAGATAAAAATCCAAAAACAAACACCCTTCCAGTTATAAAAACCATAGCTTAAATACCGACTTATCAGAACTAGCTCTGTCTCAATTCTGCCGTCGTGAGGAATGACCCTGGATCATTCTTACCGCTTACTTGTAACAGGTATTCATACCAGTTCCAGTAGGTAGTACGGAGGATTAGGCTCCCCCCGACTATTATAAATTTAAAACTACCCTGCCGTGTGTCTCGGTGGCCGGACCAGCGACCGGGGTAAAATCCGACCGACTGCTGGGGGCACGACAGTTCCCAAGGACGTCCACATGAGGGCGGCTCCAGCTTCGGGCGGCATGAAAATAACAGGAGAGATTTCCGTCGTGACACCCAGTACGACAATCACCGCGGTGATCACCACGACGCGGCCCGGCGTCAGCCATATGATAAGAATTCTCTGTTGACTTCCCTGACTAAGTCTGCAAAAGAGATACTACTTACCGAGTCCGTGGCGCGGAGTACATTTAATCCTTCACCCCCAATGGATGATCGTGACGTTCCAAAAAATGGAAAGTACTGTGATTTCCATGAGGAATATGGTCATGATACTGATGACAGCAGACAACTAAAGAAAGAAGTGAAAGCAGCCATCCAGGCTGACAAGCTCAATCATTTTCTGCCTGGGAAGAAATTCAAGAAAGCAGACGGGTCCAAAACCTACGGCTGGCAGAAGAAAGACGACCCCAGGGATCCCCCGGATGCCGTCATTCACATGGTTCATTCGGTGGGTACGGGTTTGAAAAGAAAGGCTGATTCACTACGAGATTGGCAGTTAATACCAATATCCATTCCTCCATTGCGAAGCGCTATGCTTCTAGAGCCTGTTGTCGTCACAGCTCACATCGCTAATTGCCAAGTCTCCAGAGTATACACAGACACGGGTAGCACCGTGGAAGTCATGTACGAGCACTATTTTCTGCAGTTGTCGTCACATATTCAGGAAAGATTGCAAGAGCCTACTTCACCGCTGGCTAGCTACGCGAACGATTCCAGATGGCCACTTGGCCAAATCACTTTGGATGTTACCTTGGGTGATCATCCACGGTGCAGAACAGTGGAGTTGGAATTCGTAATCGTGTGCGCCCCTTCACGCTTCAATGTTCTAATGGGCCGCACCGCTCTGTACAAGTTTGGGGCCGTCACGTCAACGGTCCATGGGTTGATGAAATTTCCGACTCCGGCGGGCATTGCCACATTGCACACGATTGGCACTACCCTACCAATCTGCGCACAAGTCTCCAAGTCTACACCCAGACTATTCACCATGACCAGCGATGAGATGAGAGCTGTTAACCCCAGGTTCCCAGAACAGAAGGACTCAGAAATGACCGGAGTGCCACGGTCATTTGCCGAGCATAAGCTGAATGTTAACACCAATATCACGCCGGTCAGACAGAAGAAGCGGGGCATGGCCCCTGACCGCAGCCGGTTCATCTGCGAAGAAGTAAACAAGATAGTGCATGCCGGTATCATGTGTGAAGTCCAATACCAAACATGGGTTGCCAACCCTGTTCTGGTCAAGAAATCTGACGGCTCATGGTGGATGTGTGTGGACTTTAAAGATATAAACAAGGCATGTCCAAAGGACCACTACCCGCTCCCCAAGATCGACTGGAAAGTCGAGTCTTTATCTGGGTTCAGGTTTAAATGTTTTCTGGATGCCTACAAGGGCTACCATCAGATACTAATGGCTAAGGACGATGAAGAGAAGACCACGTTTCACACGGACCAAGGCATCTTCTGTTACACCAAGATGCCCTTCGGTCTCAAGAATGCGGGGGAAACGTACCAGCGTGTCGTCGACAGTGCTTTCAAGCATTAGATCGGCCACAACATAGAAGCATACGTTGATGACATCGTCATCAAAATCAACATTGAGTCTCAGCTACTCACGGATGTCCTTGAAACCTTTGCCTCGCTTCGAAAAATCAATATGAAGCTCAATCCAGCCAACTGTTCCTTCGGCATGGAAGAAGGAAAATTTCTCGGTCACGTCGTGACCCCGAGGGGCATCAAGGCTAATCCAAAGAAGATACAGGCGATAGTCGATATGGTATCCCCGCAAAGTAAAAAAGATGTGCAGAGCCTGAATGGGAAGCTAGCGGCCTTGGAACGTTTCTTGTCCAAGGCCGCTGAGCAGTCATTACCATTCTTCGACACGCTGAAAGGCTGCATTAATAAGAAGGATTTTGCCTGTACGCCGGAGGCAGAGCAAGCATTCCAGGACATGAAAAAATTCCTGACTGAGCTGCCAACTCAAACAGCCCCTATCCATGGCGAAACACTCACCCTGTACCTGGAAGCGTCGTAGAGCACCGTCAGTTCGGTACTCATCGCCATGCGTGACAAAACACAGATGCCAATTTATTTTGTCAGTCGCGCTCTGGAGCCGGGCGAGCTGAACTATTCAGCAATCGAGAAGTTAATGCTTGCACTGGTACATTCAGCACGACGACTTCGTCGATACTTCCAGGGCCATCCGATTACAGTCTTCACTGACCAGCCTATCAAACAAGTGTTATCGAAGCCTGAGATATCAGGCCACCTAGCTAAATGGGCAATCGAGCTGGGTGAGCATGAAATTACATTCTGCCCTCGGAGCGCTGTCAAGGGCCAAGTCTTTGCCGACTTCCTAGCCGAGCTTCCTGGGGGGGGGGGGTAGAGGGTAGGTCCACCACTGTTACCCCTACCCACAAGAAACCAGCTGTTTGGGAGTTATTCACTGATGGAGCTTCAAGCTCGGAGGGCGCCGGGGCCAGACTTATTCTTACAAGCCCCGACGGGGAAGAACACACTTACGCTCTTCGGTTCAGTTTTCCTGCTTCTAACAACGAGGCTGAGTACGAAGCACTTCTGTCGGGTATTCGGATAGCAGCAGAGATGGGCATCAAAAACCTTCGGGCATACGTTGACTCACAATTGGTTGCCAACCAGTTCAATGGTGCTTTCGAAGCAAAGGACTCGGCAATGAAACAGTATTTACTACTCGCTCAAAGCATGGCAAAACAGTTTGAATCGTTTGTAAGAGAGCAAGTCCCGAGAAACAAGAACACGAAAGCCAATGCGTTGAGCAAGCTGGCATCGCTCACCTTCACCCACCTCACCAAGAAAGTTTTGGTAGAGGTCCTCGGGCAAAAATCTATTGATTCGGCCAGCGTCGTCGCTCAAGTTGAAGAAGGGGACAATTGGATGACCCCGATCGTGGCATATCTCCGAACCGGAGTCCTTCCCTAGGACCCAATTGAAGCAAGGAAAATCCAGACGAAAGCTCCGATGTACTTCAATGAAAAAGGCGAGCTCATGAAACAATCTTACTTGGGACCGAACTTGAGATGCTTGGGCCCAAAGCAATCCAAGAACGTCATCCGAGAAGTGCATGAAGGGTCATTTGCCCTGCACTCGGGCCACAAAACTGTCGCCGCCAAAATCATGCGCACGGGCTACTTTTGGCCATAAATATACCGAGACGCCGCCGAAATAACCAAGCACTACATTGCGTGTCAACTTCACGCGCCTATTGCCCGCTCTCCAAGACATGACCTGATTCCAATCACATCTGCGTGGCCTTTCTTCAAATGGGGCAATGACATTGTGGGACTTTTCCCACCTGGCCACGGTGGCGTCAAGTTCTTGATCGTTGCCATCGATTACTTCACTAAGTGGGTCGAGGCGAAGCCATTGTCGACTATCACTGGAAAGCAAGTCCGCAACTTTGTATGGGACAACATCGTGCGCCGGTTCGGCATCCCGCACAAAATCATAACTGATAACGGGAAACAATTTGCTGAAAACCTATTTAAGGCTTGGTGTGCAGGGCTCAACGTCAAGAAGACGCTAACCTCGGTCTATCACCCACAGGCAAATGGTCAAGTTGAAGTCACCAATAGGGACCTGGTGGCCGGCATCAAGGCCAGGCTCGGCGACAGTCGTACCGGCTGGGTTGAAGAGCTGCCTAATGTCTTATGGGCCTACCGCACTACACCAAAGGAGAGCACCGGTGAAACACCTTTCAGCCTTGTCTACGGCTGCGAGGCGGTCATCCCAGCAGAAATCAGCATGCCCAACGAAAGAATCATCAACTTCACTGAAGACGGAAGCATGGCTTCACAACAGAAAAGCCTCCACACGTTGGAAGAACACAGAGAAATGGCCGCTATCCGCCAAGCTTCAAACAAATAGAAAATGTCCTGCTACTACAACAAGCGCGTACGCCCGCTATGTTTCCAAGTCGAAGACTTTGTTTGGCGCAATAACAAAGCCAGCAAGTCCGTGAACGTTGGCAAACTAGGGCAACGCTCGGAAGGACCATATCAAATCATGGAAGCAAACGCCAATGGCTCCTATCTCTTGGCCACTCTAGATGGCAAGTCCGTGCCTCGCACCTGGCACGTGACCAATTTAAAGAAATGTTGTATGTAATCAAACTTTGTAATAGCTCAGGCCAGACTGATCCCCCGCCTTCGTAGCATTTATCCTTGTGAAATAAAAGTTTTGGTTGCACATTATTCTTCCGTTTTGCAAGTCTATTTCTTTCATACATCGTTTTGTGATTAACATTGCAAAAAAAAAAAAAAAAACCCCTCCGTCAGGCATTGTCATTACGCACTCGGCATATGACTCCGAAAGTCAGATAAGCCAAGAGTGCGCAACGAGCCTGCCCCCATAAGGGAATGCCTTCTAGCGTCCCGAAGGCGGAGGTCCCCCCAGGCTGGCACCTATTGCCGGGGTGAGACCGGAGCAATACTGGTCGAGCTCAAATAGCTCACACACCAACCCATAAAGAAGTCTACAAAATCTACTACGTCATGACAACGATAAAAATAATAAATAGACACAGAACTAGTTCGAACACGTGCAATTAAGAAACGAACGTTGCATTAATACTTCAAAAAATTATTTACATAATTGGGAGATGCCGACCTTACAAATATGCCTAAGAATCTACGGCCGCATCTCCAAAATTTCATCAACAGACAATTCCATCTCTTTACCTATCCTATCTATGAATGAAATGGAGATGGATTTTAAAGCCTCATTCGCTTGCTGCGCCCGTTGATAGCAGTCCGGGTTGACCTTTGAGACAATGGCATCAGGAAGTGTGGTTGGGAGGTCCGGAACATTTTCAACAAACAAGTTCACCGTCTCCAAGACCTCCACCACCTGAACGGCGGCAACAAGCTTCTTGAAGGGGAGTAGTCATGCTGTCCGATGCCAAGGCCAGTTTGACCAAATCAGGGGTACCTTTCTGGAGGCGCTCTAGGTCATCGGCCAGGTCAATGTTCTTGTCCTCGGCCTCGTTAAAATCTTTCAAATTCAAAGCGTTGGCCTCATCCAGCTCAGTGATCTCCTTCTTGGCAGCGGCCAAGTCCGTTGTCAGGTCATCAAATCGGCTTTGCAGCTGCTTATCTTTCTCAACGAACGCAGCATTCTCCGTTTCCAAAATACCAACACGCTCCTGCAGCGGAGTAAGGGCAGCCATGGCTTCACCCTTCTGGAACTGCACTGATTGCAGGTCGGCTTCAGCTTTCATTCTCGCTTCATTGGCCAACCCCAGCTCCTCCTCATGGGCACGGGCCCAGTCCTACAGCGCCTTTATCTCCTCTTCCTGGCGCCGGACCACGCTGGCAGATAGCCTTAGCTGCTCCGTCACAGCCTCGGTGCGCGCCTGTTCATCGGATTGGAGGGCAAAGTCCCAGAAGGACATCAATAGACTCGCACGCTTGGCGTCGACAGCGGACATATTCTTTATTCGGTCCGACACCGCAGGCGGAAACACGTGACTCGTAAATTCGTGGAGCGACTGCGCGTCCACAGCCAAATTATCAACCTTAAAATCCTAGACCGGGACAAACGTGGCAGCGCCGGAGTCAGTACGACCAGCAAAGGGAACCTTCAAAAAGTCATCCGGGTGCAGCGGCTCCGAGAATAGCGAACTGGCACAAAAAAGGGATCTACCCGTCAGTCGCGATTTATAAACTAAGTATAATGACCATACTAAGGTAATCATTACCTGACACCGCTCGCACGAGGCAGGGTCTTGGCACGAGGAGGGCCGGTGACAGACGGCTGGGCTTTCGGCGGGGACGGTGGATGCGGGACATCTAGGCATATAACCTCCGGTTCTTTAGTATGCGTCCCCGTACCACCATCGGAGGCAGTCGTCGCAAAGGAGGACTCGGCATTCTTGCCGGTCTGGAGAACCTTGTGACGGGTGACAAGAGGCTCTTCGTCCTTTTCATACGGCTCGTCCCTGAGCTTTAACACCGACCGCAGCTCCTCCACCTCCGCAGCCAGCGGATCCACCTCCGTTGATAACAAATAGCAAGAGTTAGACAAAATCGAAAGCTAGTATCAAAAACAAAAGGATACGAACCGTTGTCAGGAACGATGTAACTCCCACCTGTGCTCGGATGAGCCACAAACGTGGCAAGATTCGCCTCGGCCACCTCCTTCACCTTAAGCTTCCTTCGCCTTAAGCTTCCTTTGCTTCAGCGCAGCAGCCGCCACCTTTTTGCCGGCAGCGACGCTCTTGCGCTTTAAGACGGGCGCACTGGTCGTCGCCTCTACGCCGGACGATGCTCCCAGGGGAACAGCGGTGGCAATGCCAGGTTGCACCACCGTGACAGAGGTACCGGTTTCTTCAGCACCGGCACCGAACCTGTCCCCATTTTCTTCCACCACCGATCGCCGTAAGTACTTTAACCCCACCAAGTTGGGGGCCTTCAGAACGGAATTCAAATTCATATCTGTATGAACAAAGAAACGAAAGGAGTTAGTGAATATACACATATTTGCATGAATGTAAATACAAACAACCACACCCCCGCCCATACCATGGCCGTCCCGCTGCACAACGGGTATCTGATTTTCGAATGGCCAAAAGGAGCTGATGCAGCCGATGACGAGCACGTATCGATGATACTCTCTTATCTCTAACTTGGCATCCTTGCAAGCGGCCAACAACTGCTCCTCCACCGCTGTTAACTTCGGTGCATGGCTGACGTTCTTAGGCCTCTCGTAATGCCACACCAACATCTCAACCGCATTATTCGGTATCACCGTCTGATCTATAAAGAAGAAAGAGTTGCGCCAGTCATGCAACGACGACTCCTGATTACCCACAAAATCGTTTTTCTTGACGAAGGTGTACCACCCTACACCGCTTGCAGCCATATGAAAACAGGCGCTGAAAACATTCACGCTCGGTGGTAGATGCAGTGAATGGAACCACATCTCAAAGATAAGGATCTTTTGAACCGCAAAAGGATGCAACTGGCTGAAGCCAACTTTATAATGCTTCAACACATTTAAGAAGAATGGAGTCGGTAGCATCCGAAGGTTTCCCTTCTCCATGGTTTTCCCGTACACAGCCACCTTGCCCTCCAGCGGCTCATGGGCACGTTGCCCCGGAGTCGGCACTACCGGAATGTCTTGAGCCAAACACCAGTAATGCTTTAAAATCACTGCCAGCATGTCCGCCGTCACCGAACTGGCCTCGTTAGCCACGTTCGCCGGTGCCTTACTGGTACCGGCTTCAACGACCCGGGTCGCGCCCCCACCACCGGCCATGACCTCAGCCACAATCGGTTCGGAATCATCAAGAATATCAACCACGTCGACAGGAGAAGCCATGTTATAATTTAAAAAAAATGAAATTTTGAATGAACGGACCTGTGTTTTGTATGAAGGTTGATCGGAAACTGGGTTTTCTCTCGTCAGAACAGTTGTATGAATGTAGTCGGAATCCTCACAGTTGGCCGGAATGCTCTCAAAGTTTTTTACCTCGAGTAAAGGTAAATGGAGGAGGCATGCTCCTATTTATAGTAATAACCGAGATGGGCCGGGCCTCATGGGCCTCATCGACAGCCCTACACGTGTTGACAGATGGCACACGTTGAAAACTTACCTCCGTTGGCCCCTTTTTTACCCCTACACGTGTTGCCAGATCTCACGTTTTGGAAAATGAACAGTCGCATGACAGCCTTTACGGTGATGTCACGCCCCCACTCGATTACACCCCGTCCCATCATATGCCAGCTGCCGAATGCGAAAAGACGTGCATTTAAGGCGATCCATGCGCATTTATTACACACCGCCGTTTGTAGAGAGTTATCATCACGGTGCCACGTCACTTACCTTGAGCTCGTTACCATATCCTCGGATTAGAATATAATAACGAACTGGGGGGACTTAATGATGTACATATCATCACCTCTGACTCCGGACCTCGGATCACGCTCTGAGTCCGGAGCGCTTGACCTCGGACTACATCATGAGTATGGATGCACTCGACTAGGAAGTCGGCAAAGACTTGTCCCTTGACACCCTGGTCCTGACCCTGGACCACGGAATACATCCGTGCCCAGGATATGTCGACCGAGGCCATAGCATCCTTTTCCGAGCACCGACGCAACATCATTGGTAGCTCGGCCAACGACAAGAGAAGGTCATCTCTGATTGTACCGTCCTCTTGACGAAACGTTGCTGAATCCGGAGCACGGACTAGCAATTGGAATACAACACTTTGCAAAATCATAACGCTATCATAATAAACCGCGTGCTCCGTACAAGCCCGACATTCTCTGACAAAAGTACAACCAGTAACCGTTATACGCAGGTACTATATACATGGCTTGCCCATTAACCTGATCGGCTCACTCGATTGGTCCACGTCAGCTTGGGTTCAAAGAATGTCATTCTCGTCCACGACCGAGTGTCCACATGAGCTTAAGCGCAGAGAATGTCGGTCTCGCCCACGACCAAACATCCACATCATCTTAGAGTTTGGCAATAAATACTAGTGCATGGTTTCCATTTTAAACCAACACCTCATAAATTCACAGAGTAATTTATCCACAATTGCTCTTCAAGAATTAAGCTTTCACCGCCCTCGATTGACTGAGTCTCGATACTGGGTTTGCATGTTAACCGGAGTGTAACAAGCTTGATTCCTCATAAGCCATCATCATCAAGTGTTTTTACGCTTGAACACTCAGTAATCCAACATCACTTAATTGTCACAGTATAAGTTATGATATATCGTATAAAAACCAATTAGTTATGCTACGTAGTGCTGTTGACGAACCGAGTCGATTCGAATATCCTGATGCTCGACTCGACTCGTTTGAAAAATAATTATGTTCGAGTTCGAGCTCGAATAATTTATTAGTGTTCGAGCTCGAGCTTGATACTCGTTTTTTACAATTTATATATACAAAAACTAGTTATTTGAGCTCAAAATGTTTGTTTAGAAGCTCAAGCTCGATAAACTCGTTTATAAGCTCAAATAAACTCCATAAAAAGTATACTAACTATTTTATAAGACTTGAAATAAATTTGTACAATATATTTACACTAAATTAAAATTAAAGTGTGTAAGTTTAATTAGTTATCATCAAATCGTCAAACATTAATAAGCAAGTATGTAATTAGATTATTGATCTTAATATTTATAGTGTGTCCATCTCATCCTATATGTTTCACACATCCAATTGGGGATGCAAAAAGAAAAAGGAGTTTGTCCCACATAAGAGAAAAGAAACAAAGTTAAAAATGTGGAACCAACTTATGTGTTCTCTACATTATAAATATGGTGTTAGTACAATATTTGTGTTTCTAGATATAAAAGTAAGTAAAAGTCTTATTACTATCATACTCCTCCGTCTCAATTTTATTGTCCACAGACAAAAAACACGAAGTTTAAGAAAAGTACTGGTTGTACTCTACAACCAATAAGATTTAATCTCTCACCACATTTAAATATTTTGATTGGTTAAAAAGTACAAATGGACTATAAATTTGGGACATCCCAAAATGGAAAGGTGGACTATAAATATGGGATGGAGGGAGTATATTTTAAGATTTAAAATATGTAATTATTATGATAATAGATATATTCGTTTAGCTCGTTCGACTCGACAAGCTCGACTAGTACGTTCGGCTCGAAATTATTTTACGAGCTTTCGAACGAACCGAGCCGAATTTATTGTTTTGAAGCTCGGCTCGTGAAACTTATCGAACAGTCTTTTTATGTTCGAATTCGACTCGAACTCGAATAGTATGATGATCGAATTCGAGATAAACGAGTTTGAACTCGAGTAGCTCGTTAACTGCTCGGTTCGTTAACAGCCCTGAATTGCTACGGGTGTGTCTGGTTTGGGAGACTCACGAAAACAATGACATATGTGTAGCGGAAAATATTTACCAGTTAGAGTATTAACATACTCTCTTTTTTTAAGAGGTGAAGAAAAATCTAACATTATCATATTATTGTTTATTTACTGTAATATTTAATTGAGTAATATATTACGGAATATTTACTTTCTAAATTATTTAAATTTCTTGAAAAGGTTTTAGTAATATTTAAGTCAATAAAAGAGTTTTAATGTTGATTGAATGAAGGATATCACAGAAAAGTTCAAAAAAGGGCGGTGATATTTCTACCATGAAAATTGATAAATCCACCACAACAATGCATTAAGTGGTTGTACTGTACACACAGTTGATGCACTTTTGTGGTGGATTTATCAATTTCCATCGTGAAAATATCATCAGCCTTCAAAAAAATAAGAATTAGGTAACGAATAGAATTGCCCCATTTCAAAGATTCATTTTCACCCTTTTTAAAATAACTAAATATCTCACAAACCGTATGTCTATAAATTATAAAAATTACTTGATAATGCCTATTTTATACATATTTTCTCAGGCATTATCGAGCTCTTTTGTACTTGGTTGATTGAATTTCCATGAACTTTCGGTACTTAATCGTTTAGTTATGCTTTCAGGTCTAATATCGAGGATTAATGAAGAAATAGTTAAGACCCCTGATGTAACCTAAAAAGTCATGTTTTTAGGCACATTATTCTGCACTTATTGAACTTATATTTTGTGAAATCATCTTAAAACATCTATTATTTACTTAAAATCACCAAAGTGGTCTAATTATGGGCGTTGCTGTTAAAATCACCAAAAACATCCGTTTATCACGTAAAACGAGGCAAATAATGTCACCTTAAATATTCCCTTCTTAATTTACTTATGGAATTAGATCTTAATTCATATTTTATGATTCCATAGGGAAATCCAAGACCGGAGGTGAAAGAATCAGAAGAAACGGACGAAAGACGGATAAGATGTGCAGTTTGGAAGCTCGTCGATCGTCATCCAGAACACGCAAAAGTCAAACACCTCCAAATTTGGCAAACTTAGTGTCATTAGAAGCGTAACGAAAAAACGAATCCTACGACGCAAGAATCAAGCAAAACGGACTCCAAACGAAGAAAATACGGACGAACCAAGCAACCGAGAAATCAATGGAGGCCAAATGGAGCACCAACCCCCCCCCCCCCCCCACCCCTAGACACCTAGGTACCGTATATGGGGTTGTTTGCCTTGTTGGGTGCCGTTTGCCCCCTTGGTCCTCTTGCCCCGTATGCTGCTTTGATGCTTGTATTTGATGCATCAAGACTTGTACCAAGGCTTTCACCCTCTCCCTATAAATACTAACCTCCATTTCTAATTTTCACACACCTCACACCTTATTCTCTCTCTAGTTTTCACTCTCTCTCTAGCACTACTCTTAGGAATTAGAGGAGAATTAGTTAGGATAATTAGTTTCTCTCTCTAGCACTACTCTTAGGAGTTAGAGGAGAATTAATAGGGTAGCTTTTGTAATAGAGTTGGAATTCTTGGAGGATCTCCTTTGTAATATTGTTCGAGATATTTCGGAGCTCTGTCCGTGTAATCTTTCAGCTACTATTCAATCTACGCATTACTTTCGGTTATTTCTATCCTTATCTTTCATAATGTTGCATGCTATTATTATGTTTGATTTAGGATACATTGCCATTATTAGTGAGTAGATTAGCTATTGTGTTTGTTATGATGTAGTTAGCTTGTTAATATTTGGGGTGATGCTACTTTAAATACAACTGGGATAACATCATTATGAAATAACGGAGGTAACGTTATATGGCTTTCATTTGTATAGCGCCGGAAACATCACAAATGTGTGTAGTACGGAACGTGGAAGCTATGAAAGTCGTGGGCACAATCCGTTGTGGAATAATGATCCCAATTGTTAAATATTGAAAACCGGTGTACTGTTAACTATGCATTTATGATTTTAAACTAAACTATCGCCTTTCCTCCAATAAACGTGGTTAGAAACTTTATGTAAAGGACTCGCGACCCTTAGTCAAACGGTCACTACCTATCTATGTTTTCTTAAAATAACATGGTCTGATTTTGAAGCAATGGAAATACTGTCTACCTATCGTATAGTACACCGTGAATTAATCAGGGATTTATTGGTTTGGGATTATAAAGTGAACGGGTTGTTTAGCTATCATAGATGGTTTTACTTTAATACAAGCTTAGATATATTGAGTTCATATGGCTGTAAAGTATGTAGCCCAGTTAAAGCCCTAATACGACTGAGTATCCGGTTTAACGTTGGAAACACCTATGGTGGAATACAAACACGTACAAACTACGGAAAGGTCATAGGCTGTATACTGTGTTACATCCTAGCATAGTCTGTGATCCAGGAAAGACCGTAATAAGGGTGAATACACTATGTAACTGTGGAAAACTCTGTGGGTTGAAGACTGTATCACAGCCGAATATCTCTGAACTCAATCACAGCCATTAATGTATTTGTTAATCAGTCACCACCTGTCTTAAATCTTAAATGCCTCGCCTAGCTTAGATATTTTTGTCTGTGTTAAGAAAGATCAGTGGATAAATTGCGGACTCTCGCCTTATTCCTGCACCCCATCTGGAGGGTCACTTGGTCTCATCATAAGAGACGGTGAAGGGGTTTCAAGACAGTCCGATCTGATCAGAATCTTGAAAGCCTAGTACTCAGTGACATACTGGTTGGTTTACCTGATCAGTAGGGTACTAGTGTTTACACCACAAGGTATCTACGTGAACGCAAGACACAAATCTTAAAAGACGTTTTCAAATATAAAACTCCAATACAACATCACCCCACGTAAAAGCTAACGAAGTCATAACAAACACAAGTCCCACTATACTGATTCAACCTACCGCTTTTATTTACTGCTTTAATTAGTTTTAATTTTAATTACGGACCTAAGTATAAAACCCCCACTCAAAAATTATTTTCAAACCATCGCTAATTTGAACTTTCATCTCGACAAATCGTTTCACAATACGGTTAACTCTTTAGAACGACCCTAGTTCATACTTCAGCTATACAGCTCTAGTAGAACTTAGATCCCCAGCAAAATATAAATTTTAAAACTTCCACCGACGTGCTGCTGCCAGTTGCGAAAATGACCGTGACGGTTGGTGGCGAGTCAACCCCTTGCATTTTGGAAGTAAAATGAAGGAAATATAAAAGATATTGATTTTGGCTTGCTGGAGACTCCAAGAGTGCTGTCTGGAGGTGAGAGCAGTGTCCAGGGTTTTAAGTATTTCTGCTAGAGACTCCAAGAGTGCTGTTTGGAGATAAGAGGTCCTGTAGCATATAAAAGGTCACACTTTCTCTCACTTAGGGTAATCCTTTCATTTTGGTGACGGCCATGGGAGACTTGGGAGAGCTTTTGGAGACATCCTAGGTGATTCTAAGGTATCTCTATGGATCCGGAACGAGGAATCAAACCCCAATCATCCGGCACAATTCTTCTCTTCGGTTTGATCTTTTAACTACCGTTAGGGTTCATTTGTTGAATTTATGTGTCTTTGTGATTGTGCCCTTGATGGGCTGAGGTTCCTTTATTTATTTATGTTTATGAACCTTTGATTGTGGATGTATCGTATGTAGATTCAATTATGTCGTATGTTGATTTTATGTTTAATCAAAGAACCACGAATGATTTGTGTTTAGTTTTGATTCAGTTGATAAATGACTATTGCATTAAGTGAAAACTTGTGTTTGTTAGTCATTTGTTTATAATCTATTGACAAATCTTTGATTGTGACTTGTTATTCCATCAAATACAAGGAATTGAATTAGGACTAATACTTGATTATTTGTAAATCATACGAAGGGACTCCTTGTGTAATTTTAGCTTTTATGAAAGTATGGCTATCGATTGAACATTAAAGTTACTTGAATTGACAATAGGTGATTAACAAAATTGGTGTTTAGAGACATCTTGCACTAAGAAATGTTGATTACTCAATTGGTTTTGTGACAACAAAGTGATTGGTTTTGTTAATTGCATATGATTGATTGAGTCTCATACTTAATCTATACATCCGAGTCAAAGGGAATTAAGCATGAATAAACATAGTTCATACCAATGTGGGATCACTACTATCTTTACTTGCTTTATTTATTTATCATTATAAATACTTTTGACTGCATGTCGTTATAAGGCACAACTATCTAACCATTTACTTGCTTTCAATAAAAGTTTGATTACTAGCTCAATCAAATTTCGAAGTACACACACATTGTCCTTGTGGGAACGAAACTCGAATTTACCAAAGCTATACTACTACTCGATTAGGTGCGCTTGCCTATTGTGTAGCAGTCCTTTCTGTGATATTTCTAAGTTTATTTATAACATGGTATAGACACATCAAGTTTTTGGCGTCGCTGCCGGGGACAATAGTATATTTTGAAATTGTTTGAGCTTTTAATTATTGGGTTTATGATACGGATCACCAATGTACTTTACTTTTTATCCCAATGTCACCAATGAACCGTTTCTATTACCAATGTCAGCAAAAAACTTTTACTTTTTGTCCCAATGTCATCAAAGAACTAATTTTATTAGCAATATCGACAACGAACTTGTTAAAAATGTTTCAAGGTCACCAAAATACTTTTTTCCAACGAGTTACGTTTTGAATTTGCTGATGTGGTGTTACCATGTCATTTCATTTATGTGACCAAGCTTCCACGTAAGTCAAACATGTACATGCATGATTAACTTAATCTTCTCCGATTGACTACCATGTAATTTCTTGTTACTTTTAAGGTAATCACCACTTTTCCAGCGAATCTAATTTTACTTGCTACATCTTTTCAAAAATGTAACCGAAAGTTACATGTTAGTCGATCGGAGAAGATGAAGTTAATCATACGTGTACATGTATAGCTTACGTGGAAGCCTGGTCACATAAATGATATGACATGGCAACACCACATCAACAAATTTAAAACGTAGCTCGTTAAAAAAAATAATTTTGGTGACCTTGAAACATTTTTAATAAGTTCGTTGTCGACATTGGTAATAAAATTAGTTCATTGGTGACATTGGGACAAAAAGTAAAAGTTTGTTGCCGACATTGGTAATAAAACCGGTTCATTGGTGACATTGGAAAAAAATGTAAAGTACGTTGGCAATCCGTACAATAAACCCTTAATTATTCGACCCTTTCTTGAAATTTATCTCCTTGAGAGTTACTTGCTTTATTTTCTTTTATTTTGTAGCTATCTTTGTGCTTGTATGTGGGTTTGTGGATTGTGATTTTAAGAGGTTATAGGTAGTGTACGACCCGTTTTCCCTAGAAGTCACATTTTCTCAAGCCGTGGTTATTATTGTATTTGTATCAATTTTAGACTTGTGTCAAGTACTTGTATATGTTTTAGACTTATTACATTAGTTGAACTCATGGTTAATATTGTTCATGTATGTGGCAATTCGGGTTGGCTTATGGAATGTGTCAAATTGAGTCAAATGGAAATTAAGATGAAAATCGATGAAAATGAAAATTCAATGATCGTGGAATGATAGGGACGCCTTCGTGACACGATCATCATTCCGGTATTTTCAGTTGTGGTCATGGTGCAAAAAAGTACACGTTGTGACGTGGCCCCTCATTCTTTAAGTTTCACGTGGTGTTTATTGATTATGTGGAGTAGTGAATGGGAGTGTTGTGAATATGAGATTGACATTATGATATATATTGGTGCTGAATTTTTGTACTTGTGAGTTCTTGTTTATGTTTTTTCCATCATAACTTACCTGTTTGTTTAGAACTCGTGTTCAATGACTAAATATTCTAAATGTTGATTAATCTGAGTTGGCCATGTTTTGAGTCTTAATCGTCTTTGGGTTTGTTAGTCCTAGAAGGTGTAATTTGTTGTTTATTTGTTCATACTTCTTTTTCTGCATGTTGTTTTAGATGATACAATTGTATGCTATAGTTGTCTAATTTCTGTTTTGGGTAGTGTTAGTTTATTTGGAGAAGTTGTGGTTCTAATATTTGGTTTAATAGGAGCGGCCCAGATTTTGATGACGCGAGGGTCGCCTGTTTTTTAAATTTTTGTTTGAAGTGTGATCCGTTTGATATCTAACTACTATATCTTTTAGCTTGCTCTTGCCTTGTGTATTTTAAGTGTGTATAAATGTTCAACAAGTAAACGACCAAGGCTTAACGAGAACGAGAACATTGAAGTTTCTTGCACCGGCCAACACTCACCCATGGTTACAATTTGATGGGCACGAACCACAAATTTTGTAGATTAATTTGTTCAAAAAACTGCATAAATTGAGACAAAATTGTTGCACTCCCTGATTTTGTGCACTTTGCTCTCGCCATTACCCGCCGGGAAGTTCTTGTTCCCCTACTTTTCTTTCCCATTTATGCTATAATTGTTTTTGTGTAATGAGGGCGTTGCACAACTCTAAGTGTGGGGGAGGAGTATATGGTTGAACCTTTGTTCTTTTCTTGTTTGTTGTGTATTTGACATATAGGTGTAAATATTAGTGTAATTAATTGATTAAATCCTCCTTTTGGCGAATTTTTATTTTTATTAAATGAGATGTGTCACATCTAAAGCAACCCAACGGGTTGAATTGCATGACTTGCACACTTTTAGCCACTACTATTATGAGGATTTGAGCCTTTATATAAGCATTCATCTTTAATGCTTGAATTCTTCATTTGCTATGAGCGTGCCGGTGATTGTGATTTGTTTTAGAACTTGCTCTAGTTGATACATTTCGAGACTGCAGTGAGATCACTTTCGGGTGATATAGGTATGCTAGATGATAAAGAGGCATTTAGGATTCAACCCCTTTTAATTAGCCTTTTCTTTTCTTTTATTAGCTAACTACATCTTGGTTAGTTAATATCACTTTAGCCTTTGTAGCACTCATTTTTAGTGCTGATACCCCTAGTAAAACTTGTTGCGCCTAGCCTTTTCCGTTTGTAAATACACAACATCTTTACTCCTTTCTTTTTCACTTACTTTAGTGCGAGATAAAAACTTGAACACTTTTTGGTTGCTAGCGGAATTCAGTTGCAGTTTTGTTTGGAGAAATTTGCTTGAGGATTTTTGATTTGAACGAGAAATTTCATAATTTGGGTTTGAATGAGAAATGTGTAAAAGTCTGGTAATTTGACTATTGGTAACCTTCGGGTTAATTCTTCATGTCATTGTGAAGTTTAAGTTTCCATTGTGTAACGAAAGAAAGAAAGAAAGAAAAAGCACGGGCTACATAAGATAATCTAAAGTAAATATGCATTTGATGGTGATCCTCGGTTCAAACAAGTTGAAAATTAGAATGGAAAAGTTGTAAAGAGGCGGTTTAGTTTGTACCATTGGGATATGGGTTGATATAGAATTTGGTATTTGATAGATAGTAACCTTGTACTCTTTTTGGTTTTGTTCAAGTTTTTGTCTACATGTAAACCACTATATATATTTACTATTCCACTTAAATCACTAAATAATTTCCCATTTCATACCCTTTAACCCACACATGTACATTACAACCCGAATAAAAGACCTCTTTTGATAGTGTACATGGTGCTTCCGCCACGTCGGTGGAGATTTGATTCTATTGCAACCATATGATAACTAGTACATCATGACTTGGATTATTGAGTGTTCTATTATTCGTGACCTATTGTTATGCTTGAGTGCGAGTGATTAAACACATTTCCTTATTGTGAGGTGCTAAGTCATGCATTCATGCTTTATAATCAATGTGTATTGTCAAACATCTAAGATTTTGTGATAATTTGGAAACCGGTAATGATTTAGGTACATTTGTTCTTTTATCATTGCTATCTTTTCAACCTATTCATGTTTTGATCATGTGCCAAAGAGGTGTAGTTTTTAACTGTTGTATAATAGCTTGCTTGAGGACAAGCAATGTTCAAGTGTGGGGGATTGTGATAATGCCTATTTTATACATCTTTTCTCGGGCATTATCGAGCTCTTTTGTACTTGGTTGATTGCATTTCCATGAACTTTCGGTACTTAATCGTTTAGTTATGCTTTTAGGTCTAATATCAAGGATTAATGAAGAAATAGTTAAGACCCCTTGCGTTTTGGAAGTAAAATGAAGGAAATATAAAAGATATTGATTTTGGCTTGCTGGAGACTCCAAGAGTGTTGTCTGGAGGCGAGAGCAATGTCCAGGGTTTTAAGTATTTCTGCTGGAGACTCCAAGAGTGCTATTTGGAGACGAGAGGTCCTGTAGCATATAAAGGGTCACACTTTCTCTCACTTAGGGTAATCCTTTCATTATGGTGACGGCCATGGGAGATTTGGGAGAGCTTTTGGAGACATCCTAGGTGATTCTAAGGTATCTCTATGGATCCGGAACGAGGAATCAAACCCCAATCATCCGGCACAATTCTTCTCTTCGGTTTGATCTTTTAACTACCGTTAGGGTTCATTTGTTGAATTGATGTGTCTTTGTGATTGTGCCCTTGATGGGCTGAGGTTCCTTTATATATTTATGTTTATGAACCTTTGACTGTGGATGTATCGTATGTAGATTCGATTATGTCGTATGTTGATTTTATGTTTAATCAAAGAACCATGAATGATTTGTGTTTAGTATTGATTCAATTGATGAATGACTATTGCATTAAGTGAAAACTTGTGTTTGTTAGTCATTTGTTTATAATCTATTGAGAAATCTTTGATTGTGACTTGTTATTCCATCGAATACAAGGAATTGAATTATGACTAATAATTGATTGTTTGTGAATCATACTAAGGGACTCCTGTGTGATTTTAGCTTTTATGAAAGTATGGCAATCGATTGAACAATAAAGTTACTTGAATTGACAATAGGTGATTAACAAAGATTGGTGTTTAGAGACATCTTGAACTAAGAAATGTTGATTACCCAATTGGTTTTGTGACAACAAAGTGATTGGTTTTGTTAATTGCATATGATTGATTGAGTCTCATACGTAATCTGTAATTAAGCATGAATAAACATAGTTCATACCAATGTGGGATCACTACTATCTTTACTTGCTTTATTTATTTATCATTATAAATACTTTTGATTGCATGTCGTTATAAGGCACAACTATCTAACCATTTACTTGCTTTCAATAAAAGTTTGATTAGTAGCTCAATCAATTCTCGAAGTACACACACATTGTCCTTGTGGGAATGATCGCACCCCGAACGTTCGGTTCAGGAATCGCTTCCTGTCGTCGTTGGACCTCACACTCGAGGCGGGTGATCAGAGGGTTTTTAATTTATATTTTGCTGGGAAGCCTAAGCTTTATTACTACCTACTGCTCTAAGGGTATTAGGGGTAAGTCTGACTCAGGTGTCGTTCTTAAAATCAGAGCGAATCGAAATGAATTAAATACCTCAGAGAATAGCAGCTAATAGGATGGGTTTAAATAGAGCAGGTAGGGTTTGTTTTGGTATTTTCTAATTTAACTAAGATGCAGGAAAGTAAAATACTACACTACGGATAGGGTAAGCAGATAGATAGAGTTGTGATTATTGAAGTTTCAATATTCAGGTTTCGGGATGATGTTCATTATAAAAGATGATTGGAGACTTGCCTTAATTGAATCAATAGAGGTTTGGTGTAAACACTAGCACCCTACGATTTAAAGCGGAAACCCTAAGTCGTATGTCACTGAGTACTAGGCTATCATGATTCTGATCAGATCAGGCTGCTCAACCCCCAACACTGTCCGATGAGGACAAGTGACCCTTCTTGGGATTAACCCTGGGTGCATGAATAAGGTAACAGACCGATATTTAATTTCTGACCGTTCTTAACACCTAGTTCTAATTGATTTTATTAAGGTTTGTACTAATTGCTTGCTATTGTATGTTAAACTGTCGGTTATGTTGGATAAGGGGGTTTAAGCATCTTACACTACAGCTGAATGTTTGCTTTCTTTTCCAGATCCCTTAAACTTAGTTGAGGAGAACAAGTACTTCCGTCAAGGTGTAGACCCTACTTTGCGATCAAACGTTCATCCCTAGGTTTGTTTCACGATGTATACTACGTTTTTCAGCAGTTCCACAACTTTGTATATACCTAGACCATGTTCAGGAAGGGTGACTTCCAGGTATCCACGGTGTCATATGCTTACGATCGGTCCGTAGCTTCCACGCATTTGTACTTCACCAGAGGTGTTTCCAGCGCTATACTAAGTACTGGGCCGTTTTACAGCATGTCCACAGCTTCAACAATAACACAGATAACTATCTACCGATACTAGGGTTGATCAGGTCCTAATACCAAAGTAATAGCCACGTGAAAGCTTGGAAAGGGTGTATATGGTGGTTTAGATCTACCGCTTGAAAAGTTTAACCCGATACATAACAATGACAATTTCCAATCACATATTTAATTAAAGATTAATCTAACATCATCCCTACTCCTAAATATCTACATTCCAACAATCACAATATTACACTACTCAATAAACATGGTAACAAATAAAGCACATACCATAATATTATGCATGGATAATTCAGACATAATAACAGTATGAGGGAATAGATATCACCGGATAATAGAGCAGCGTAACACAGAGAAAATAATTGCAATCCTTGAATACCAGCTTGAACAGCAATACTCCTTTATTACAACGATTATCTCTCCCCTAATCTACTCGCTACCCACTAATTTCTCCTCTAACTCCTAAGAGTAGTGCTAGAGAGAGAAACTAGTGAGAGAAACTAACTAATAAATGAAATTACAAGAGAAAGTGTGTGTGAAAGTGAATTGTGTTGTGAATGGTGAATGTGTGTTGAATGAGGAGGTGAGGGCCTCTATTTATAGGCATACAAGATATGATTTTACACTTAACACCCTCGCACCAATTTAATACTGAAATACACCCCCTAGCTATGAAATTCGACACCGTAAAGGGGGTATACCACCCTAAATAGGGGGTATTCGGTTGCAAATAGGGTGTATCAGGCAGCGTAGAGGGGGTATACCACCCCTAGAAGGGGGTATACCACCACATAAAGGGGGTATACAGCCCTTTTAAGGGGGTATACGGCCCCTTTAGGGGGGTATACGGCCCTTAGAGGGGTGTATGCCCTTGGTCCGTGGTCTTGTGTGCTGGATCGTAAGTCTTGTGTGCTAGATCGTACTCGTTTGGCTCTAACTTCTTCGTTCTTGATCCGTTTTCAACGTTCTTTATATCCACGCGTTCGTATTCTCCAGACCTACATTTTAAGATATTTATTAAGTCCCAGATCGGAGTTTTACGATAAAATAGCGTGTCGAACGAATTATGCCTATTTAAGTGTGTTTTTCGTCCATTTACCGTCGTTTTTGAAATATTTATAAAGTTCAGACCTTTTTAACAAAATGTGGTAAATGTGAGCTTTATTGGCATTTTTTTGTTAATTAAGTGCTAAATATGAGGTAAAAGATGTGTGTAAAACATGTCTTTTTACGTCAAATCAAATATCCCACACTTAGACTTTGCTTGTCCTCAAGTAAACCGTATCTCATTTTGCTCCAGGTTTTTAGAGAAGATAGACCATTTGACGAGAACAAATATTTCCTAAGGACATCAGCTCCTCAAAATAAGTAAATCATTTCAAAAAGTAAGCATCAGTAGAATAAGAAATCTTAAAACTGAACTGGTTGTCCCTTTAGCATACTTTTGCAACCCTCGAGATGTAGAAGTACTTGACTGGGCGATCCTCACAGGTGGTCACTCAATTCACTCAAGAAGTGTATCGGGTTTCCTTAACATTCTAGACAAATGAAATCGCTCAAAGCCAGTCATGCAGCGCTTATCATCATAGGCTTGGTCGAGAATCGCATCTCCACCACTCCAAATGAGGATGGTGCTAATTATCCCAAGGCATTTTTGTTGGGTTGTAATGTTCGGGTGAGGGTTAAATGGGTATGGAAAAAGGGTTGTTTTAAAGTTTAAAAAAGGGTTATGCTTATCTCAGGAATTTTCAAACTTTATAAAAACTGTATTTAGATATGCTTTTTAATGAAAACGGAAACGGATGACGGAAAGGAGGAAGATAGCTATTTTGACTTCTATCTTTTTGAAAACACTTGGAGGATTTATATCTTTCGAAGATCAGAGTTTTCGGGAGATTTTGAAGCACTTAGCTTTATTTAGATATATATATTTTTGGCTTAGAATTTCTTTGCCAAGGAATTTCTAAGGAATTTTATTTTCTTACTACTTTTTTGAGATCCTTTCATATTTTACATTTTCCACACTTTTCGAATTTCGAATTTTACTTGGTGCCAATTTTTCGCACCGCAAGATTTTTGATCTTTTGAGATTTGATTTCTAGAACGCACACGAGAAATTTTGAGTAAAACACGAATTTTGTGATTTTTGGAGTGAAAGCAAAAAGAATATCTAAATAGCATTTTTCAAAAATTTAAAAATTCTAAGATAAGGTTTTGGTGGGTAGGGAACGGAATGGGTTTTAAAATATTTGGGTTTTTAAGAAATGAAAAGGTTAAGGCTCAACAGGGTTTACTAAGCGGATCATCGATACTACAATTGAGTATCGGAGGGTTAGGCTTGAAGAGATATGAGAAAATTGGGTTTAATCCTAATAAATGCCAAGATCCTTTAATTGCACCTATACCGCGTACGGTACCCTTCGGTATGGTCTCGAAGCGTATAGCAGGAACAAGTTCTAATTCTAAGACACATGCATCGGCACACACACAGAAATGAATGGTGAAGCATTAAAAATGAATGCTTATTAAAGGCTCAAGTTCCTCACACAACAATATAGGGTGTATGCGCCAAGTCATGCGATGCTTCGAAGATGACCATTTCATTTTAAGGGATTCACATTCTGCCTTATCTTACTTTCCAAAGTAATTTATTTATTCTGAAAAAGTGATTATCCTTAAAAAGTATTATTCTTACCAAAAGATCAAAGAATTTTCAAAAGTTGACAGATTAAATCAGTCGAGTTTTCGAAAAAATTTTGAAAAATTTGAGTAGAAAACGAGTTACAAGTTATCTTTAGAGGACAAAAGGTAAGGTCAGAAAACTTTACGGTATAACATACCGTGTATCCCACACTTAAAGGAACATTGTCCCTAATGTTCACTACTAAGGCGTAGATCTTTTGGGGGATCCCACACTTTAGAGTTTGATTATAGAAAATGCTCACTTTGTTGTGTTTTTAAGATGGTGGAATTAAAAATCCCACACTTAGAGATTTAGGCATAAAGGATATGGTATGAATATTTCGGGAAGACAACGAAAAAGAACGAAAAGCTCCCCTCATGGATTCACGAGATGAAAATGATTTGGCTGAAGAAGATGTTTTGGCTTGCTAGAGATTCCAGCTTGCATCCGTCTAAGAACAGCCTTCTTTTCAATGCGCGTCATCTAGTCGTGATCGTTCCCATCATTCTCAACAATCAATTCAACCACATTTTATTCTACTAAAATAAACAAAGAAAACGTAAGCATAATAATAAAGATAGATAGATAGATCATCCAGCTGAGTAGCAAGCTGGATGGATGGTTCTAAAAAGTAAACAAGTTCACAAATCATCCCAAAGTAATAGATAGTGTAATACAGACCAATAATAATAATAATGATAAAGTACTGGAGATGAAAAATAAGTCTAAGGACGAGGAGACCCCTGATCGGTCACACGAGGATCAACAACAGAAGTGGACGGAGGCATGCCAGCAGCTGAGTGCTCCCCGCTAGCAGCTCTCCCGGAGACAGACTCTGACACAATAACTTTGTGCTGTCGGAGGATGGCCTGCATGACATGGATAGGCAAGTCCTCTGTACTGTCGAATCTCCACTCCCGCAAACACTGATGTGTCATGTGTGTCTCCTCAAGTAATATCTGGTATCCTCTCCTGATGTCGCTCTCATTTGGGATCTCAGAGTCAGGGATAGGCTCGAGGTTGGACATCCAAGAGAGTCCTGAGAGTGTGATGCCCTGAGCACTAGTGGTGATCATAGCTGGGCGATAGACATGTGGGTCATCAGGTCTCGGGATCTCATACGTCGGAGATAAGACATGGGTAGCTGAGGGTGGCTGTCGTGAAGTGGATGGAGCAGCTGAGGTGTGTACAGAGTATACAGGCTCATGGTGAGATGTGGTGGGCATGGTGTATGGTGGAATAGTGGTGGTGACTGGTGGAATGGGAAAGATTGCAGGTGGTGTCTCACATCTGTACATCAGTGGCTCTGGTATCGGCAATCCAAATTTACGTGCTACATTGATGTCATGAGCATGTCTAACCTGAAGTGCATGAAATGTCCAATACTGTGAAAGTGGAGTCACTGGTGTAGTCCAGTCAACAACACTCTGAACCCTAGATGTAGAACCAGATGCCCTAGTATCAACCGGTGGCGCTCTAACATCACTATCATCATCCTGTATCTCAATCGGCTCATTATCCTCAACATCCCTGTCTCTCTTACTACCCTTCCTCTTCAGAACACAACCAGGAATGGCCTCTTTGGTAGCTTTCCAGAATGCCTGCCCGCTCGAATCAGTAGTGATCAACCAGATAGTCCGAAAATAGTCCAAGTCGAACGGCAGGGATCTAACATAAGGTGAACTGGTATACTCACTCATGTGATCCTCCGTGAGCAAACCCATACGGCTACAAATCCTAGTAATGAAAGCTCCCATGTAGATATACTTTGTCATCTCAAATTTCGTCTCTCTCTGAATCCTCTCAGCTACTAAGAAGGCCACATTCACATTCTTCTTCTTAATCATGGCATTCATCACAAAGAGATCATCAGTTCCTACAGCTCCTCCTGTTTCTTTCTTCCCATGTAGTGATACAGCTAGTAGCTTATGCAGAAGTCGATGCTCAATTTTGAAGAACGCGGAGGCTTTCATATTTGAATGAAAACTAGTACCCGTTAGATTATCCCAAATCAGCCCATGATCTTCATTACTAGAAATACCCCGTGAACTATCGAAGAATAACTGAGAATGTGTCTACTCCTCAGTGTAGAAACCAAGATATACCGCTAGCTCAGCCAAAGACACATGCTGCTTCACCCCTCTGTAATTGAAACTAAACAACCGCTTGTCTGCAACATTGCTGATGCAGGGGTTGAACTCATAGGTCAACATGAACTCAATAACTAGCTTTCGATAAATGTCTTCATTGAGGGCGAACATTTGGTACCGAGCATTCATTTTCTCATGAATGATCTTGAACTTCACTAAATTTCTCAACTCTCTTTTATAACCAATCGCCTTTACATCTCTCCAAACGATAAATCTGTTTTTACCAAGTGGTCGGCTCATCCAATCCCTAATCAATTTCTTCTTTTTGGCGGAAGTGGCCAAGTATTCCAAAGTAGGATGGATAGTTGTAGAATCAGACCTCATCTGTCAAGATAAAAAGGTAATTAGTGTGCATCATGATCATAGGTATATGAATTCATTAAGTCATTTCAAATTTTTAACAAAAATTCGAAATGTAGGCTTTAAAAATCAAATAATCCATAACCTAGAAAGATACATATTCAACCAAACCGCAATCACCAAACCTCAAATTTCACATCAATAAGCTTCTTAAGCTATGGTAAATGTCACAAGCATGTTTCTAGGGCAAAAGATCTTACTTTATAAATGATTCCTAGAAAAGGCTTAAAACATATGAAAATGCATTAGTAAGTAACTAAATAAGCATTAAGATTTAAAAGAAACCTTGTAATTACCTTACTTTAATCAAAACTTTGCATTTACCATAAACTTAGAAAACTAGTGATGAAACTTTGACCATATTATGTATTTAAAGATTTTAACATTAAGCGTTAGTCAAGTTTTTGCAAAATGATTAATAAAATCAACCAACAACTTAATGCTTAATCTATAAATAACATAGTTTTAATATTGGTTTATTTGGAAACATGACTTGTCATTTAAAAGCTTCATGCATTTTAATAAATAAAATGATGTTTCTTTTAAAATGAAACTAGTCGTTTAATACCATTAAAGCAAGGTTTTAAGAATTCAAGCAACCATTTGAAGTTAATATTTGCAAAAGTATTATTTAGGTTGAAAGATTATATTTAAAAATGATGATACTTCACAACTACTCATAAAAAATGCTTACTTTAATTCTCAAAAGTCATTAAACCAATCAATTAACTAATTAAAACTAGTTTACTTATGTTCAACACATCATTAAAAGCACATTTAATCAATAAAAGTCAAACATAGGCAATTCTAGCTAAAAAGTCAACAAAAAGTCAAAGTTCATCACTTTAAAAATCAAAGTTCACAAATCTCACATGAAATCACTAGATTACTATCATATATCATCATTCAATCATCATAAGTAAGTAATAACACCAAAAGCCCTAATTTTTAGCCCTAAATTTCAAGTTTCAATTTTGAAACCCTAACTTTTTGGGGAAAATTATGAACTAGAGATTTTAAGTTAGTGATTTACCTTGAAATGGATGCAATGATGATAGATGAAGCACACAAGCAAAGAAAATGGAGAATATAGAGCTTTAAACCTTCAACAATGGTGAAAATTTGAAAATGGCATGGTGGTGTGTGGGGGTTTCGGCAGAAGAAGAGAGAGAAAGAGGAAGGAGAGTGAAAATGCTTTTGATTTTTTTTGCTTTTTAACCTCCTCTCCTTTTTTACTTTTTACCTTTTCACCCCAAGTGGTAATTTAGTGAAAGTAATTGGTAAAAAATGGTAATTAGGTCAAAAAGGGTTTTATTAAAAACTTAAAATATTTTTGTTTTCTAAAAATTTAATCTCATTTAAAAGTTGTTAAATTTTGTCAATTGTTTAATTGAAGTTAAATAATTAAACAAAACTTAAGCATTTAGTGATAAATGATGAGACAAAATTTAAAGAACGTTTTTAAAGATAATTTTTTTTTAAAACGTTTAAAAATTTAAAATTTAAAATCCTAACTTTTACGCAGAAAATAAATAAACTAAAAATTTAAACTACTATGCGATTAACTAAATTAACTACTTAATTTATTTATTAAAATTGGGTTGCCTCCCAATAAGCGCTTTGTTTTAAAGTCAACGGCTCGACTTTTCAAAAATTTAATTCGGGGCCCGAGGCTGAGGAAAAGTGTAACGAGGAATAAATGAAAATCGGAGCACTTTAGTGATATGAAAGATTAGGTCAGCGGAGTTTAATAAAAATAATTCAAATTCGTTCAGAAAACTTCTTTCCTCGTATCCTAATTTTATAAGAGCATCAACGAAATTATTAAATTCCCGTTTAACCTTTTTGGGATTTGAAATGCCATCTCGTGGTCCGTCGTCTAAAAAATTAAGATCATGAAGTAATCTTTCCAATATTTTTAAAAATTCCTTTTCTTCTTTTGAATCAGGATTTCCGGTAGTAGCGTGAACTGCTACCGATAATTCTTTAAAAAGTAATTTTTGTTGAAGCGTGAAAGGAAATTTTGACGTTTGAAATAACTGAATTAGCTTAATGTGAATATCTTTCCGTTTAATACAGAAAGACCTCTCAATAGCTGCCTCAGTTGCATTTGGAAAAATTTCTACCAGTTTATTGATTAAATAGACGGCAGGATCAACAAAAAATGGTATTTTCCCAGGAAGTAAGGTTGGAATTATAGGGTCACGCTCTTTCCAAAATTCGAGTTCACTAACCAGATAAGCAATATACCGATTAATCCGTGTTGATGAAACAGGGTGATAATTTGTATTAGCAAGTAAATTCATTAACAGGTCTAGATATGATTTTAGTAATAACTAATCTTTTCTAGTATAATTAGCGCGAAGTCCTAAAATTCTGTGTTCGATAATCACGAAGGTCTTTCTTTGGTCAACCGAAAAAGGGAAATCAGATATTTTAAGATATTTCAGAAAACTGGCACATATATCTATTCTCCTATCTGGTTTAAAAGAATTTCCGACATGACGCTCGGTTTCAGTCTCGGGTGGAATATCTGTGATTTCAATGATGTCAGTGGGTGGTCCATTTAGTACAGTTTTAGCTACGGTGTACCTAGGTTGGACTAGACATCCTTGAAATGGTTTAACTATGTTGGTGGCTCCTGATTTGAATGCATGATCATCCGGACATGAGGGTTTCTTATCCTGTGTGGTAGGATAGGTTCTCAAAATGTCAGGAAGATCATATTCAAAGTATTCATCCAAGCAGTGAAGACGTTCATTTCTATCTAAACCCAACATGGGTGGATAAAAGTAAACCTCAGTGCCGAATGGTACTTCTATGGGAAGGTCAGGTGGCCTAACATAGTGTGGGTATTTGGCCAGAAGTGAAGAAATCTCAGGATCAATGGTAAGTTGACTACTTAAAGTGTGAGTAACAGAAGTTGATATCTTCTGCTGAGATTCCTCTAATTCTAGGTCAAAGTATTTTTGCCTGATATCAATTTCTTGGACGTTTGAGATTTCTTTGACTTCGGGGAATGGAGAACAAGAAGAGTTATCCTTTAATTCTTTTTCCATAAAATCAAAAAATTCAGAATCATCCATTGCCATCATCTCATCTGTTGTCTTGTGAGAGAACAGAGAAACTGAGCTAGAAACATAATCAGAAGGTTTTTTATTTTTCATATTTTTATGGGGTTTTTTGTATTTTATAACTAAACTAGACTATTCTAAGAAAGCAGTAACTCTCGCAAAAGATACGCTTAAACGAAAGGTTCTCCTAAAGGCTTCTAATTCTAAGGTATGTTTATCAAATCACAACGCTCTGCGATCCCCGGCAGCGGCGCCAAAAACCTGATCACACCCCGAACGGTCGGTTCAGGAATCGCTTCCTGTCGTCGTTGGACCTCACGCTCGAGGCGGGTGATCAGAGGGTTTTAAATTTATATTTTGCTGGGAAGCCTAAGCTTTATTACTACCTACTGCTCTAAGGGTATTAGGGTAGTAAGTAGTAAGTCTGACTCAGGTGTCGTTCTTAAAATCGGAGCGAATCGAAATGAATTAAATACCTTAGAGAATAGCAGCAAATAGGATGGGTTTAAATAGAGCAGGTAGGGTTTGTTTTGGTATTTTCTAATTTAACTAAGATGCAGGAAAGTAAAATACTACACTACGGATAGGGTAAGCAGATAGATAGAGTTGTGATTATTGAAGTTTCAATATTCAGGTTTCGGGATGATGTTCATTATAAAAGATGATTGGAGACTTGCCTTAATTGAATCAACAGAGGTTTGGTGTAAACACTAGCACCCTACGATTTAAAGCGGAAACCCTAAGTCGTATGTCACTGAGTACTAGGCTATCATGATTCTGATCAGATCAGGCTGCTCAACCCCCAACACTGTCCGATGAGGACAAGTGACCCTTCTTGGGATTAACCCTGGGTGCATGAATAAGGTAACAGACCGATATTTAATTTCTGACCGTTCTTAACACCTAGTTCTAATTGATTTTATTAAGGTTTGTACTAATTGCTTGCTATTGTATGTTAAACTGTCGGTTATGTTGGATAAGGGGGTTTAAGCATCTTACACTATAGCTGAATGTTTGCTTTCTTTTCCAGATCCCTTAAACTTAGTTGAGGAGCACAAGTACTTCCGTCAAGGTGTAGACCCTCCTTTGCGATCAAACGTTCATCCCTAGGTTTGTTTCACGATGTATACTACGTTTTTCAGCAGTTCCACAACTTTGTATATACCTAGACCATGTTCAGGAAGGGTGACTTCCAGGTATCCACGGTGTCATATGCTTACGACCGGTCCGTAGCTTCCACGCATTTGTACTTCACCAGAGGTGTTTCCAGCGCTATACTAAGTACTGGGCCGTTTTACAGCATGTCCACAGCTTCAACAATAACACAGATAACTATCTACCGATACTAGGGTTGATCAGGTCCTAATACTAAAGTAATAGCCACGTGAAAGCTTGGAAAGGGTGTATATGGTGGTTTAGATCTACCGCTTGAAAAGTTTAACCCGATACATAACAATGACAATTTCCAATCACATATTTAATTAAAGATTAATCTAACATCATCCCTACTCCTAAATATCTACATTCCAACAATCACAATATTACACTACTCAATAAACATGGTAACAAATAAAGCACATACCATAATATTATGCATGGATAATTCAGACATAATAACAGTAAGAGGGAATAGATATCACCGGATAATAGAGCAGCGTAACACAGAGAAAATAATTGCAATCCTTGAATACCAGCTTGAACAGCAATACTCCTTTATTACAACGATTATCTCTCCCCTAATCTACTCGCTACCCACTAATTTCTCCTCTAACTCCTAAGAGTAGTGCTAGAGAGAGAAACTAGTGAGAGAAACTAACTAATAAATGAAATTACAAGAGAAAGTGTGTGTGAAAGTGAATTGTGTTGTGAATGGTGAATGTGTGTTGAATGAGGAGGTGAGGGCCTCTATTTATAGGCATACAAGATATGATTTTACACTTACCACCCTCGCACCAATTTAATACTGAAATACACCCCCTAGCTATGAAATTCGACACCGTAAAGGGGGTATACCACCCTAAATAGGGCGTATTCGGTAGCAAATAGGGTGTATCCGGCAGCGTAGAGGGGGTATACCACCCCTAGAAGGGGGTATACCACCCCATAAAGGGGGTATACGGCCCTTTTAAGGGGGTATACGGCCCCTTTAGGGGGGTATACGGCCCTTAGAGGGGTGTATGCCCTTGGTCCGTGGTCTTGTGTGCTGGATCGTAAGTCTTGTGTGCTAGATCATACTCGTTTGGCTCTAACTTCTTCGTTCTTGATCCGTTTTCAATGTTCTTTATATCCACGCGTTCGTATTCTCCAGACCTACATTTTAAGATATTTATTAAGTCCCAGATCGGAGTTTTACGATAAAATAGCGTGTCGAACGAATTATGCCTATTTAAGTGTGTTTTTCGTCCATTTACCGTCGTTTTTGAAATATTTATAAAGTTCAGACCTTTTTAACAAAATGTGGTAAATGTGAGCTTTATTGGCATGTTTTTGTTAATTAAGTGCTAAATATGAGGTAAAAGATGTGTGTAAAACATGTCTTTTTACGTCAAATCAGGGAACGAAACTCGAATTCACCGAAGCTATACAACTACTCGATTAGGTGCGCTTGCCTATTGTGTAGTAGTCCATTCTTTGATATTTCTGTGGTTATTTATAACATGGTATACACACATCATTACATATTCGGAATCAGCGTCTTTTTCTCTTCGATTATAGATCCCACAAGCTATACTTTCGACAAATTTTTTTTTTCATTTTTTATTCTGTAAGTCCCCTAGTTCTAGGATCGATAACTTCGTTATCTGTAGTATTAAGGTGCGGAATCCCTCAATACGGTGTTATCTTACTAACAATGAATACGTTCGAATTGCGTTTTAATAAAGCTTAACTTTAAACGATGAATCGTCAAAGCCTAGCCGTAGGTTATGTTTTCTCTGGTTTGCTGGAATCGCAGGTTCGGAATATGCAAAAGTGTTATGTTTTTCACGTTGGAAAAACATTATATAGTTCAGTTCGTCTCGGCTCGCATGGGCCTGCGAGTTCGGTCCAACTTGCAGCCCAAGCCCTACAAAGAACTCGGCTCGCCAGACTAATGCTTCGCGAGTTCAGATCTCACCTCACAGCTCAACTCGCTGCGACCTGAGATCTCGACTCGCTTTGCATAAAACGTCCATTATTTATTTCGTATTTAAACATTCGTCTAACTTAGCACAATAATATGTTTAACGAATATTACTAACAAAACAAATATTTATTTACAAAACTAAACCAATGTACAAACATAATAATAATCACACCAGTCCTATTTCAAGCTAGATCTGTTGTCACAATCTATGTCCCAACAGACTCCCCCTTGACAATAGCTCTAGCGTCTTTATCTTCACGCTGTCTTTGGTCTTCATTTGTAAATCTTACTTCCTGCAAAAATTTTAAGCTTGATGCATGTTTTAACCATCCTGTGATAATCTCGTGCTAAATCACCCCAAACAATAGTAGATTTGATCTTGTTCTTGTACAACATAATCAGATCTTCCTTTGATAAGTTCATCAGATGTCTGTGATCATATACACGAAGAATCTCTTTTTCGCCATCTGGATAATCATCATCAGCTTCAATCATAAAGGCTTCCCCTGTTCCAGCATCTACCCCCCAATATTTCAATTTTTCCAAAATATTCTGAGGCATAGTCTTCATAGGTATTTGCTTAATACAGTTGACCGCTGGATAAACCTTCTTCCTTCTTCTTCTTCCTGTCCTCTGACTGAGTTCGTTCAGCTTTATCGTTTTTCCTTTCCTTGGCTTAATCTTTGAGAACTTCATAGATAATCCTTCAGTCCTAATGATACGCTCAACATACTTAGCATAGTCATCATCACTTGGATTTATCATATCTAATCTAGCCTAGTCTCGAATCTCATATCGAGGCAATGAACTAAACACTGCAAGCTTCTTCTCAAAATATTGAACCCCGTCAAACCTTTTGATCGCGAAGAGCTTCAGGTCAGAGTCATAATACCATCCAATAATGCCAGTTTTAAGTACACGCTTTCCAGTAATATCAACTTCTTTCAAAATGCGTGGCTTATTTTCCTTTTTCTTCTTAAGCATTCCTTGGATAAACATTGGATTACCAACCAAATGTTTGTATTTGTCCTCTATTTCTTCAACTTCAGTATCCGAATCTTCAGAAGCATTCTCAAAAGCTTCTAAATCAATAACTGATTCTCCTTGTTCATTTACAAAAACAAATTCAGTCGTTGATGGATTCACAACATGTTCATCTACATTTGCATCCAGATCAACACCTTCATCTATCACAGATTCAAATACTGCAGTCCAGTCTTCGGGAAGTTTAAACTCTCCTTCTTCAATATCATAATCAATCTCTTCATCTATCTCATCCAAAATGTCATCTTCCGAATCTGATAGATTAAGCATTTCCATTCCTAGAGAAAAATGTAAATACAAATATATTAATAATTCACATTCTTCATTGATTTCCCTGAACCAATCTAAGAATTTCTTTATTAATTCTTTTGTATATTTTAACCTAACATATAAACGCAATTTACATATAACTTATAAAATCTTTTATTGATTACCCTGAATCAATCTAAAATCTCTTAAGTCTACTTAACAAATATTAATTAATTTTAAATTCTAATGCATTGTGAATAATCACCAAACATTTAAATTTACTATTAATTACCTTATATAATTTCCAAGTGTTAATTAATATCATTCATTATCAATTTAACCTTTAAATTATATATCATTTGTCTAGTTAATACGAATACATTTTTAACTTGTTAATTACTTATATACCTTACGGTCTTAAGTCTATAATCAAATCTAAAATGCATATGTTATCATAAAATTTTGACCGCCGAAATTAATCGGAACACGCCGCTCGACTACTCAATGAGTCGGAAGTCTTTCGATCACTATTTTATCTTAACACAATAAACTTAAATTACATAAAATATATTTTACTTAAAATAATAATAACCCTAAGCCAAATATATTTACACAATAAATTAAGTTTACATTTGTTCACTACAAACTATTACAAATATTACAGTACTATGATAATACTAAGCTATCTTACCAGCTTCAGTATCACCCGGTACAGTCTTATCTGCACTTGTATCCACTCCAGAACCACTAGCACCAGCACCAGACTCCCCCTGAGTTGTAGCTTGCTCACCAGTCTTTGAAGGACCGGTCTGCTCACCACTCGGTGCATTGGGATCATCGTCCTTGTCAGAGTCTCTCTTCCTCTTCAGCTCATCCTCTCTGCAAGACTCCAGATATACCAATATCTCCCCCTGAGTAGACTGTCCTGAATGCGATCTCAAGACCAGACTCTCCAAAGAAGATAACTTCAGTCTCTGTACATTGAAGTCCGCAAGCAAAGTCTCATGAGTCTTCATCAACAGATTGTACGATTGACTCTGCTTGAAATCTGCTGAGAAAGAAGAAGATTGCTCGACACCAGCTCTGGAATCTGAGAAGTAAGCTTCTCTAAATCCTTTACCCTAGACTCTAAGGATGTAATCCTTTCAGCATCAGTCGTCGGAGTAACAGGTACCGTTCTTGGTCCAGGTGGTGTAAGAGACTCAATATGCCAGTCTCTGGTCAGCGGTGTATGAGGTTGAGACAAAGCCTACGTAAGCAAACTTGTCGCAAATCTAGCTGTTTTGTTCGTCGGAAAATTAGCTCCACGAACTAGATCAGCAACCTCATGCTGTAAAGTTAAACACAATTAAAATCAGTTATTGTTACAGATTACTCTGTCTCAAACTCTAATTAATTGAATAACACGCATAGTTATAGAACTTATATCTCATACCTGAAGCGGTAAAGACATCGGTTCAGTAACCACCGGTGCATCCATCTCCACCTGTGGTGTATCCTGAGCAACTGTATACAGAATTAACTGTCTCAGTTCAACTCCTGATAAACAACAAGTTAAGATTATTTAACTTTTATAATCAATACTAACCTTCTCGAATAGTCAGCGTTCTCGGACGCTTCATCAAAGGAATCTCAACTTCCTCAGTACCTTCCTCCAAAACACTCTTACCTTTTCTCTTCCTTTCAGAGATAGACGGAGGAGGAGAAGGTGTATTCTCTGAATCCTCATCTGAAGCCGTCTCACCATCACGACCTCTAGATGATCTAACAGGATCCTAAATTGTAAATATATTAAACATTTATGATTAGCATAAGCTCTATCATACAAGTTCTATATATTTAAGAGTAATCAGATATAATACCTCAGTCGGTACAACAACTGATTCATCTAGCTGTATCTGCTCCCCCTCAAGTAATACAACTTCTGGGTTCGCAGCCTCAGCTTCAGCTTCCTGTTCGGTTAATGATATTTATATTTTAAAATCAGAAATAATATCCAATTAACTAAATATCTAATATCAGAATCATTATATAATAATATTATGCATCTATGATTAATAAAACAATCTATCAACTAAGCATCTATATTATTATATAAATAAAATATTACCTCAGGTGGTGCTAAATAACTCTCAATATCCTGAAGCAAAGGATTTGTCGCATCATCATTATGCTCCAAAACCTCTTGCACAACCTGTGCAGCAACCTATTGGTTCACCTGCTGATCAACCTGACCAACCTGAATAAGAACATCCTCAAGGAGCCCTTGTGGATCTTCAGGTTGAGCTTCCTCAGCTGCAGGTTCCGGTACAACATCAGCATCAGCAGGAGCAGCAGCAGCAGGAGCAACGTCTAACCACCCATGATTTGGCGGTGCAACGTAGTTCGGGTCAATAACATACCCAAATAGTGGTCTAACTTCAGGTTTCACCACTCCCTCCTTCCTGACCGTCTGCATGAACATGGCGTTATACCCACGATGATCAATCGTATTAACCACTAGATGTGGTTCTGGTATAGCCAAATCCGGTAGACGTGCACGTATAATCAACATGCAAAATCGCGGGTAAACCAAAAATCTTGATCTAACAGACCCCGATACCTGTTTCGCAATCTCACCAAAAAGATAATCACAAAAACTGTATGGTTTATTATAAACCAGTGACAGTGCAGCCGATAAAATCGCAGGGCTCAACTCATCAAATCCACCCTTCTTCGCTGCAAAAACTATATTCATCACGTGCCAGAGAAACCTCCACTGACCAATGACCAGAGGTTTCTGGAACTGACGTCCACGTCTATCTCCGGTATAACCCATACGACCTATCGCACCCTCTATAAAATCCATAGGGTACTCCGTATCTCCATTCTCCTATTCTACTGTACCTAGCTGCAAAATCTCACGGAGATTACCAGCTGAAAATGTAACAGGCTGACCACTAACCGTAGCTCGAATCTCTGGCGGGTTGACAGATTCGTCATATACTATATCCGTCCAGAAATCGTTCAGTATAGCCTGAGAGATAGGAGGATTGGCCGTAATGGCGTATCTAATCTGTGATCGTGCAAGGAATCGTAGTATATCAGCAACCCTATCAGCCCGCTTGGCTTCAAGGTTCAGATCAACCAAAATGTTGTGACCCTTGTCAAATGCTCTAGCCATATCTGTAACATAAACACAAACAACAAATATAATTTAATGCACGATTAAAAATATTTAAACTATTACGTATTATGAATCAAGATTCATCAAACATCTTAGTTTAAAATTGAAATTATATATAACTTGTTACAAAAATAATCTCAAGTCGTATATAAAAATTTAACTTATAACTAAAAAGTCTTAAGTCTAATTTAAATTAATTATATAAAAGTTATTACAAAAAAAAATTTTGTAAGTTTTGGACTCGCATAAACTGGCCTAACGAGTTGAGGTCAATTCGTTTTGCTTATCAACTCGCTTTACTCATCAACTCGCTACATTGATCAACTCGCTAAACTTATCAAGCAGCTATTGAAGTGAACTCGCTAATCACACCGATTCGTTAGTCAACTCGCTGCGAGTTGATTCAAAATGTCAACTCGTTCTATGAACTGCCGTCGCGAATTTACACTTAAAATCGATTAATCTTGTAATTTTAACATGATCTATCGATTGATTCACGTTCATTAATGTTCTTTTAACATACACCCTAAAGATCTATGTCCAATAACATCGTAATCGACGCAAATCGTTTAGTTTATAACCCGAAACCCTAAGTTAAAAAAAACTTCGATTTCTCGTTATTTACACGGTGAAATCCGTTGATATATACCTCAAAATGTTCGTAAATTGAAGGTGTATAAAGTCTACGGATTGAAAAACTCGTTCCCGTACTATAAAAATCGAAATCAAGCGAAAATCAAAAATCGCCTCGTTTCGCCTGTATGACGGATTCGCAAGCTTTACTGAACTCGCGAAGTGTGTGGGTTCGGTGGGTTGGCTTGACTCGTTTGACCCCCTTTATACTTTGTATCAGATTCGCGAGATGTGTAGCGGATCCGCAAGTTGATGTCAACTCGCAGAAATAAATAAAAACGCGAATTTAATTCTAAGTATAAATAAAAACCCGATATTTTATAAGTCTAAATTATAATTAATTTTCACTTGTATTTGTCACGTTTGTTCAACTCAAAAATATTCAGTATAATTTGATTCCGAAGGGTAAATTCAGATAAACATAAAAGCTTAAATAAATAAATAAAAATAAAAATAAAAAAATAAACATATGATAAAAATACAACAATATAAACATTGGTATCAAGTACCATTTTATTAATCACTCGAAATAAGGTAAATATACACAGTAAATAAGATTTTATCTGCTTAGGGATCATATTAGTAAGAATAAGCAATTAATTATATATTAAAAAGTCTAAGCAGATTGGTAGAATACATACCTCATGAAATTCAAGTAAATCACTGTAAAATTACAACTAAATTTATCATATATACATTTATATTTATGAAACTATATCTTAGGTACCTTTATCCACATAGCATAATTAATAAATGCATTAATCACATAAAGTGAATATTCTAATTATAGACAGTTCAAGACGATTACCGGTATTATGATCCACATAAACAAATTATACTCAATTTTCTAAGCAAACTCTTTATTGTTAGTATGAGTATTATCAAGTGCTTCCTATTATATGACATACTGAAGAATTCAAGTAAAACTCATAACACTGCATCATTAAATTTCAAGGTAGCGGTTACTAAATGATGTATCTTTTCGAAACATATAACATACACTTGAATTTTAAAGGTTAGACAAATATCAAACATACTTTGAATATGCTATGTTATCTAAGTCTGTACGTAGTACAACAGAAGATCCCTTCTAGCATAATTCAAAATATATTTGAGAATATTAATTTAATTAAAGGTTTCAGATCTGTACTTAGTACAACAAAGTTACCAGTAATTAAGTTAATACCCATATTGCTACTATTTGTCACTTCAAATTAATATGCATGATAACAGTGTATGGCAATACCATCCTTCAACAATTAAGACTTGATGTCATACATCATATAATAGTAACACAAAATAATAAACAAGTAGTTAATTAACTTCTTAAGGCTTAGAAAATTTCATATAATTTGCCTACCAGTACATCATATGATGAAGCCATCTAAAGTTTTCACTAAAAATAGACAAATTATAACTTGTGGATATAGGTGTATAATCAAATAAATATAAACACATACCTGATAAAACCGCTGTAGTTCTAAAGCAACTTTATTTGAACCTACTACCATATCATACTTAGGACTTAAGCTTATTATTGTAAAGCTTATTCTCCTAATGTACTATCATTTCCCTTAGTTTTTGCAAATAAAAACTTAAATGAAGGCGATTCCCCTTAGGTAACAAGCAAATAAATGCCATATGCCCTTTTTTTTTTTTTTTTTTTTTTTTTAAATGAATACAGAAATACTAACTATTACAAAAATACCCTTGGAAGACTAATCACTCTGGATTTCTCATTCCGTTCAGTTGAACCAACGTCTCAAATCTTGCTCTGTCGAACGCCTTTGTGTATAAGTCTGCTAAGTTATCCAATGATGGAACCTTAACTAACTTTATCAATTTCTTTTCAGCACAATCTCTAATAAAATGATGTCGAATATCAATATGCTTAGTTTTACTGTGCTTCACCGGATTATTGGTGATCGACATAGTAGATTCGTTATCAATCATCATAGGAGTATTGGTTATATTTAACCCGTAATCCCGCAGTTGCTGTTGAATCCAAAGTACTTGTGAGCAACAGCTGCCAGCTGCAACATACTCAGCTTCACATGTAGAAATGGCTACCGAGGTTTGCTTCTTGCACTGCCAGGATACTAATCTACCTCCTAGGAATTGACATCCTCCGGTCGTAGATTTCCTATTCTGATTGCATCCTCCGTAATCCGAATCAGTATAAGCTACGAGATCTAAGTCTCCATCAATCGGATACCAAAGACCCAGCTTAGGTTTCCCTTTGAGGTAACGAAAGATTCGTTTAACAGCTTGCATGTGTGACTCTTTCGGATTAGCCTGATATCTTGCGCATAAACAAACAGCAAACATTATGTCAGGCCTAGAGGCTGTAAGATACATTAGTGATCCGATCATGGCTCTATAAAGAGTTGGATCCACATCGCTATCACTCGATGTATCTGGACCTAGTCCATGATTGACTGGAATTGGAGTATTGTAGACCTTACTTTCATCCATCTTAAAGCGTTCTAATAGCTCATATGTATATTTAGATTGATGAATAAAGAATCCATCCTTCTTTTGATCAACTTGTAATCCTAAGAAGAAATTCAACTCTCCCATTGCAGACATTTCAAACCTTTTTCTCATGACTTTCTCAAATTCTTGACACATCTTTTCATCAGATGATCCAAAGATAATGTCATCAACATAAACTTGCACGAGAAGAAAGTCTTTCTTTTTCCACTTCACAAACAGTGTACTATCAATCGATCCTCTTGTAAATCCATTCTCAAGTAGATACGTTGATAGTGTTCCATACCACATCCTTGGTGCTTAATGTAATCCATATAGAGCCTTATTCAAACGATATACTCTATCTGGATACTCAGGATCAGCAAACCCTGGCGGTTGTGAAACATACACCAATTCTTCCACTTTGCCATACAAAAAGGCACTCTTAACATCCAACTGATAAACCTTTATACCATAATATGATGCGAATGCTAAAAACACCCTAATTGCTTCTAGCCTAGCAACTGGTGCAAACACTTCATTGTAATCTATACCCTCTTGTTGATTAAAACCTTGAACCACTAGATGAGCTTTATTGCGAGTAACGATTCCTTTATCATCTCTCTTGCACTTAAATACCCATCTAGTTCCAATTGGATATTCTCCCTTTGGTAGGTCAACCAACTCCCATACTTGTAACTTAGAGAACTGAGATAGTTCTTCTTGCATTGCTTCTACCCACGAGCTTTCTTTTAAAGCCATTTGAACATTTTTAGGCTCGATTTGTGAGATAAAGCATGAATATAGACATTGATTAGGAATCCCTATCTCTTTCATTGCAGTATACAAGCTTTGGTATTCTAAGTTCTCAGACGTACTAGCTCTGGATTGATGCCTAGTTTGAACCGGAGTATTAATATCACTGATGATGTTTTCAACGGGATGATTCTTACTCGTTCTAGTTGTAGTAACTGGTTCAACCGGTATCTCATCATCCAAATTAGTACCAATCTCTTCCAATTCAGGTACATCTTCCGTACGAGCAGAAGATATCCTTAAGTGTTTCAAAGGAATAAGTATATCATCAAACTTTGTATGAAGATCTTCAAGCTCTTCTGTTTCTTGAGACTTATCCTCTGAAGGTTGTTGTGACTCACTTGTGGAAGCTTTATCTGAGTCAACATTAGTCTTAATTCCAGACTGCTTAACACTTGATGTTGAAGCTGGACCAATATTCTCATCTTCAAACAATAAATGTTCAGCTATCTCTGAATCACTGACATAGTCACTAATAGGAACTTTAAATGATGCAAAAAGATCAGAATAATCAAATTGCCAATCTAATCCCTTATGAACATCCGGTGTGTAGCTCGTAACCTCAATATTATAAACTACCTCCAAACGTCCTGTGACTTTATTAAAGACTCTCTTGTTTGGTGAATTGGGCATATAACCTAGGAAAAATCCTTCGTCAGCCTTCTCACCAAATTTAGCTTGATGTCCAGTCTTTAATATGGTGCATGAAACTCCAAAGGGTTCAAACCCTTTTAAGTTAGGTTTCTTATTGTTCAAAAGCTCATAACAAGTCTTGTTATGTCTCTTAACCATAAGAACTCTATTAAGAACATAACATGCTGTATTCACTGCTTCTGCCCAAAAGATGACCGGAAGCTTTGAATCAGCAAGCATTGTTCTAGCAGCTTCAATCAACGTCCTATTTTTCCTTTCAGCAACACCATTCTGTTGAGGTTCATAAGGTGCACTGAATTGATGTAATATCCCTTTGCTTAAGCAATAGATATTCAACGTTGAATTCTTAAACTCTGTTCCATTGTCACTACGAATACGCTTAACTCTCTTTTTATAGACATTCTCTACTAGATCAAAGAACTCAATTAGAATTCCAGGAGTCTCATCCTTTGATCCCAAAAAGAATACCCATGAGAATCTAGAATAGTCATCTGTGACAACCAAACAGTACCATTTGCCACCTAGACTTCTCTTGCTTATAGGGCCAAAGAGATCCATATGTAGCAATTCAAATGGTGAGGAGATAGAGTTTTCAGTCTTAGGTATGTGTGGTTTCTTGTGCTGCTTTCCTTTCATGCAAGGAACACACTTATCCTCAGACTCGAAACGTTTTTGTGGTACACCTAGAACCAAACCATTTTTGGTTATATAATTCATTTTTCTCCAGTTCAGGTGTGCCATTCTCCTATGCCATAATAATGCGTCTGTTTCTGAAGCCTTGGATAATAAACATGTAGACACCATTGAAGAATTAGGAACACCCATGTTGATATCATAGATGTCCTTCTTCCTTGGCGCCCTCATCAATATCCATTTATCAGGAATTTTGAAACCTGGCTTCAGGACTAAGGCTTCCTTTTCATTAAAATAAACTGGATGACCTTTATCACAGACTTGGGAAACACTCACAAGGTTGTGAGTTAGTTCTTCAACATAGTTCACATCCTCAAGAGTCAAAGTTCCATTTGAAACTTTTCCTTTTCCCGAAATTACTCCTCCTTTATCTCCTGCAAAGTTTACTTTTTGCTTGAGACTCTCCTTGAAGTCCTTCAACAGACATCTTTCTCCGGTCATGTGCCTTGAGCATCCACTGTCTACATACCACCAGCTGTCCTTGTTCATAGCATACTCCTGCACATAACACAAGATACGATCAGTTATCAAGAGGGACCCAAGCCATTACGGTCTTGGTTTATCCCTTATCATCAACAAACTTAAGCTCTTTAAAATAACCATCCTTCCCATCAGGAACTTTGGTTACTTTCGAAGTAGCTTTAGTTTGTGGACGATCAGCCTTAAGAGGTGAATTTGAGGAGAACTTCTTAGGCACATAATTATGAGCTCTATGATTATAATTAAACTCATGTGATCGCGAAGTAGTACCACTCTCATAATGACTATGGCCTCTACTTGGAGTTCTAAACCTCGACGGTGTCACATCCCTAGACTTATGGACAGAATTATCACTTTGAGTATATGGCCGTTTAGGTTTAGGTGGGGAGACACTATGCTTACCATCTCTTTTAAGAATGTTAACAGGTTTATTACCTAACTTAAGTTTGGTATCTAACCCATCTACAGTCATACTAGAGTCGGTCTGTGTCTTTTCATCAATCACAAGCTTATGTGGTGTTTCAGGCTTTTTGTTAGGACAACACGAAGCCACGTGTCCCTTTTGATGACACTTGAAACATGACATCTGCTTGCGTGATTTACTCAATTTGATTTCTCATCCGGAGTCTTAGGCACTAAAGGTTTAAGCTGTTCCTTATCATCTTTATCATCAATCTTAGCATCGTGAATCACTCCACCCGATACAAATTGTATTTTGGTGAACTGAGAAGCCTTGCTATTATATAATGATACGTTCTTAATAACATCTTTTTGTACCTCTGACTGTTCCTGATCATTAGTTACTGAATTTTCAGGAGTAGCATCTGTCATTTCAGAATCTTCAGGAATAGGAGTGTAATTGGCATTAAAAGGAGGGGATACATCATTGTAACCTAACCCAGTCTTGTCCTTTACACTTCGTTGAGCATCTAACATTTTATCCATTTGAGATGTCCTATAGTTCTCAAGTTTACGGTTTTGCTCAATTAACCTTAAGTTAAGGTTCACTATTTCCTGATCCTTACTAGCAATTGTCTCATTTAAGTCTTTGATATTCATATAGAGACCATCTATGACAACAGATTTTTCACTTATGGTATCTCTAAGTTTTGTTCTATCCGAAGCATCAGACTTAATTTTATCTTTTAAGACTTGTTTATCATCACTTAATCTACGAACATCCATAATAGCTTGATCAAGTTCAGATCTAACAGTCTTATAGGATTCCTTATCCATATTTAATTGTGATGACAGGTTGCTATTTGACACAGTTAAGACACTATTCTGAGATTGTAAATCAGTAACTAAGTAACAAACATCAGCAAGATTAAGAATATCTAAACATACCTTCTTCTTGTTAGTTTGTAATTCAGCCATGCGTGCCACGAATTCTTCAGGACTCATATCTGGAGCTGAATCCATATATAGCACGTCATCATCACTTGCCTTCACTTCAGACTCAGGCACCTCTACTTTCTGTTCCATATCAGTGGGCATGTAGGAAACTGATCCAGCAGTTTTCTCTTCGATCTCGGCCATCAAAGCTTCCTCAGAATGAGCTTGCCAATCATAAGAGCCATCCAACTGCTTCACCACTAAGGCTTTGGAAGCGAGAGTACTTCCCGAACCTTGTTTTCCTTGTGCTTCTACTTTAGGTCTTTGGCATTCTCTAGCAAAATGACCAATACCCTAACAATTAAAGCATCTGACCTTGGTTTTGTCAAACCCTGATCTATTGCCCAACACCTTTCTACCAGTTCTCTTGAGGAAATTCTTCACCTTTCTAGATATCAACGCTAGTTGATCTTGAAGCTCCAATTCCTCAAGATAATCAGAATCTATCTGTTCATAATCCTCATCAAACAGAATAGGATCATTGATCTTTCCCTCTATGTAGTTCTCATATGATGCAACAAAGGAAGCAAGAACAGACAATTGCTGTTCAGCAGATTTCACACTCATCGGCATCTTCTGATGGTCTTGAGGTGACTTCTCATAATTCTTTCCCTTTGTCTCATCACTAGAGGAGGAAATAAAGAACAGATCTTCAGAAATCAGTTCTCCATTTTCACTAGTATCACCAACTAACAATGCAGTAGTCAAACTAGATGACGCAGTCGAAAGACTTGACTTTCCATGATACAACCCAGGGTTCTGAACCTGATCAGAATCACTATCTCTTGACTTCTTGGAGAAATCATAACCTTTCAGCTTGTCAATGACTTGCTCTAAGGTCATAGTAGAATACCTGGTTTCGTTATCCTTAATCATAACGCCATACATTTCCCATTTAGAAGGCAAACCCTTAAGAAACTTGTCGGTTTTAGCTACTTCTTCTTCAACAATTTCATGGTATTCCAATTCACTTAGCAGATGGTAGAAACGCGTGACATAGGCATCAAGATCTTCTCCTTTTAAAGCTTTAAACATAGTAAACTGTTTTTTAAGAAGACTCCTCTTGCCAGCTCTCACCTGTGGACTTCCCTCACCTCTTTTCTCTAGAGCTTCCCAGAGCGTTCTAGCAGTATGAAAAGACTTCAGTTGATGAGGAATCTCTTTAGGAAGACACATCTTTATGCATGAATGTGCTTTATTCTCATTTCTGTAAGCTTCCTTCTCTTGATCACTCATGTTCGCATAGGTAAGAACCACAGTGGCATTCTGAACAGTTTGAGTAGGTGCGGTGTATCCACTCTTGATACACATCCAGATTGACAGGTCATGGAATCTACAGTAAGATTCAAATCTGTCCTTCCAATTGTAGTAATCTTCGATCCTTAACAACTTAGGTGGAACGTTTGACTTTCCCACCTCGTGGTCCATTTCGATCATTCTACTTAAGTCAGACATTTTAAAAACGTAAAATTAAACTGTTTCAGCGAATTCAGAAAACTCAACTCGCAAGACTCAGCTCAACTCGCAATCTCAGCTCGACTCGCAGAATACGTCGATTCGCAAGCCTCAGTTCGGATTGCTAAAGATGTCGATTCGCAAGTGATGTCGATTCGCGAGGGATCTCGGTTCGACTCGCAAGCCTCAGTTCGACTCGCTAGTTCAACTCGGTTCGCAGGCGACGCTGGAACCCTAATCTCGACTCGCGAAACGGCTGTTAAACCAGAAAAATGAATGTTAAGGTATTTTTACGACTGAAACTAAGAATTTCGACCGTAAACAAACCCTAAAATGTCCAGAGAATGATTTTGATCGTTAGTATTGCAAGAACGCACGTAAAAACGACCCGAATCAAAAACGTAATAACACTAAAACTTATGAACACACTCGTATTTAGCCCGAAAGCTCTGATACCAGATGTAAGTCCCCTAGTTCTAGGATCGATAACTTCGTTATCTGTAGTATTAAGGTGCGGAATCCCTCAATACGGTGTTATCTTACTAACAACGAATACGTTCGAATTGCGTTTTAATAAAGCTTAACTTTAAACGATGAATCGTCAAAGCGTAGCCGTAGGTTATGTTTTCTCTGGTTTGCTGGAATCGCAGGTTCGGAATATGCAAAAGTGTTATGTTTTTCACGTTGGAAAAACATTATATAGTTCAGTTCGTCTCGGCTCGCATGGGCCTGCGAGTTCGGTCCAACTTGCAGCCCAAGCCCAACAAAGAACTCGGCTCGCCAGACTAATGCTTCGCGAGTTCAGATCTCACCTCACAGCTCAACTCGCTGTGACTTGAGATCTCGACTCGCTTTGCATAAAACGTCCATTATTTATTTCGTATTTAAACATTCGTCTAACTTAGCACAATAATATGTTTAACGAATATTACTAACAAAACAAATATTTATTTACAAAACTAAACCAATGTACAAACATAATAATAATCACACCAGTCCTATTTCAAGTTAGATCTGTTGTCACAATCTATGTCCCAACATCTTCGGTTTTAAAAATTTATAATGTGAAATCACATGTGATTTAACACTAAAAAATAATCACACACGCTTATATCTTCAATTAAACTTTAAGTTCAAATCATTGATGATTTTAAAAAAATTTAAATATGAAAAACTAAGCTGTAATTACATGCGATTGAACATCAAAGTATCAATCACATTTGATAAAAGAGTAATCAAATATGAATTTTTAAACCATTGACTATAACTGTACAGTTAAGTAAAAAACAAGTTGAAATTATACATGAATTATCATATATTGGTAAATTGTTCATCAAATTTCCATTTTTAAATGAAAATCATATGTGATTATATAAAAAAATCATATGTGATTATATAACAAATAACATGTGATTAAATATACAATTAATAATCACATATGATTTTTAATGAAAACTAACGCAATCTTTAATTATTTATTTATAATTATTAATTTGGATGAATATTAAGTTGTAATCACGTGTTAATCAACATATACCATTAATAAGTAATCGTGAAAAAATTTAAATTTTAAATTATAAATCACACTTGATTATATTGGAGAACCCGACAAAAAAATGAAAAAAGAAATTCTTCGAAAGTATAGCTTGTGGGATCTCTAATCGAAGAGAAAAAGACGTTGATCACGAATATGTAATTTTTATAATTTAGGGACATGCGGTTTGTGAGATATTTAATTTTAGGGGTAAAAGTGAAAGTGATTTTTGTAAAGTAATATTGGTTCTCTCATTCTTTACTTTTTTACCATTCTTATTTGAACTAACCCCGTTACATTAACCTCACATCTTAAAATGTTCAAAATTCATGTCTAAAAGGTAAAATTGCATTTATAAGAGGTAAAGATGAAGATTATAATCATATAAATAAATTATATGTTTAACGATATTCTTACATCCTTATCCTTATAAATAATAAGTAGGTGAGGACTCGCGACAACGTGGGCTTTGACATTTAATTTTGTAAATTGTGCAATTAAAAATTTGAAGTCAAATGAAACTGTACCAGAAAACTGACTTTTATAAAATATAATTGTCAACCAATAACTTCTAGAATATACTTGATGCTGTCCGCGGTCGGTCGGGTTTTTAATCCGGTCGTTGTTCCGTCCAACTAGGTGATAGTCCCTTAATCACTATTGCTAATTGATTTGGAATCTCAATAAGTAAAGTTTAATTGTAGAAGGGGGGTTGAATACAATTAAAAACTTTTCCGATTTTATCTAAGTTGATTTATCAAGTTTTTAATTGACTTATCACAAACAGAGTATAATAACTTTGAAGAACAAACACGCAATAATAGATGAACTGTGAATTTTATTTATAACAAAACTCACTAAGTGTTGATTGCGGAATAGACTAGCCTAAGCTAATCTAAATCAAACACTTAAGCTGATTATTACAATGAGATGAACAGTAGTGGACAAACACGCTAACTGCTCACTCGCTGATCCCTGGTACGTGCTTAGACTTACTACTCACTGACACACAAATGATTAACACGTACACAATGACAAGTTTCTAAGTACAACGTACTACTCTATATATACTACAAATATCCCGTAAATATCTCCTACAAAATAGGATCTAGAACGACACATGTCGCTGCTTGATTGGCTTGATCACTGATGAACCGACATTCTGCGGGTCCCAATTCTGTTACCGCAAATATCTCTTCTTCCTTAATACCAATCACTTGCTGCCACATAATTCTTAAAATATTTTCAAGTACGGGAACATTTGCTGACGTACATGTGAAGAGCGACTTGTACTTGTAAAGAAACTTTATTAATATAGTCACTGAAGATGTAATAATTCTCATCACTCACTGCGAGCTATCGTGCTCTTGTAGAATGACTTGAATTATATATCTTCAGCAACTATCTTTTATCAGGGCAGTGACTTTTGCCTTTTTTTATTTGAATATGTAAAACTCCCGTTGCCAGTCTTGGAATCAGCGACACACAAAGTTGAGTTTTTAATCTTCCTCAGTATATCAGTTTTCTTGAGTATCACAAACAGTAACCAGCGAGTATAACTTCAGCAACAGCAGCTTTGACTTAATCATTTCCTTCATTGAGTTAGTTATTATTGAGTTGGTCAGCGACCAGTGACTCAACACTAGGACGTGCAACAGTGGATTGTTTTAAATTTATAAGAGCTGGGACTCAAACTATAAGTACTACCTACCTTGGGAGCAAGTAGTAAGTATAACTCGAGGTCGTTCTTTTATCGGAGCGAATTGAAACGAAGCGGATCGCCAAAGATGAGGTTTGCTAATAGGATGGGAAATGTAGATAGATTTTTGGTAGGTTTTTGTTTTCTAATTTATCCGAAGTACAGAGAATGTAAATAACGGAAATTAAAGTAGAGAGTAAGCAGACAGGTAGAGATGTGATTGCTGAAACTTCGATAATTAGGGTTTCGGGATGATGTTCATTATAGATTTAATTGGAGATTAACCAGATAAATAACAACCATACTTTCGGTGTAAACACTAGGATCCTACGTTTCAGGTTTTAAACCCTAAAAGCATATGTCACTGGAATCCTAGACTATCATGATTCTGATCAGATCAGACTGTTTTCAAACCCCCCACACTTTCCTTGATAAAGACATAGTGACCCTCTAAATGGATATATGTATCCGGGGTGCTGGCATAAGGCAACAGACCGCAATTTATCGGCTGACCTTTCTTAACACCTAGTCGTCTATTTGCTTTTATCATGGTTGATATCGCGTAAAAAGTCACGTTTTTACCATCGATATCTCTCTCATTCTGGAGAAATATTTGGTATTTGGACTCAAACAACGCACGAATTAGTGATAATATGCTAAGAAGATCAAAATAAAGGTTGCACAATGAAAATCAAGCAAAACGGCCAAAAGACGAAGATTCCACGCACGTTTGAAGATTCAAGACATCAAAATGAGATTTCAAAGAAAAAGTACCCATCACTAATATCTATCTCATCCAAGATGTTCGTTTTCAAATTACGAATCCAACAGAAGAAGAATCGGCAAAAACGGATGAAGAATGAAGATTCTACGTACGCCGGAAGATCCAAACGATTCGTATGACACATCTGAAGTTCAGAGACATATTTTAGGGATTTCTTTTCATCAAAAGCTTTGTTTTTTAATTACGAATCCAACGCAAAAAGAATCAACGCAAACGGACGCGTAACAAAGAAAACACGCACGAATCGAGAAACGAGGCAACAGGCGACGAACTGGTGCGGGTAGCAGCCAGCCGCAGCCGGCCAGCCACCAGGCCACCGCCGGCTGCCACCCCCTTGCACAGTTCCCGCTTTTTGGTCCTTTCGTGTACCCGGTGCTAGACCTTTACGCGTTTTTCCGTACCCGGTGCACCACCTTTACGCCCTGTTTCGTACCCAGTGCCACCACCTTTTCCACCTTTTGCTAATGTGTGCCTCGAATTTCTAAAATGCACCAAAACTCTCCTATAAATAGGAGGCATGGGTTTCATTTGAACTTGCACCATATACATTCCACACTTTGGAAAACATAAATATCTATATCTTTATTTCTTTGTAATTTTAATTGTAATTCTTCCTAGTTAATTAGAATAGCTAATTAATTAGTCAAGGAAGATTTGTACGGAGGTGCTCCGGGACGCATATTTTAGCTACGAGTTATTGTACTTCTTTCCAGGTGTTAATCTATCTTTCATATTTAATATGCTTGTTCTTTCTTTAATAAATTTAAATATGCATGCTAGAACTACCATGATTAGCTAAATAACTCAATTGTCTGCTATGATAGTCGTTTAGAAAATATTAAATATGTGACTATGCGGTATGTTATGAGATTGTGGATGGTTTACATTACAAATGGATATAGGAATTAAATCTTTATCGTTTATCTGCCCAACTCATGTTATGACTAAAACCTTATCCAAAAATGAACGTAGCTAACTCATAGGGTATAGGTCACTTAGTTATACTATGTTAGATTGAATCATTGAGCTCGGCATGGCCGGTGTTCTCTAGACCAAATTAGGATCCAAGAGACAGAGAATATGGGAATAGAGGTAGATTAAGATTAAATTCATATAGACGATATTTTTGAGACAACTTTCGGAATATACTCGACTTAGATAATACTTTTGCATGCTTATATTGAACTGTTGCTTTGATCGTCTTATTGCATGTTCTTGTTTGATTGTTGCTTTAGGATCATTATAATAGTGAAATCTAAACGGCATTAATTATCGTGAAATAATATGACGGCCCCTATTTAACTGTTCTTTGATATAGTACTAGAAACGCTTACGGCAGAGTACAAATGTATGGAAGTCAAGAACGACCGAAGGTAGTTATATTATGAATCGAATAACAAACGTATTATCTAGGTTTCCATTTGTAGCATAAATCACCCCTGTTTTGTCGCATCCCTAAGTAATGTTGATGACTCGTACGAATAAGCGATGACATATTATCCGGCCGCCTAGACCGGTTGGCCCAACTTATTCCGATGAGGATAACCCTCGTTCATAAGATTGTTTATTCAACAAACTATGCCATGATTCGGACATCTCTGACGACCGAGATTGGGGAATAGGATTCGAGGTTGACTGTCGGATAATGTGGGTATACATTTGAGAGAACTTTCGGTGTGTACTTTAATATATTATGCAATCCACGTGACATTCTATTTGCCTGATTGTGGACACCTCCGCGTTAGCCCGATAGGAGGATTGTAGTAATAGCTCACATTAACTTACGAACTTATCTTCATTAGAACTCTCCATATTTAACAACTTCTAAACCACATCATAGTAGACAATCGCTTTTAGTGCTGAACGCCCGAAGTAACCTCCATCTTCTAATTTAGTTTAGTCTAATTTAGGATAGAAAACCCAAAACCAAAACCAACTCTTTTAACCCTAGCTAAATACATAAAAGTTTCTAAACCCCCTAGTTTTAATTTGTCGCGCTTTGAAGAACGATCATAGGTCATACTTGTCCTGTGCTAGCCCTTTGATTAGCATAATAAGTAACCCTAGGTCCCAGCCTTATATATTAAAAACCCACTGCTGTGCCACGTCACCATTAGAAATTCCAACGACCGGTGCGTGACGCAACAAGTTTTTGGCGCCGCTGCCGGGGAGCGTCGGCAACTGATTTTAGGAAATTAGTAACTTTAGTGTTTGGCGATCCTTCTGAAAGATTAACATCAATCAAAAGTTACCTTTTTGCCTTTAGGATTAGTTTAGGATTAGTTTAGTTAACCACTTTTAACCAATTATGACAACACCTTATTTTGATTGGACCAACCCCACACCAAACGAGTCTTTAACCCAACTTTTAGCTATAGCCTCACCTACAGACTACTTACCTTCCTCAAAACAATCTTTATCAGATTTTATGTTCGAACAAAGTGTTATTAACAAAAGAGTGATCGGATTTCAAGATAACATTGATGCCATGATATTAATTTCAGAAAAATTGATCTCTAACATGGAATCTATTTTGAAAAACTTAAATTTTATTGAGGAAAGTACGTCGATAATTACTAATGACACCACTCATCCGCCAAGTAATGATGTGCTAATCGTGACTAGAGGAGGAAAAGTGACCAAAGTTGATCCACCACCACCAGATAACATCCCCGAAAACACTTCTTTGCCTACCCCTACACCTAGTGAAAATGTGTCAATTGACATCCCTGTCACAATACCTGACCCATCACCAGACAAAACTCCAGATAACGTACCTCGAACAAGAATACCTTATCCTGGTAGACTTAAAAAGGAAAAGCAAGAAGCCCAATTCGGTAAATATCTAGAAATATTTAAAAGCCTACACTTAAATGTTAGATTATTAGATGCTTTAGTAGAAATGCCCACGTGTGCTAAATTCTTTAAAGAACTCCTTTCAAACAAAGAAAAACTTAGGCAAATAGTTAGTTTACCCTTGAATGCCGAATGTTCATTAATTGTACAACATGGTCTCCCACCTAAATTAGGCGATACTGGACGTTTTACTATACCCTGTTTTCTCCAAGGAATTCAAATTAGTAACGCCCTAGCAGACCTAGGTGCTAGTGTTAATCTTATGCCTTATTCCCTCTACAAGAAGTTAGGATTAGATGACCTATTACCTACTCGTATGACTATCCAATTAGCTAACAGATCAGTTAAACTCCCTCGACGAATTGCTGAAGATGTCATGGTCAAAGTCGATAAGTTCGTTTTTCCAGTAGACTTTATTGTCATGGACATAGAGGAAGACACCCATATCCCGCTCATCCTAGGCAGACCGTTCCTAAATACTGCCAAGGCTGTAATTGATGTTAACGAAAAATCTTTAAAATTGAGAGTTGGGAAAGAGGAGGTCACCTTTAATGTCGATCGATTAATGAAGCAACCTCTGGAAGAGGACCTTGGTTTGTGTGATAACATGCAGGATATTTTTGATGAACATCTCCACGAAGTACTAGCACTATCCAGCCAGGATCCGATACCCAACACCATAATCACCGTTCGAAAGCTGTGTAATGAGGACCCTGGGCTGCACTCCGCAATCGCTTTGCCAACAACAACCAACGAACTACTATTTCCGCTGTTTGAAAAGAAGTCTCCTCACATCGATAGCAAAACAATCGATGTTCCATTAGGATGCGGTACCCCAATACCTTGGTTAAAAATAGATAAACTCATATCCAATGAACCAAACCCGTTTCCCTCAATTAGAGAGATCCTTGATTCATTCAAAGGAATGAGTATTGAGCCACCATCGTTTGAACTACAATTAGCCAACCAACCCGAACCACTGCCGTTTTCAAACCCTGAAATCACCATAAACCAATCTTCATCCGCTCAATTTCAAGAATTCCAATTCACTGACGACGGAGAGATCATCATCACCAGAAACGATGAAGTTTCCTCATCATCAGTCAACAAGTACGAGCTAAAGACAGACGAATTCTCAAATAAAACCGAGTGTGTTGAAATAGCATCAATCTCCAAATCTGAACCCGAGACAGATGAAGCACCATTTCAAGCTGAATATGAAAAGCTGAATAGAGACGAGATAGCTAGAATGAAGCCGTCTATCGAAGAGCCACCAAACCTGGAATTAAAAGAACTACCACCTCACCTTGAGTACGCTTACCTCCATGGAACATCACAACTCCCGGTGATAATATCAAAAGAGTTAAAACCCGAGGAGAAAGCTCAACTCATTGATGTTCTGAAATCGCACAAGAAGGCAATTGCATGGAAAATTTCTGACATACAAGGAATCAGTCCAAACTATTGCACACACAAGATCCTCATGGAGAACGATTTCAAACCATCCGTACAAAGGCAGAGAAGGGTAAATCCTAAGATTCAGGACCTGGTTAAGCAAGAAGTTATCAAACTCTTAGATGCTGGATTGATTTACCCAATATCCGACTCACCTTGGGTTAGCCCTGTTCAAGTCGTACCGAAGAAAGGAGGAATGACGGTCATTACAAACGAAGAGAATGAGCTTATACCAACTCGGACAGTTACCGGTTGGAGGGTTTGCATCGATTACCGGAAGTTCAATGAAGCAACTCGCAAAGATCACTTCCCGCTTCCAATTATTGTCCAAATGCTCGAAAGGTTATCAGGAAACGAATTCTACTTTTTCCTTGATGGTTTTTCCGGGTATTTCCAAATCCCGCTCGATCCGAAGGACCAAGATAAGACAACGTTCACGTGTCCCTACGGAACATTCGCGTACCGACGAATGCCGTTTGGATTATGCAACGCACCTGCAACATTTCAGAGATGCATGGTTGCAATTTTCCATGACATGCTTGAACAATGCATGGAAGTCTTTATGGACGATTTCTCTGTCTTTGGAGACTCTTTCGCATCATGTCTATCTAACCTCGATAGAATACTCGCCAAGTGTGAAGAATCAAATCTCGTGTTAAATTGGGAAAAGTGTCACTTTATGGTGAAGGAAGGAATAGTTTTAGGACATCGAATATCAAGATCAGGAATCGAAGTAGACAAAGCAAAAGTCGAAACCATTGCTAAACTTCCACCACCAACCAACGTCAAGGCCATTCCAAGCTTTCTAGGACATGCTGGGTTCTACCGCCGTTTTATCAAGGACTTCTCCAAGATTTCTCGACCTATCACCCACCTTCTAGGAAAGGACATCAAGTTTGTGTTTGACGAGAACTGAATGAAGGCTTTCAACTACCTGAAGAAGGAGCTAACCAATGCACCAATCATGGTCGCTCCAGATTGGAGTCTACCCTTTGAGATCATGTGTGACGCTAGTGACTTCGCAGTTGGGGCAGTTCTAGGTCAAAGGAAGGATAATCACTTTCGACCAATCTATTACGCTAGCAAAACGCTTACAGATGCTCAGGAGAACTATAAAACTACAGAAAAAGAGCTGCTAGCCGTAGTATTTGCCTTTGACAAATTTAGATCCTACCTAATATTGTCCAAAACAATAGTATACACGGATCACTCGGCTCTAAAATACCTCTTCAAGAAGCAAGACGCAAAGCCTAGATTGTTACGATGGATTTTACTCCTACAAGAATTCGACATCGAGATAAAAGATAAGAAAGGAGCAGAAAATGTCACCGCAGATCATTTAAGTCGACTTGAAAATCCATCAATGGAACAACTTGCGGAAAGAGATATTAAAGATCGATTTCCAGAAGAGCAGTTAATGAGTTTAGGAGAACAAATGCAAGGTTCGCAATTCACTGACGATCCTTGGTTTGCAGACATTGCCAATTTCATAGTTGGAGGGATCACAAGAAAAGGGATGATCTCATCGCGAAGACAAAAATTCTTCCGCGACATCAAGCATTACTTTTGGGATGATCCATATTTGTTCAAGGTCTGTCCTGACCAAATAGTAAGAAGATGTGTCGATGGTAAAGAAGCCAAACACATACTCCACCAAAGCCATCACGGACCCACCGGAGGACATCATGCAGCTAATCTGACAGCAAAGAAAGTATACAACTCAGGATTCTACTGGCCTACCATTTTCAGAGACGCACAAGACTTGGTGAAACGATGCGATATTTGCCAAAGGTTTGGAAATATCACAACGCGTAACGAAATACCATTAACGAATATCCAAGCATGTGAAATATTTGACATATGGGAATTAGACTTCATGGGACCATTTCCGAAGTCTTACGGAAAAGAATACATTCTAGTAGCTGTCGATTACGTATCCAGGTGGGCCGAAGCCCAAGCCTTTCCAACAAATGACTCAAGAGTCGTAACCAAGTTCTTAAAACAGCTATTCTGTCGGTTTGGAACACCTCGAGCGATCATCGGTGATCGAGGCACGCACTTTTGCAATACTCAGTTTAAGAAACTATTGCAACAATATGGTGTTACCCACAAGACCTCTACGGCCTATCACCCGCAGACGAATGGGCAAGCAGAGATTACAAACCAGGCACTAAAAAAATCTTGGAACGAACAGTTGGTCAACACAAGGAAAGATGGGTAGATAAGCTAGACGATGCTTTATGGGCATTCCGGACAGCTTATAAAACGCCATTAGGAACAACCCCCTATAGGCTCGTTTATGGAAAGGCGTGTCATATCCCGATTGAACTCGAATACAAAGCTTACTGGGCACTGAAGAACTGTAGTTTAGATCCTACGATAACGGGAACGCACCGGAGAATGCAACTAAATGAGCTAGCGGAATTAAGGGATCAAGCTTATGAAAGTTCCTACAAATTCAAGGAAAGAACCAAGTTGCTCCACGATTCAAAGCTCCGCCCCAGACGCTTCAATCCAGGTGATAAAGTTCTACTCTTTAACTCCCGATTTAAGAAGTTTTCTGGTAAGTTCAAAACACGATGGAGCGGTCCATTCACAATTTCTAAAGTATTTCCCTATGGTGCCATCGAGCTCGAGGCTCCAGATGGAAATTTCAAAGTAAACAGCCACCGTCTAAAACACTACGTAGAAGACTTTCCCCAAACTGAGGAAGTCTACAACTACGAATCACCCTAATCGAATAGTGGGTATAAAAGAGTCAAGCTACGAGACTCGATAAACAAAGCGCTCTTCGGAGGCATCCCAAGCCTATCTTATATTTTCAGCATTAATTTTCTTTTACTGTTTGAACTAATCCATTTTTCTATGCAGTACCTCGCCTTATGAAAGACTAATGATTATATCTAGACCATTGACCTTTTGTATTTTGCAGGATGAGTTCGCAGTCAGACAGAGCACGAGCCCCCAGTCAGAGACGCTCGCGTGCCATGCATCACTCCCAGAGTTCATCACCAGGGAGTAGCATGAGGACTGTCAGGGGATCCCAGTCACCACCTCCTAGTTTGGATGAGATTTCGGCAGACTTGGTGGAAGTGTACGTTCAGGAGTCATTCCTGTTACGTCCCATCCATGCCAGGTCACCTTCATCTCACCAACCAACGGGACAGACCACAGGGACCTCCAGAGTACCCACCTTTGAGCATGGGGTTACTACTGCGGACCCTGCTGTCACTTGGTCTATACTGAGAGCCCTTGAGGTCCAGCACACCGCCATCTCTGAGATCCACACTGCTCTGGGCTTTCCCTCCACACCTGTGTGCCCCTTTCAGATGGGACCTGATCCTGCTCCGCACATTCCACCGTGGGATTTATTCCCACCTTGGAGCTTGACTGCGCAGGACCACCCCACTTTTATGGACCCACTAGAGGAGGAGACTGCTGCACTAGATGCTTGGATTCAGGATCCAGAGGATGGCACTGCATTTCTAGTCTATACCATCGAGGAGTCAGCATCGCCTACATCGATCGTGGATAACACGATCTTTATGGATGATGACTTCACTGACTGGGAGGCGCTCTATGCTGACATGGATTAGATATTATTAGTTATTTTTATTTCTAGTATTAACCTATGCATTGACATTTGTGTTTTCTGAAGGTTGTTGTTATGCAGAACTTGAAATAGGAATTATGAAACAAGTTCATTTTAATGAGCCTGGTACATTTCCAGCGAATTCACACACTTGAATCTGGTCCATAAAATCCAGTAGCAACGCACGCAGCACAAGGAAGTATCTCTTCTAACCTTATTTTGCTTGATTAAACACACTAAATTTTTTAAGTAAAACTCTAAGTGTGGGATTATTACTCACAAATAGAGAATGACTTCGAAAATATTGACCCTTATTCAAAAATCTAAGTGTGGGATTAACCTAACTTAGAAATAGAACATTAGGGACAATGTTCTTTTAAGTGTGGGATGGCAGTAGTATTCACTACTGTAGTACAACATAGAATTTTGATCAAACTTTTTCAGCAAAATTTTCAAATTTTTTTTTTAATCAAGGAAAGTCCGAAAAGGGTATTTCTGGTCAACAAAAGTCCAAAAGGTTTGGGAAAGCGACTATGACGAGCAAAACTCTTTGATAACTTCCAAAACTAAGTTTCAAAACAAGCGATCGCATGACTAGGTACAAAACCACCCAAAATGAGCGAGGAATCTTGAGCCATATAAAAGCATTCACCTTTAATGCTTCATTTTTTTCGATTGTGAGTGTGCCGATGTATGCCTTCTTAAGTTAGAACTTGTTCGAAGAATACATTTCGAAATTACAAAAATGAGCGTCATACGTGACGAAGGTGCAATTAGAGGATCTTGACATTCCCTAGGATTAAACCCCCTCATAAAACCCCCGTTTTCAAGCCTAACCCTGTCAATGCTCACTTTCGGCATTGAAGTTCGTTTAGAAAACCTGTTGAGCCTTAGCCTTTTCGTTTCGAATACTCACTTCAAAACCAACCCTTTCTTTACATCTCTTGGCCATAGCCTAAGCTTCTGTTCTGTCAGCAAAATCACTGCAAGAAACACACTTCTCAAAAGGAATCCCCAAAGGAAAAAGAATATCATCCACAAAAGGACTCCAAAGAAAGCATAAACAAAGCTGCCAAAGAAAACAAAGAGCTAAAAACCCAAGGATCATTAAAGGTTCTTCAAAGAAGAAAAAGCTACGAAAAGAAGGATCTCAAAGAAAGAAATCCAAAAAGAGGCCGGTATCAACTAAAAAGTCAAAGATAAGTCATCACAGACAACTCTTAGGCTATATTAAACTCCCAATTAAAACACCTATAAAACTCTCCTTCCATACACCACCTTCACCTTTTACGAATGTCTAGGGATAATTAGCACCGTCCTCATTTAAGTATTGTAGATTTGATTCTCGATCAAGCTTATGACAACGGAAGAGCCACATGACTGGCCCCTGAGTGAATTAGAAGTTAGGAAACCCGATATACTTGAATGAATTGAGTGACCACCTGTGAGGGCCCCAGTCATGTATATCTTACGTCATGAAGATTGGAAAGAGAGCTTGTTAGAACCAAAAGTTTGGGAAACATCGAATGTTAAAACCTCGTCTGAAATCTTTTTACCAAGCCTGCAGGAATCAAAGTTCTCCGGGATACGAAGACACCCTTCCAGATTTTCACAATAAAACTTGCTGAAGGTTTTCTTGAGGACAAGCAAAACTCTAAGTGTGGGATACTTGATATCGCGTAAAAAGTCACGTTTTTACCATCGATATCTCTCTCATTCTGGAGCAATATTTGGCATTTGGACTCAAACAACGCACGAATTAGTAATAATATGCTAAGAAGATCAAAATAAAGGTTGCACAATGAAAATCAAGCAAAACGGCCAAAAGACGAAGATTCCACGCACGTTTGAAGATTCAAGACATCAAAACGAGATTTCAAGGAAAAATTACCCATCACTAACATCCATCTCATCTAAGATGTTCATTTTCAAATTACGAATCCAACAGAAGAAGAATCGGCAAAAACGGATGAAGAATGAAGATTCTACGTACGCCGGAAGATCCAAACGATTCGTACGACACATCTGAAGTTCAGAGACATATTTTTGGGATTTCTTTTCATCAAATGATTCGTTTTTAAATTACGAATCCAACGCAAAAAGAATCAACGCAAACGGATGCGTAACGAAGAAAACACGCACGAATCGAGAAACGAGACAATAGGCGACGAACTGGTGCGGGTAGCAGCCAGCCGCCGACGGCCACCACCAGGCCGCCGCTGGCTGCCACCCCCTGCATGGTTTCCTCTTTTTGGTCCTTTCGTGTACCCGGTGCTAGACCTTTACGCATTTTTCCATACCCGGTGCACCACCTTTACGCCCTTTTTTCATACCCGGTGCCACCACCTTTTCCACCTTTTGGTAATGTGTGCTTCCAATTGCAAAAATGCACCAAAACTCTCCTATAAATAGGAGGCATGGGTTTCATTTGAACTTGCACCATATACATTCCACACTTTGGAAAACACAAATCTCTATATCTTTATTTCTTTGTAATTTTAATTGTAATTCTTCCTAGTTAATTAGAATAGCTAATTAATTAGTCAAGGAAGATTTGTACGGAGGTGCTCCGGAACGCATATTTTAGCTACGAGCTATTGTACTTCTTTCCAAGTGTTAATCTATCTTTCATATTTAATATGCTTGTTCTTTCTTTAATAAATTTAAATATGCATGCTAGAAATACCATGATTAGCTAAATAACTCAATTATCTGCTATGATAGTCGTTTAGAAAATATTAAATATGTGACTATGCGGTATGTTATGAGATTGCGGATGGTTTACATTACAAATGGATATAGCAATTAAATCTTTATCGTTTATCTGCCCAACTCATGTTATGACTAAAACCTTATCCAGAAATGAACGTAGCTAACTCATAGGGTATAGGTCACTTAGTTATACTATGTTAGATTGAATCATTGAGCTCGGCATGGCCGGTGTTCTCTAGACCAAATTAGGATCCAAGAGACACGGAATATGGGAATAGAGGTAGATTAAGATTAAATTCATATAGACGATATTTTTGAGACAACTTTTGGAATATCCTCGACTTAGATAATACTTTTGCATGCTTATATTGAACTGTTGCTTTGATCGTCTTATTGCATGTTCTTGTTTGATTGTTGCTTTAGGATCATCATAATAGTGAAATCTAAACGGCATTAATTATCGTGAAATAATATGACGGCCCCTATTCGACTGTTCTTTGATATAGTACTGGAAACGCTTACGGCGGAGTACAAATGTATGGAAGTTAAGAATGACCGAAGGTAGTTATATTATGAATCGAATAACAAACGTATTACCTAGGTTTCCATTTGTAGCATAAATCACCCCTGTTTTGTCGCATACCTAAGTAATGTTGATGACTCGTACGAATAAGCGATGACATATTATCCGGCCGCCTAGACCGGTTGGCCCAACTTATTCCGGTGAGGATAACCCTCGTTCATAAGATTGTTTATTCAACAAACTATGCCATGATTCGGACATCTCTGACGACCGAGATTGGGGAATAGGATTCGAGGTTGACTGTCGGATAATGTGGGTATACATTTGAGAGAACTTTCTGTGTGTACTTTAATATATTATGCAATCCACGTGACATTCTATTTGCCTGATTGTGGACACCTCCGTGTTAGCCCGATAGGAGGATTGTAGTAATAGCTCACATTAACTTACGAACTTATCTTCATTAGAACTCTCCATATTTAACAACTTCTAAACCACATCATAGTAGACACTCGCTTTAATTGCTGAACGCCCGAAGTAACCTCCATCTTCTAATTTAGTTTAGTCTAATTTAGGATAGAAAACCCAAAACCAAAACCAACTCTTTTAACCCTAGCTAAATACATAAAAGTTTTTAAACCCCCTAGTTTCAATTTGTCGCGCTTTGAAGAACGATCCTAGGTCATACTTGTCCTGTGCTAGCCCTTTGATTAGCATAATAGGTAACCCTAGGCCCCAGCCTTATAAATTAAAAACCCACTGTTGTGCCACGTCACCATTAGAAATTCCAACGACCGGTGCGTGACGTGACAATGGTGAATACTAATTGCATCCTATGTACATTAAGCTATCGGTTTAGTAGAGTTAAGCATGTTTGAGCATGTGTTGCTCTCTTGACAGAACTCCGTATTTATCTATATTAAGCATATATTCTACCGTCTCAAACATAGACCCTCCTTTACATTCAGGCGTTTATCCCTAGGAATAATCACGGTGTATAGGGCAGTTAGGCATTTCCACAGCTTTTCAAACCCTAGATGTACTAACAGTGTACTGGGCAGTTAAGCATTTCCATGGCTTTCTAGATCTTAGGTGTACTAACGATGTATTGTGCAACAAGCATTTCCAAAGCTTTGATTCCTAGACCACAGTTCTAGACGGATCACTTCTAGGTAATCCACGATGAGACAATCCTATGGCATTTCCTTAGCTTCCACGTATTTGTACTCCACACGAGGTGTTTGCAACGCTATACGAAGTACCGTGCCATTATAAGGAAAGTTCATAGCTTCATACTGTAACTGTAGATAACTGTATCTACTTAGTATTAGGGTTGATCAGATCCTATCCTAGGGCAACAGTCACGTAAAAGTCTGGAAAGGGTGACGAAAAACTAGATCTATATTCAGGATAAGCTTAACCAGATACATAGTATAACAATTTCCAATTATATAAATGGAATATTAATTTAACATCATCCTTATTTCTAATATCTACATTTCAACAATCACAATATTAAACTACTCTACAAGCATGATAATAATCAAAATACAAACTGAAATAACATATAGTGCAAGCATTATAACAGTAAGTAAAGAAATAGATATCACCGGGAATACAACAGCGTAATACTAAGGATTACAAATAGTCTGACTTGAAAAACTTGTTACAACAAGATTACCAAGCTAAACCTTCCTCTAGACTTGAACCGTAAGCTTAACTCTATCTATTTCCTTCTAGATCTCTAGAGAGAGAATCTAGAGAGAGAAAGTAGAGAGAGAATGAAAGAGAGAAAATAAGAGAAAGTTGAAAGTGAGAAATGAGGTGAGAATGAGATGTGTGAAATGTGATGGAGGTGTTCCCTATTTATAGTGAAAGTCTCAAATCACAAGTACAAGCGAAACATCATAGCGTACAAGCAAACGAAGCTGGAATTGGGATGTAGGGGCCATATATGGCCTTAGTGGGGCCGTATACGGTGTGTACAAGGCCGTATACGGTCTGTATGGGGCCATATACGGTTCCCTAGGCCGTATATGGGCTTTGTCGATTTTCGTTCGTTGCTTAAAACGCCCGTATCTCCTTCGTTATATGTCCGTTTGACCTGATTCTTTCGCCTACGGCTTCGTAATTCCATTACGCTTCTTTTGGTACAAATTTAATGGAAATTGGATGAGTGTAGAGCAGGAATTTCCGGAATGTCTTTTAGGTGTCCGTAACCATCGTATCTTCTCTATTCTTTATCCTTTTCACGTGATTCTTGATTCTACGGACTCGTTTTTACCTATATTATCATATGAGGAAGTTAGAATGTGTATCTCATAAGGTAAATGAGGACGGAAGAATTAGTAGGTGTATATTCGCCTTGATTTGCTCGTTATTTGGACGTTTTTAGTGATTTTTGCAGCAATGTTCATATTGGGACTACTTTAGTGAATTTTGGTAATTAAACATCGTTTTGGAATGTTTTCACTAAAGATGTGCCAAAAAAGTGTGGAATATTGCCCTTAAAAACATGACTTTTTGCGTCACATCAATACCCCATTATTTTGGTACAGTTTATATTTTTCAATTTTTTTTAAATTAAGTTATTAAATACATATGAAAACAATTTTTTTAATTATATTATTTTTTTGAAGTATAAAACATGTTGAATGGTGGTATTTAGATTGTGATAGAGAAGAACTTAAAATCGGAGAAAAGAACTTTAACCTTTTAACTCTTACTAAAAAGCTAACCATTTTGAAGATACATATCCTGCAATTCCTCACATATAGCAAATATTTAAGATTTAAGATAACTTGAAAATAATAATTTACATATTATAACAAAAGCCTTCCAATCCAACCCGTATAATACCAAGAAAAGCAAACCAACAACAATAAGTTGATATCTTTGAAGAACGCTCACCTCGCTGATCACTAAAAGATAAAGATTGAATAGTGATTTCCCATGAAAACACTCCTAAAATTGAGGAGTTACTCAATAGTTTAATAGCTTTGTCGATATATCAAAAAATTCAAGAATAGCTAAAGAATAAAAGAAGACCCGCATAATAACTAAATGGGACATCAAAGGATTATGGACATACCTTAAGTATCCCAATTTGAGTGATGTCATGCCTACTTTTTTACTAAATCTTTTTCATATATCGGTAGTTTGGCTTCACTATTGATTCAATGAAAACAACATGTTTTCTTCTGTCAACACAACTTCATCGTTCTTATCGATCCAAAATCATAAGAAAAACTAAAGGTGGAAAACATTATTAAACAACAAAACTTGAAAAACTTAACCATAATTCTTCTATAATTTTTCAAACACGCAAATCTTTAGAACAACAAAAAGATATAATAATATAAAAAATCAAATCAAGGAATTAGTTTACATACCAACGGCAGAGTATGAGGAACAAAAGTTACAAACTTAGCACATGAAAAATAACATAATGTTAGAATATAAATAATGTATTGTTTTTTTCTTAGATGAAAAAACAGAGATGACATGTGAAGGACTTGCGATCCGTTGAATGAAAAAACTGGCGAATGATACCTAATTGAATTTATATCCTTTTGTTTTAGGTACCATTCTAGAATTAAGTGAACTAGGTAAAAGACCCGCGACAACACGGGCTATGACATTTGATGTTGTAAATGTTGCAATTAAAAATTTCAGCCCTTTTAAGATAAAAAAAAAGTATACCAATTGTTGTGTGAATTGTAATTCTATATTCCAAATAATTATGGTCATGTAAAAATAGAAGATAGTTTTATTTATACAATTTCTGTTTTTAATTTTCAATGACAAAACATTCAATACAATAAGTAAACCAATTTAGTATAATGTTTGATGAAGCTTGATTGAATATGAATAAGTCCCTTTTTTTGGTATTCTACGTGCACTCTTGTGTGAACCAAGACCTCCATTCTTATTACTTGTATAAAAACAATTTTTATTGTTGTGTTAATGTGAGGACAAATGATTGTTTTATTTATCCAATTATAGTATTTCCTTTTGTATGTCAAAATATGCGACACGATAAGTAAAGAAATTTTAAAATGCTTCCTTTTTAATTGATATATGGAGGTTTATTTATTTAAGTTTTCCTTTTTAGGTAACTTTAAGTCTTAACAGGAGGGGTAGAAGCAGCTTTGACAAGAAAAGATAACTTTCTTAAAGGTGTGTGAGCAACTTTGACAAGAATGTCCATGATAACCTTTTGAATAAATGAACTTAATTTATGTTTCAAGGCCATACAACCATACACCGAAAGAAAAGTTTCAGCCATATAATATCTATTCGAAAATTTACCACCGATAAAAGTCTCGCACCTAAATTCTTTAGAATGAATGGTCAGTTATGCAACAAACCTGGGTGTCCAAAAACGTACAATCAACCTCAAGAGCAACAACTACAACCTTGAACTCAAAGGGCAATTAATCAGTAGATGCTCCCAAACATATCCAGAAAAGTTCTACCTCTTATCAGTTTGTTAAAGTTGGAGCTTTATGACTGCCAATCATCCCCTGAAGCTTTGAATCACCGTTACAGTTTCACTACAGACTGTAATACATAACTATTAAGAGAATTAAAAACAGAACTTCATCGGATGTTATAATACATCAAATCTGATGTACCTGTTTCGGCTCGACCCGCCCATTTTTCCACCTCTAGAAAAGAATAAACAAATATCAGACACATTCTAATATACGACCAATATCGAATCATCAAGATGTAAAGAAATAGGATACTAATTTAAACCCTATATCATAATACTAATAACCAAACAAAAAACAAAAGGTGTGAAGCGAACCTGATTTGGAAATGAGACAAATTTCAAGAAGCACTTGAATCGGAGACTAACCTTAAGAATGACTGATTTTGTTGACCTGGAAAATATTTCCTTCCCTTATATAAAAGATGGGGGTCAAACATTTATCAAATTCAAATTGTTTAAGTCATATATCATATTACTATCAAACTTTCAAACTCGAAAAATACTCTTGAAATAATCACCAACAAAGAGCAATTTAATCGTCATCTGGGTCATTCTTCATAGCACTATTCGATAGCTGACAAAATTCAGTAGGTGATCAAATTCGAAAGCCGACTAAAGCTCTTGCTGATCATGCAAGTTGGCAGACGTGTCTTAGACAATGATTTGAACATAATATAAACAATTATTATGTGTATTGATTTGATAACTTTAATATAACGACTTGTATGCTTATCGGTTAAAGGTCAACATTTGTATATGTCAATATAATGTAATATACAATTATGTTCTATAGACATTAGCTACATCGCCACAGTCTGAATATTCATACGGGTTAGCTACCTCATAAACGTTTTCATTGCGCTCAAATTTTTTGCAACACCTACGGCAAGTGTTGTAATACCACCTCATATCCTTTTAAATCCTGATGAGTTGAGCCAACATCACATCCAATAGGATGTAAAACAGAAAGAAGACAATTAAAACGATTCTTTTATATTATCAATTATCAATAATTAATAAAAGATCACTGAAATTACCTATTCAAGCTCTATGACCTCATCATTTGTTTTCACCCTGAACCGACTATAATTGTCTTCAGGTTTAGAGACAATGGTTGTTGGAGAGAAAACCGATGAAATCAAAGGAAGTTTTGAACCGCTATCTTTGTCAAGGAGGCTGTAATCATCAAATAATTAGTGCTAACATTCAAGCTTCATTATAGCATACTATTAGTCTATTACTTTGTTCTCATAGATATTTAATAGGGAGAAAGAACTCGTTTATACACCTAGCTTTGTAAACGTTAATAGCCTGTAAATATGAGTTGATATACACTCTCAAGGCAAACAAAGAGTTTAACACTGTTTCCCGCATATAACAGACATACAATTACATCACAATTGACTTTGTTGCCACTGTTACATCACAATTGGCAATGTCAAAAGTGCTTTAATAAGGATAAATGATCATAAATGAATTACAAAAAGAGGTTGCATAGTTATACCGCAAGTTTTGAAGTTCATAAGAAAGGAAACGGAATTCTTAGTCCCCTTCATTTTTGACCATCATGTCATCGGTTTTCACCAAGTGACCAAGCGAATCTCTATGTATATTAAACATTTTTTTATTAGCGATTATAAAATAAAACATTATATATACAGAAAAAAAGAGAAACATATAATATCAATATCACATTCAAAGATGAAATTAATTAACTTTTGTATCTGAAGTAACCCTAAACAAATCAAGCTAACCTATTAAGTGTATATAATTGTCTTAACTTCCGTAAAATTGCTTTTTTATATAAAAAATAACAACATAAATATGTAAATCAGCTAATGAAAAAGTATCATTGCTAAGTGCTTAATACTTACGTGAATCAACTATGATACTAACCATATGCAATGTCACTGAAATATTTAAGCAACAACGAAATAAATTATATACACTATTTACATCAGTAACCATCGTACAAATTAGTAAAACCGATGTTACCAAAAAAGTAAATTAGAGTAAACCTGAGAGGAACCTTCTCTCTCTTTTGAAATCAGTAATTCCTTTGCGGATCATCAACACACTGAATCATCAATCGCAAACAATTATAAGCATTTTTCATTCATCTACATTTATCCACAATAACAAATATACATACACATCAATTACATAATTCGTCAATTAATCAATCAATTAACAAACAATAGCCCTAATTAACCTGAGGTAACCTACATACACAAGCAGACCTTGCTACATCGATTACAGGAAGCTGCTTGAATATCGTACGGAGTATGTCTATACAAATTAAGGCTGCGAAGTAAACCAACATATTCAAAACGAAGTGAAATATTAATTCCAAAAAAAGACGAACCATGAACTATAGGTAATATAACGTGAAAATTTAAAACTAACTTTGTAAGGGAATTTCAGAAAAAACAAAGTCAAAACCAATTAACATACCAAATAAATTATAAGTTGAATCCAATCGAGGAACATTACCTATTAACCTGATGAAATAAGAAACATTACAAAACTCAATTGAAAATTGCACTAAATAGAAAACCTAAACTAAACCAAAATAATAAATAATAAATATAGTTATTATTACCTCATTATTGAGAGTGAAATCCATGTCAACGGAAGTTCGAATACTCCATTCTTCAGTATCATGATTATCTGGTTTAATCAACTCCGGTTTCGGGTTTTCATCATCATTATCATATTCGTCATCGTCATCATCATCATCATCATCATCATCTCCGGTTTCCGGTTTTCATCATCATTATCATATTCTTCATGGTCATCGTCATCGTCATCGTCATCATCTTCAAGCTCTAGAATGTCAAAATAAAGGTTTTGATCGGAAGTTGTGGATTGGGCAAAAAGGCCTAGAAGAAGAAAAGGATAATAGGGGTTTAAGGTTATCACGGTGATGGAATCCATCTGTTTTTTAGATGGGAAGATTTTTTGTAAATATTGTATTATATTAAATTAAATTATTATTTATTTATTATATTATATGATTGGGCTATTTTTATTGGATAAAAATTGTGCGTGAGCTTTTATATCATTATTAGCCGGTTATTATATTAATCAATATTTAATTTAATTTAATTTAATATTAATCAATATTTAATTTAATATTTTAAGGGGTTTAGGGGGTAAAATGTAATTATCAACAATAAATATAGATCATCGGATTGATTTAGAAAATCTAATTAAGGGTTAGGATTTTCTAATGGTATTCTGCTTTAAGTATATGTTATTATAGATGATTTTTCAAATCCCTGGATTATTCAAATTATTCAATTTAAATATTGTTATATACCACCTCCTTAATTGTAGATTTTAGTATATTGTAAAAAAAAATTAAAATTTACCCAAAAAAAAAAAAAAAAAATTTAAAATTTTGTTATGGCATTCGGTTGACTATTTTTTAGAATGTAAAGTGAATTTTTTGTGGGTTGAAAATATGTAAACAAATTTTTAGTTAGATTATGTGGAAGGACAAATAAATTGAAAAGTGTATTAAATTAAATGAGTAATTATTAAATAATTAAAAATGTATTTAAGTATTTTAATTAAATGATAGCCTTTGGATCAAAACTCAATCAATGGTCAATATTACTCCGTGCTATTCTGCTTATAGTGCTTTATAGTAGATAAATAGATAGATAGATAGATGGATATATACGTACTAGATGACATTTGTTATTTTTTGTAACATCGTCTTATATTTTGGGAGAAAATTATTTCTCTATCTTATTTGACAAACTATAAATTTTTTGTAGAGAAAATTACATAAACCGTTCTTATGGTTTGGTTCAAATTTCATTCACAGTCCTTTAATTATAATAATTACACAAATCATCATTTCCTTTTAAACTTGTTACATCAATAGTCCTTCGCACTAACGATTGTTAACTCCCAATTGAAAAAGACCATGTGTGTCGTTTTTTTATTCTTTTAAATTTTTTGAGTAAATATACATAATAAAATCTAATATATATATACACACACACACACACACAAACACACACACACACACATTATTAGGTGCACAAATTTATTTTCATCTTTCACATTTCACTTAGCAAATTAATCATTAAATTGTTCATCTTCTGCATTGAAACCTCAAATTTTATAGTCTACAATCATCTGTCACCCGTGAATGACCCTTCGTCACCCATTCATCTTATCTCGTCATGACTTTGGTGGCCACCATCTCTTCTCTTTTGCATCCATTCCGATGACCCCAACTTCTAAGTAAAACGACTTGAAAAGTGGGAACTAATTAAGCCACACATGTATATTTCGGTAGAGAAAATTAGTGGTAAATTTGGATTGTGGAAATATAAAATTTGATGTTTTAGAGGATAATAGGATCAAATTTGATAATGATTAAAATGGGGGAAATGAAAATAATGGTATACGCATATAATAATGTATCTATACATATGTTAGATTTTATAATCTATATTTTACTCAAAAAATTTAAAAGAATGATTTTTTTTACACACATGGACCTTTTTAACGGAGAGTTGACAATCGTTAGTGTAAATGACTATTAACGTAATATGTTTCAAAATAAGTGATGATTCGTATTGCAAGTGAAATTTGAACCAAACCATAAAAACGGTTTACGTAATATTCTCTTTTTGTAATTGGATGATAATTACAAAATCTCAAAAAAAGTGGCTATCCTAATCCTATAGCACAATCCTTTAACTTCAGTTTATAAACAATTTAATTTGGAATTCATTTTACTATGAGTAGTTAAATGTTGCTACTTAATTATCAAAATCACGTTTTGTATTTCACCACAAATGACATGGCTTTCAAACTGTAACTAGTCTAGTATTCTCCAGTCAAACTACCTAGAGTCTGATGCGGTCTACCAAAGTCAACTAAGAAACCTTAAATTTCTATTTAAAATTGAACATATGTTACCCTTCAACCCACTATAACTATTCACATTATTATTTTTAGTTGTCTAAAAAGTGTCTACTTCCATATTATAGCATCCACTATTCATAAGGAATATGGGTTTTTTTTTTTTTTTTTGCATTTTTATGTAAAAGGTTTTAGTTATTGAGAATTTGAGATTCACGAAAACCTTTAACTTCAATAATGAATTTTTTGTAACTAAATAGCAATTTAAATATATAATAATATAACTATATAAATGAGTAGAGTTCAAATGAGTACATCAATTTTGAGTGATAATAAGGGAATCAATCTCAACCATTCATTTTTATCAAATATTCATTTCCCCTACATTTTTGAAACTCAAATATCTCACAAACGGTAAGTCGAAAAATCATGAAAATTGCACCATAAAATTCAGCGTTTTCTCCTCTTCGATTTGCCGTCCCTAAAGGCATACTATCGACAATTTTTTTTTATTTTTTGGTGGGTTTACAAACTAGTATTACATGTGTAAGTGATTGGTTGTACATTTGATTTGTGGTTAGGGTTTAGGGTTAGAGTTTAGGGTTTAAGGTTAGGGATTAGTAGGGTTTAGGGTTTAGGTTTTAGTAGGGTTCAGAGTTTAGGGTTTAGTATGATTTAGGGTTTAGAGTTTTGTAAAACGTTTAGGGTTTAGAATTTGGGGTTTAGGATTTGGGGTTTAGGGGTTAGGGTTTAGGGTTTAGGGTTTGGGGTTTCGGGGAGAAACCTCCAACCCCAAACCCTAAACCCTAAACCCTAACCCCAAACCCTAAACCCTAAATGCAACACTAACACATGTGTTACTAATTTGTAAACCCACTAAAAAATGAAAAAAAAAAAAAAAGTTGTCAAAAGTATGGTTTGAGTGACGGCAAATCGAAGTGGATAAAACGCTGAATTTTATGGTGCAATTTTTATAATTTTTCGACTTGTCATTTGTGAGATATTTAATTTTAAAAAATATGGTGAAAATGGGTATTTGATAAAAATGAGTAGCATAGATTGATTCTCTCATTCTCAGACAAATTTATATTTTTATTTGAACCCCACCTTAATATAAATATCAAGAGAGATAAAGGAAAACTCTCTTCTTCCAAATCTATCAATAAATTACATACTCTTTCTTTTACTCCGTATTACTTTAATCTATTTTAAGTGCAAAAACGCTTTTCACCCTTATATAGTTATAATAAAGGTTTCCGTAAGGCAAAAAAACCTAATTATTTTTATATTTTGAAGAATTAAGATATAATAAAAGCAACCAACGAAAATACACAGTTACATTGAAACACCAAGGCCCACAAGGAGAGGGCCAAAATAAACCTAAAAAAAGCCCTGAAAAAAAAGACGAACAAAGAAGGACACACACCGTGACACCAACACCAATCAATGACCTCCAGTAATGTAACACCCCCAAATTTACTGTTTAGCGGAAGCATACTTTGGGTGTTACTAATCAATAATCAAAGCACAAAGATATATAGTAAACAACTCTATATGCGTCGTTTTAACAAAATATATTGATATTTAATTGTTTACAACATTTACAGCCAATACATAGCTCGTGTTCGATTAAATGAAAGATTTCAGTACATAAGTACTTGTACAAAATATACTAATGCAAGAAAATCTCAAATGTTTGCATGCTGACTCGAGCTATTGATTTCCTGATGCAGTCCAAACCTACTGCTGGGTACCTGCGATACATGCTAAAGTGGGTCAGCTAAAAGCTGATGAGCTCACAGGTTTGAAATCAGATAATATCGTATGAACAGCAAGATTTAATTAATTGAATTGCATCCACCAATTGATAATGTAAGTGTATACAGCCATGAGCACATAGTTGAGCTTAACTCGTGGGTCAGGGGCACAGCCTGAGCGTTTTTGCCTCCACGAGTGCCTAATCAACACTCGTCTTCCCAAATATTAGTAAGTCCGTTTACCCGATTAGTGCTTGCTAACTCGGACGAGGAGGGTCAATCTTATATGGTACAATATACTAATATTCACGCTACAACGTATTAACAACTATGCTGACGGAGGACTTTAAATGATTAGTCATGAGTAACTCATGTAGTATATGAAAAGGTTGTACTTGCGTTCACATGTTAAAAACGAGCATTGTATCACACCCCTGAGTAAAACAGTAAAAAGAGGGGCTATGAAACTCACCTGAGTCTAGAGAGTTTAACTTAATAAACTGAAGTTGATTAGCTGAGTAGTGGTGTCCGAAGACTTGTAACCTGAGGGTGTCCACGACACGCGATGGTTAATACGTGTAGGTATCTCAAAAGATCACCTAGGTTAGTTGTTCATACAACTAATGATGTCCAAATTACCTTTGGTTTGATTGTTTGTTTGTTTGCGTTTTGAAAACATGTACGGCCCGTTGGTGACGGTTGGTAATACAATTTCAAAGTATTATTGTCTTGGTGGTTGAGTATTATACTTATAAAGTATTTACCGACTTTAGGTGACGGGGGTCCGGGGGCAGCGCCCCTGGTAAGTGGGGTCCTAGGGGTGGCAACCCCTGACGGGGTCCAAGGGGCTGGCCCCTGGTAGGGGTCGAGGTGCCAAGTCAGCTCGAAAAATTTTTATTTCTACCATATTGCTTTGGTGAAAAACGCATCTGGGATTTGAATTTAGATAAAATCAAGTGATAAATTTCGGGTCTCGACACTTAGTAAAATCTGAGTTTTCTAGGTTCTGATCTGTGCGACATCGTGTGCGACGTAGGTTGTTATGTCGCAGGTCATGGCTGCGACATTGAGCATGACGTCGCTAAGTGCGACATTCGCAATCTAATGCTATATTAGGTGTTACGTAGCTATATGCGACGTCGGATGGTTTGCGACGTTAGCAACTTAATGCGACGTTAAGGGTAACGTCGCTATATGCGACGTTGTGATGGGTTTTTGCGACATTAAAGATGACGTCGCAATCGGGCCAAGCGAAATGCTACGTCGGCGACTGATCTGGTTCCGGTGGCCGGAAAATCGGCCGAGCGGCTTTATTTTGGTCCGATTCTTTTTACCCAACCCATAAATGGACATTCTAAGTTATTATTAACAACAAACGAGTAAAAATGAGTAAAAACGGAGAGTTTCGGGTTTTGTCGGAAACTTATGAGTCGACGCGAGGAGAATCCGAAAAGATGGGAATGTAGATCGTGAAGTGGTGATGCTTTTCTTCCAAATGGTTGGTATGATCTGAATGCGTTTGATGGTGTATTTTTGCGATTTAGTGGTGGTAGTGGTTTGGTGAATTAGAGAGAAAAGAGAAAGAGAGAGAGAAAAGAGAAGTGAGAATGAGGAAGAAAGAGGAGGTGAGGGGGTTGATGACCCCTCCCTTGGCCGGTTTTGGGTGGGGGCCCAC